>JAWQEG010000412.1:0-542500 GCA_033782935.1 Petrolisthes cinctipes
TAACCTAACCTAACCTAACCTAACCTAACCTAACCTAACCTAACCTAACCTAACCTAACCTAACCTAACCTAACCTAACCTAACCTAACCTAACCTAACCTAACCTAACCTAACCTAACCTAACCTAACCTAACCTAACCTAACCTAACCTAACCTAACCTAACCTAACCTAACCTAACCTAACCTAACCTAACCTAACCTAACCTAACCTAACCTAACCTAACCTAACCTAACCTAACCTAACCTAACCTAACCTAACCTAACCTAACCTAACCTAACCTAACCTAACCTAACCTAACCTAACCTAACCTAACCTAACCTAACCTAACCTAACCTAACCTAACCTAACCTAACCTAACCTAACCTAACCTAACCTAACCTAACCTAACCTAACCTAACCTAACCTAACCTAACCTAACCTAACCTAACCTAACCTAACCTAACCTAACCTAACCTAACCTAACCTAACCTAACCTAACCTAACCTAACCTAACCTAACCTAACCTAACCTAACCTAACCTAACCTAACCTAACCTAACCTAACCTAACCTAACCTAACCTAACCTAACCTAACCTAACCTAACCTAACCTAACCTAACCTAACCTAACCTAACCTAACCTAACCTAACCTAACCTAACCTAACCTAACCTAACCTAACCTAACCTAACCTAACCTAACCTAACCTAACCTAACCTAACCTAACCTAACCTAACCTAACCTAACCTAACCTAACCTAACCTAACCTAACCTAACCTAACCTAACCTAACCTAACCTAACCTAACCTAACCTAACCTAACCTAACCTAACCTAACCTAACCTAACCTAACCTAACCTAACCTAACCTAACCTAACCTAACCTAACCTAACCTAACCTAACCTAACCTAACCTAACCTAACCTAACCTAACCTAACCTAACCTAACCTAACCTAACCTAACCTAACCTAACCTAACCTAACCTAACCTAACCTAACCTAACCTAACCTAACCTAACCTAACCTAACCTAACCTAACCTAACCTAACCTAACCTAACCTAACCTAACCTAACCTAACCTAACCTAACCTAACCTAACCTAACCTAACCTAACCTAACCTAACCTAACCTAACCTAACCTAACCTAACCTAACCTAACCTAACCTAACCTAACCTAACCTAACCTAACCTAACCTAACCTAACCTAACCTAACCTAACCTAACCTAACCTAACCTAACCTAACCTAACCTAACCTAACCTAACCTAACCTAACCTAACCTAACCTAACCTAACCTAACCTAACCTAACCTAACCTAACCTAACCTAACCTAACCTAACCTAACCTAACCTAACCTAACCTAACCTAACCTAACCTAACCTAACCTAACCTAACCTAACCTAACCTAACCTAACCTAACCTAACCTAACCTAACCTAACCTAACCTAACCTAACCTAACCTAACCTAACCTAACCTAACCTAACCTAACCTAACCTAACCTAACCTAACCTAACCTAACCTAACCTAACCTAACCTAACCTAACCTAACCTAACCTAACCTAACCTAACCTAACCTAACCTAACCTAACCTAACCTAACCTAACCTAACCTAACCTAACCTAACCTAACCTAACCTAACCTAACCTAACCTAACCTAACCTAACCTAACCTAACCTAACCTAACCTAACCTAACCTAACCTAACCTAACCTAACCTAACCTAACCTAACCTAACCTAACCTAACCTAACCTAACCTAACCTAACCTAACCTAACCTAACCTAACCTAACCTAACCTAACCTAACCTAACCTAACCTAACCTAACCTAACCTAACCTAACCTAACCTAACCTAACCTAACCTAACCTAACCTAACCTAACCTAACCTAACCTAACCTAACCTAACCTAACCTAACCTAACCTAACCTAACCTAACCTAACCTAACCTAACCTAACCTAACCTAACCTAACCTAACCTAACCTAACCTAACCTAACCTAACCTAACCTAACCTAACCTAACCTAACCTAACCTAACCTAACCTAACCTAACCTAACCTAACCTAACCTAACCTAACCTAACCTAACCTAACCTAACCTAACCTAACCTAACCTAACCTAACCTAACCTAACCTAACCTAACCTAACCTAACCTAACCTAACCTAACCTAACCTAACCTAACCTAACCTAACCTAACCTAACCTAACCTAACCTAACCTAACCTAACCTAACCTAACCTAACCTAACCTAACCTAACCTAACCTAACCTAACCTAACCTAACCTAACCTAACCTAACCTAACCTAACCTAACCTAACCTAACCTAACCTAACCTAACCTAACCTAACCTAACCTAACCTAACCTAACCTAACCTAACCTAACCTAACCTAACCTAACCTAACCTAACCTAACCTAACCTAACCTAACCTAACCTAACCTAACCTAACCTAACCTAACCTAACCTAACCTAACCTAACCTAACCTAACCTAACCTAACCTAACCTAACCTAACCTAACCTAACCTAACCTAACCTAACCTAACCTAACCTAACCTAACCTAACCTAACCTAACCTAACCTAACCTAACCTAACCTAACCTAACCTAACCTAACCTAACCTAACCTAACCTAACCTAACCTAACCTAACCTAACCTAACCTAACCTAACCTAACCTAACCTAACCTAACCTAACCTAACCTAACCTAACCTAACCTAACCTAACCTAACCTAACCTAACCTAACCTAACCTAACCTAACCTAACCTAACCTAACCTAACCTAACCTAACCTAACCTAACCTAACCTAACCTAACCTAACCTAACCTAACCTAACCTAACCTAACCTAACCTAACCTAACCTAACCTAACCTAACCTAACCTAACCTAACCTAACCTAACCTAACCTAACCTAACCTAACCTAACCTAACCTAACCTAACCTAACCTAACCTAACCTAACCTAACCTAACCTAACCTAACCTAACCTAACCTAACCTAACCTAACCTAACCTAACCTAACCTAACCTAACCTAACCTAACCTAACCTAACCTAACCTAACCTAACCTAACCTAACCTAACCTAACCTAACCTAACCTAACCTAACCTAACCTAACCTAACCTAACCTAACCTAACCTAACCTAACCTAACCTAACCTAACCTAACCTAACCTAACCTAACCTAACCTAACCTAACCTAACCTAACCTAACCTAACCTAACCTAACCTAACCTAACCTAACCTAACCTAACCTAACCTAACCTAACCTAACCTAACCTAACCTAACCTAACCTAACCTAACCTAACCTAACCTAACCTAACCTAACCTAACCTAACCTAACCTAACCTAACCTAACCTAACCTAACCTAACCTAACCTAACCTAACCTAACCTAACCTAACCTAACCTAACCTAACCTAACCTAACCTAACCTAACCTAACCTAACCTAACCTAACCTAACCTAACCTAACCTAACCTAACCTAACCTAACCTAACCTAACCTAACCTAACCTAACCTAACCTAACCTAACCTAACCTAACCTAACCTAACCTAACCTAACCTAACCTAACCTAACCTAACCTAACCTAACCTAACCTAACCTAACCTAACCTAACCTAACCTAACCTAACCTAACCTAACCTAACCTAACCTAACCTAACCTAACCTAACCTAACCTAACCTAACCTAACCTAACCTAACCTAACCTAACCTAACCTAACCTAACCTAACCTAACCTAACCTAACCTAACCTAACCTAACCTAACCTAACCTAACCTAACCTAACCTAACCTAACCTAACCTAACCTAACCTAACCTAACCTAACCTAACCTAACCTAACCTAACCTAACCTAACCTAACCTAACCTAACCTAACCTAACCTAACCTAACCTAACCTAACCTAACCTAACCTAACCTAACCTAACCTAACCTAACCTAACCTAACCTAACCTAACCTAACCTAACCTAACCTAACCTAACCTAACCTAACCTAACCTAACCTAACCTAACCTAACCTAACCTAACCTAACCTAACCTAACCTAACCTAACCTAACCTAACCTAACCTAACCTAACCTAACCTAACCTAACCTAACCTAACCTAACCTAACCTAACCTAACCTAACCTAACCTAACCTAACCTAACCTAACCTAACCTAACCTAACCTAACCTAACCTAACCTAACCTAACCTAACCTAACCTAACCTAACCTAACCTAACCTAACCTAACCTAACCTAACCTAACCTAACCTAACCTAACCTAACCTAACCTAACCTAACCTAACCTAACCTAACCTAACCTAACCTAACCTAACCTAACCTAACCTAACCTAACCTAACCTAACCTAACCTAACCTAACCTAACCTAACCTAACCTAACCTAACCTAACCTAACCTAACCTAACCTAACCTAACCTAACCTAACCTAACCTAACCTAACCTAACCTAACCTAACCTAACCTAACCTAACCTAACCTAACCTAACCTAACCTAACCTAACCTAACCTAACCTAACCTAACCTAACCTAACCTAACCTAACCTAACCTAACCTAACCTAACCTAACCTAACCTAACCTAACCTAACCTAACCTAACCTAACCTAACCTAACCTAACCTAACCTAACCTAACCTAACCTAACCTAACCTAACCTAACCTAACCTAACCTAACCTAACCTAACCTAACCTAACCTAACCTAACCTAACCTAACCTAACCTAACCTAACCTAACCTAACCTAACCTAACCTAACCTAACCTAACCTAACCTAACCTAACCTAACCTAACCTAACCTAACCTAACCTAACCTAACCTAACCTAACCTAACCTAACCTAACCTAACCTAACCTAACCTAACCTAACCTAACCTAACCTAACCTAACCTAACCTAACCTAACCTAACCTAACCTAACCTAACCTAACCTAACCTAACCTAACCTAACCTAACCTAACCTAACCTAACCTAACCTAACCTAACCTAACCTAACCTAACCTAACCTAACCTAACCTAACCTAACCTAACCTAACCTAACCTAACCTAACCTAACCTAACCTAACCTAACCTAACCTAACCTAACCTAACCTAACCTAACCTAACCTAACCTAACCTAACCTAACCTAACCTAACCTAACCTAACCTAACCTAACCTAACCTAACCTAACCTAACCTAACCTAACCTAACCTAACCTAACCTAACCTAACCTAACCTAACCTAACCTAACCTAACCTAACCTAACCTAACCTAACCTAACCTAACCTAACCTAACCTAACCTAACCTAACCTAACCTAACCTAACCTAACCTAACCTAACCTAACCTAACCTAACCTAACCTAACCTAACCTAACCTAACCTAACCTAACCTAACCTAACCTAACCTAACCTAACCTAACCTAACCTAACCTAACCTAACCTAACCGAACCTAACCTAACCTAACCTAACCTAACCTAACCTAACCTAACCTAACCTAACCTAACCTAACCTAACCTAACCTAACCTAACCTAACCTAACCTAACCTAACCTAACCTAACCTAACCTAACCTAACCTAACCTAACCTAACCTAACCTAACCTAACCTAACCTAACCTAACCTAACCTAACCTAACCTAACCTAACCTAACCTAACCTAACCTAACCTAACCTAACCTAACCTAACCTAACCTAACCTAACCTAACCTAACCTAACCTAACCTAACCTAACCTAACCTAACCTAACCTAACCTAACCTAACCTAACCTAACCTAACCTAACCTAACCTAACCTAACCTAACCTAACCTAACCTAACCTAACCTAACCTAACCTAACCTAACCTAACCTAACCTAACCTAACCTAACCTAACCTAACCTAACCTAACCTAACCTAACCTAACCTAACCTAACCTAACCTAACCTAACCTAACCTAACCTAACCTAACCTAACCTAACCTAACCTAACCTAACCTAACCTAACCTAACCTAACCTAACCTAACCTAACCTAACCTAACCTAACCTAACCTAACCTAACCTAACCTAACCTAACCTAACCTAACCTAACCTAACCTAACCTAACCTAACCTAACCTAACCTAACCTAACCTAACCTAACCTAACCTAACCTAACCTAACCTAACCTAACCTAACCTAACCTAACCTAACCTAACCTAACCTAACCTAACCTAACCTAACCTAACCTAACCTAACCTAACCTAACCTAACCTAACCTAACCTAACCTAACCTAACCTAACCTAACCTAACCTAACCTAACCTAACCTAACCTAACCTAACCTAACCTAACCTAACCTAACCTAACCTAACCTAACCTAACCTAACCTAACCTAACCTAACCTAACCTAACCTAACCTAACCTAACCTAACCTAACCTAACCTAACCTAACCTAACCTAACCTAACCTAACCTAACCTAACCTAACCTAACCTAACCTAACCTAACCTAACCTAACCTAACCTAACCTAACCTAACCTAACCTAACCTAACCTAACCTAACCTAACCTAACCTAACCTAACCTAACCTAACCTAACCTAACCTAACCTAACCTAACCTAACCTAACCTAACCTAACCTAACCTAACCTAACCTAACCTAACCTAACCTAACCTAACCTAACCTAACCTAACCTAACCTAACCTAACCTAACCTAACCTAACCTAACCTAACCTAACCTAACCTAACCTAACCTAACCTAACCTAACCTAACCTAACCTAACCTAACCTAACCTAACCTAACCTAACCTAACCTAACCTAACCTAACCTAACCTAACCTAACCTAACCTAACCTAACCTAACCTAACCTAACCTAACCTAACCTAACCTAACCTAACCTAACCTAACCTAACCTAACCTAACCTAACCTAACCTAACCTAACCTAACCTAACCTAACCTAACCTAACCTAACCTAACCTAACCTAACCTAACCTAACCTAACCTAACCTAACCTAACCTAACCTAACCTAACCTAACCTAACCTAACCTAACCTAACCTAACCTAACCTAACCTAACCTAACCTAACCTAACCTAACCTAACCTAACCTAACCTAACCTAACCTAACCTAACCTAACCTAACCTAACCTAACCTAACCTAACCTAACCTAACCTAACCTAACCTAACCTAACCTAACCTAACCTAACCTAACCTAACCTAACCTAACCTAACCTAACCTAACCTAACCTAACCTAACCTAACCTAACCTAACCTAACCTAACCTAACCTAACCTAACCTAACCTAACCTAACCTAACCTAACCTAACCTAACCTAACCTAACCTAACCTAACCTAACCTAACCTAACCTAACCTAACCTAACCTAACCTAACCTAACCTAACCTAACCTAACCTAACCTAACCTAACCTAACCTAACCTAACCTAACCTAACCTAACCTAACCTAACCTAACCTAACCTAACCTAACCTAACCTAACCTAACCTAACCTAACCTAACCTAACCTAACCTAACCTAACCTAACCTAACCTAACCTAACCTAACCTAACCTAACCTAACCTAACCTAACCTAACCTAACCTAACCTAACCTAACCTAACCTAACCTAACCTAACCTAACCTAACCTAACCTAACCTAACCTAACCTAACCTAACCTAACCTAACCTAACCTAACCTAACCTAACCTAACCTAACCTAACCTAACCTAACCTAACCTAACCTAACCTAACCTAACCTAACCTAACCTAACCTAACCTAACCTAACCTAACCTAACCTAACCTAACCTAACCTAACCTAACCTAACCTAACCTAACCTAACCTAACCTAACCTAACCTAACCTAACCTAACCTAACCTAACCTAACCTAACCTAACCTAACCTAACCTAACCTAACCTAACCTAACCTAACCTAACCTAACCTAACCTAACCTAACCTAACCTAACCTAACCTAACCTAACCTAACCTAACCTAACCTAACCTAACCTAACCTAACCTAACCTAACCTAACCTAACCTAACCTAACCTAACCTAACCTAACCTAACCTAACCTAACCTAACCTAACCTAACCTAACCTAACCTAACCTAACCTAACCTAACCTAACCTAACCTAACCTAACCTAACCTAACCTAACCTAACCTAACCTAACCTAACCTAACCTAACCTAACCTAACCTAACCTAACCTAACCTAACCTAACCTAACCTAACCTAACCTAACCTAACCTAACCTAACCTAACCTAACCTAACCTAACCTAACCTAACCTAACCTAACCTAACCTAACCTAACCTAACCTAACCTAACCTAACCTAACCTAACCTAACCTAACCTAACCTAACCTAACCTAACCTAACCTAACCTAACCTAACCTAACCTAACCTAACCTAACCTAACCTAACCTAACCTAACCTAACCTAACCTAACCTAACCTAACCTAACCTAACCTAACCTAACCTAACCTAACCTAACCTAACCTAACCTAACCTAACCTAACCTAACCTAACCTAACCTAACCTAACCTAACCTAACCTAACCTAACCTAACCTAACCTAACCTAACCTAACCTAACCTAACCTAACCTAACCTAACCTAACCTAACCTAACCTAACCTAACCTAACCTAACCTAACCTAACCTAACCTAACCTAACCTAACCTAACCTAACCTAACCTAACCTAACCTAACCTAACCTAACCTAACCTAACCTAACCTAACCTAACCTAACCTAACCTAACCTAACCTAACCTAACCTAACCTAACCTAACCTAACCTAACCTAACCTAACCTAACCTAACCTAACCTAACCTAACCTAACCTAACCTAACCTAACCTAACCTAACCTAACCTAACCTAACCTAACCTAACCTAACCTAACCTAACCTAACCTAACCTAACCTAACCTAACCTAACCTAACCTAACCTAACCTAACCTAACCTAACCTAACCTAACCTAACCTAACCTAACCTAACCTAACCTAACCTAACCTAACCTAACCTAACCTAACCTAACCTAACCTAACCTAACCTAACCTAACCTAACCTAACCTAACCTAACCTAACCTAACCTAACCTAACCTAACCTAACCTAACCTAACCTAACCTAACCTAACCTAACCTAACCTAACCTAACCTAACCTAACCTAACCTAACCTAACCTAACCTAACCTAACCTAACCTAACCTAACCTAACCTAACCTAACCTAACCTAACCTAACCTAACCTAACCTAACCTAACCTAACCTAACCTAACCTAACCTAACCTAACCTAACCTAACCTAACCTAACCTAACCTAACCTAACCTAACCTAACCTAACCTAACCTAACCTAACCTAACCTAACCTAACCTAACCTAACCTAACCTAACCTAACCTAACCTAACCTAACCTAACCTAACCTAACCTAACCTAACCTAACCTAACCTAACCTAACCTAACCTAACCTAACCTAACCTAACCTAACCTAACCTAACCTAACCTAACCTAACCTAACCTAACCTAACCTAACCTAACCTAACCTAACCTAACCTAACCTAACCTAACCTAACCTAACCTAACCTAACCTAACCTAACCTAACCTAACCTAACCTAACCTAACCTAACCTAACCTAACCTAACCTAACCTAACCTAACCTAACCTAACCTAACCTAACCTAACCTAACCTAACCTAACCTAACCTAACCTAACCTAACCTAACCTAACCTAACCTAACCTAACCTAACCTAACCTAACCTAACCTAACCTAACCTAACCTAACCTAACCTAACCTAACCTAACCTAACCTAACCTAACCTAACCTAACCTAACCTAACCTAACCTAACCTAACCTAACCTAACCTAACCTAACCTAACCTAACCTAACCTAACCTAACCTAACCTAACCTAACCTAACCTAACCTAACCTAACCTAACCTAACCTAACCTAACCTAACCTAACCTAACCTAACCTAACCTAACCTAACCTAACCTAACCTAACCTAACCTAACCTAACCTAACCTAACCTAACCTAACCTAACCTAACCTAACCTAACCTAACCTAACCTAACCTAACCTAACCTAACCTAACCTAACCTAACCTAACCTAACCTAACCTAACCTAACCTAACCTAACCTAACCTAACCTAACCTAACCTAACCTAACCTAACCTAACCTAACCTAACCTAACCTAACCTAACCTAACCTAACCTAACCTAACCTAACCTAACCTAACCTAACCTAACCTAACCTAACCTAACCTAACCTAACCTAACCTAACCTAACCTAACCTAACCTAACCTAACCTAACCTAACCTAACCTAACCTAACCTAACCTAACCTAACCTAACCTAACCTAACCTAACCTAACCTAACCTAACCTAACCTAACCTAACCTAACCTAACCTAACCTAACCTAACCTAACCTAACCTAACCTAACCTAACCTAACCTAACCTAACCTAACCTAACCTAACCTAACCTAACCTAACCTAACCTAACCTAACCTAACCTAACCTAACCTAACCTAACCTAACCTAACCTAACCTAACCTAACCTAACCTAACCTAACCTAACCTAACCTAACCTAACCTAACCTAACCTAACCTAACCTAACCTAACCTAACCTAACCTAACCTAACCTAACCTAACCTAACCTAACCTAACCTAACCTAACCTAACCTAACCTAACCTAACCTAACCTAACCTAACCTAACCTAACCTAACCTAACCTAACCTAACCTAACCTAACCTAACCTAACCTAACCTAACCTAACCTAACCTAACCTAACCTAACCTAACCTAACCTAACCTAACCTAACCTAACCTAACCTAACCTAACCTAACCTAACCTAACCTAACCTAACCTAACCTAACCTAACCTAACCTAACCTAACCTAACCTAACCTAACCTAACCTAACCTAACCTAACCTAACCTAACCTAACCTAACCTAACCTAACCTAACCTAACCTAACCTAACCTAACCTAACCTAACCTAACCTAACCTAACCTAACCTAACCTAACCTAACCTAACCTAACCTAACCTAACCTAACCTAACCTAACCTAACCTAACCTAACCTAACCTAACCTAACCTAACCTAACCTAACCTAACCTAACCTAACCTAACCTAACCTAACCTAACCTAACCTAACCTAACCTAACCTAACCTAACCTAACCTAACCTAACCTAACCTAACCTAACCTAACCTAACCTAACCTAACCTAACCTAACCTAACCTAACCTAACCTAACCTAACCTAACCTAACCTAACCTAACCTAACCTAACCTAACCTAACCTAACCTAACCTAACCTAACCTAACCTAACCTAACCTAACCTAACCTAACCTAACCTAACCTAACCTAACCTAACCTAACCTAACCTAACCTAACCTAACCTAACCTAACCTAACCTAACCTAACCTAACCTAACCTAACCTAACCTAACCTAACCTAACCTAACCTAACCTAACCTAACCTAACCTAACCTAACCTAACCTAACCTAACCTAACCTAACCTAACCTAACCTAACCTAACCTAACCTAACCTAACCTAACCTAACCTAACCTAACCTAACCTAACCTAACCTAACCTAACCTAACCTAACCTAACCTAACCTAACCTAACCTAACCTAACCTAACCTAACCTAACCTAACCTAACCTAACCTAACCTAACCTAACCTAACCTAACCTAACCTAACCTAACCTAACCTAACCTAACCTAACCTAACCTAACCTAACCTAACCTAACCTAACCTAACCTAACCTAACCTAACCTAACCTAACCTAACCTAACCTAACCTAACCTAACCTAACCTAACCTAACCTAACCTAACCTAACCTAACCTAACCTAACCTAACCTAACCTAACCTAACCTAACCTAACCTAACCTAACCTAACCTAACCTAACCTAACCTAACCTAACCTAACCTAACCTAACCTAACCTAACCTAACCTAACCTAACCTAACCTAACCTAACCTAACCTAACCTAACCTAACCTAACCTAACCTAACCTAACCTAACCTAACCTAACCTAACCTAACCTAACCTAACCTAACCTAACCTAACCTAACCTAACCTAACCTAACCTAACCTAACCTAACCTAACCTAACCTAACCTAACCTAACCTAACCTAACCTAACCTAACCTAACCTAACCTAACCTAACCTAACCTAACCTAACCTAACCTAACCTAACCTAACCTAACCTAACCTAACCTAACCTAACCTAACCTAACCTAACCTAACCTAACCTAACCTAACCTAACCTAACCTAACCTAACCTAACCTAACCTAACCTAACCTAACCTAACCTAACCTAACCTAACCTAACCTAACCTAACCTAACCTAACCTAACCTAACCTAACCTAACCTAACCTAACCTAACCTAACCTAACCTAACCTAACCTAACCTAACCTAACCTAACCTAACCTAACCTAACCTAACCTAACCTAACCTAACCTAACCTAACCTAACCTAACCTAACCTAACCTAACCTAACCTAACCTAACCTAACCTAACCTAACCTAACCTAACCTAACCTAACCTAACCTAACCTAACCTAACCTAACCTAACCTAACCTAACCTAACCTAACCTAACCTAACCTAACCTAACCTAACCTAACCTAACCTAACCTAACCTAACCTAACCTAACCTAACCTAACCTAACCTAACCTAACCTAACCTAACCTAACCTAACCTAACCTAACCTAACCTAACCTAACCTAACCTAACCTAACCTAACCTAACCTAACCTAACCTAACCTAACCTAACCTAACCTAACCTAACCTAACCTAACCTAACCTAACCTAACCTAACCTAACCTAACCTAACCTAACCTAACCTAACCTAACCTAACCTAACCTAACCTAACCTAACCTAACCTAACCTAACCTAACCTAACCTAACCTAACCTAACCTAACCTAACCTAACCTAACCTAACCTAACCTAACCTAACCTAACCTAACCTAACCTAACCTAACCTAACCTAACCTAACCTAACCTAACCTAACCTAACCTAACCTAACCTAACCTAACCTAACCTAACCTAACCTAACCTAACCTAACCTAACCTAACCTAACCTAACCTAACCTAACCTAACCTAACCTAACCTAACCTAACCTAACCTAACCTAACCTAACCTAACCTAACCTAACCTAACCTAACCTAACCTAACCTAACCTAACCTAACCTAACCTAACCTAACCTAACCTAACCTAACCTAACCTAACCTAACCTAACCTAACCTAACCTAACCTAACCTAACCTAACCTAACCTAACCTAACCTAACCTAACCTAACCTAACCTAACCTAACCTAACCTAACCTAACCTAACCTAACCTAACCTAACCTAACCTAACCTAACCTAACCTAACCTAACCTAACCTAACCTAACCTAACCTAACCTAACCTAACCTAACCTAACCTAACCTAACCTAACCTAACCTAACCTAACCTAACCTAACCTAACCTAACCTAACCTAACCTAACCTAACCTAACCTAACCTAACCTAACCTAACCTAACCTAACCTAACCTAACCTAACCTAACCTAACCTAACCTAACCTAACCTAACCTAACCTAACCTAACCTAACCTAACCTAACCTAACCTAACCTAACCTAACCTAACCTAACCTAACCTAACCTAACCTAACCTAACCTAACCTAACCTAACCTAACCTAACCTAACCTAACCTAACCTAACCTAACCTAACCTAACCTAACCTAACCTAACCTAACCTAACCTAACCTAACCTAACCTAACCTAACCTAACCTAACCTAACCTAACCTAACCTAACCTAACCTAACCTAACCTAACCTAACCTAACCTAACCTAACCTAACCTAACCTAACCTAACCTAACCTAACCTAACCTAACCTAACCTAACCTAACCTAACCTAACCTAACCTAACCTAACCATCATTCATTGGTTGGTGGGTGTGTGGGTGACATTACAGTGCTTGGGCTGTAAATATTAACAGTTATTTAGGGGGTGGTAGGTGTGTAGATGTCATTACAGTGCTTGGACTGAAAATAAATACTGTCATTCATGGGGTGGTGGTTGTGTGGGTTTCATTACAGTTCTTGGACTGTAAACAATAACAGTCATTCATAGGGTGGTGGGTGTGTTTGTGACATTACAGTGCTTGTACTGTAAATATTTACAGTCATTCATGGGGTGGTGGGTGTGTAGGTGTCATTATAGTACTTGGACTGTAAATATCAACCGTCATTCATGGGGTGGTGGGTGTGTGGGTGTCATTACATTGCTTGGACTATAAATATCAAGTCATTCATTGAGTAGTGGGTGTGTGTGTGTCATTAGTGCTTGGACTGTAAATATCAACTATCATTCATTGGGTAGTGGGTGTGTGGGTGACATTACATTACTTGGACTGTAAATATTAACATTCATTCATGGGGTGGTAGGTGTGTAGATGTCATTACAGTGCTTTGGACTGAAAATATCAACTGTCATTCATGGGGTGGTGGGTGTGGTGGTTTCATTACAGTTCTTGGACTGTAAATATCAACCATCATTCATTGGGTGGTGGGTGTGTGGGTGACATTACAGTGCTTGGACTTTAAATATCAAACGTCATTTATGGGGTGGTTGGTGTGTGGGTGTCATTACAGTGCTTGGACTGTAAATATCAACAGTCATTTATATGGTGGTGGGTGTGTGAGTGTCATTACAGTACTTGGACTGTAAATATTAACAGTCATTAATTGGGTGGTGGGTGTGTGAGTGTCATTACAGAGCTTGGACTGAAAATATAAACAGTCATTTATAAGGTGGTGGGTGTATGAGTGTCCTTACAGTGCTTGGACTGTAAATATTACCAGTCATTCATGGGGTGGTAGGTGTGTAGATGTTATTACAGTGCTTGGACTGAATATATCAACTGCCATTCATGGGGTGGTGGGTGTGTGTGTTTCATTACAGTTCTTGGACTGTAAATATGAACCATCATTCATTGGGTGGTGGGTGTGTGGGTGACATTACAGTGCTTGGACTGTAAATATTAACAGTCATTCAAGGGGTAGTGGGTGTGTGGATGTCATTAAAGTGCTTGGACTGAAAATAGCAACAGTCTTTCATGGGGTGGTAGGTGTGTGAGTGTCATTACAGTGCTTGGACTTTAAATATCAACCTCTATTTATGTGGTGGTGGGTGTGTGGGTGTCATTACAGTGCTTGGACTGCAAATATCAACAGTCAATCATGGGGTGGGCGGTGTGTTAATGTCATTACAGTGCTTGGACTGTAAATATCAACAGACATTCATGGGATGGTGCGGTTGTTGGTGTCATGACAGTGCTTGGACTCTAAATATCAACAGTCATTCATTAGGTGGTGAGTGTGTGGGTGTCATTACAGTTCTTGGACTGTAAATATCAACCATCATTCATTAGGTGGTGGGTGTGTGGGTGTCATTACAGTGCTTGGACTGAAAATATCAACCGTCATTTATTGGGTGGTTGGAATGTGGGTGTTATTACAGTGCTTGGACAGTAAATATCAACAGTCATTCATAGGGTGGTTGGTGTGTGAGTGTTATTACAGAGCCTGGACTGTAAATATCAACAGTCATTCATGGTGTGGTGAGTGTGTATGTGTCATTACAGTGCTTGGACTGTAAATATCAAAAGTCATTCTTGGGGTGGTGTGTGTGTGGGTGTCATTACAGTACTTAGACAATAAATATCAACAGCCATTTATCGGGTGGTAGGTGTCATTAGAGTGGTTGGACTGTAAATTTCAACAGTCATTCATGAATTGCTGGGTGTGTTGGTGTCATTACAGTGATTGAACTGTAAATAACAACCATAATTAATGGGGTGGGTGGTGTGGGGGTGTCATTACAGTGCTTGGTCTGTAAATATCAGCAGTCAATCATGGGGTGGTGGGTGTGTGGGTGTCATTACACTGCTTGGACTGTAAATATCAACAGTCATTCATGGGGTGGTGGGTGTATGGGTGTCATTACAGTGTTTTGATTGTAAATATCAACAGTCATTCATAGGGTGGTGGGTGTCATTAGAGTGTTAGGACTATAAATATCAACAGTCATTCATGGGGTGGTGGGTGTGTGGGTGTCATTACATTGATTGGACTGTAAATATTAAGTCATTCATTGGGTTGTGGGTGTGTGTGTCATTATTGCTTGGTCTGTAAATATCAACAGTCATTTATGGGGTGATGGTTGGCATTACAGTGATTGGACTCTAAATATCAACAGTCATTCATAGGGTGATGGGTGTGTGGGTGTCATTACAGTGCTTGGACTGTAAATATTAACAGTCATTCATGGGGTTGTGGGTGTTTGGGTGTCTATGCATTGCTTGGACTGTAAATATCAACAGTCAATCATGGGATAATGGGTGTGTGGGTGTCATTACAGTGCTTGGACTGTAAATATCAACAGTCATTCATGGGGTAGTGGGTGTGCAGGTGTCATTACAGTGTTTTGACTGTAAATATTAACAGTCATTAATAGGGTGGTGGGTGTCATTAGAGTGTTTGGACTGTAAATATCAACAGTCATTCATAGGGTGGTGGATGTGTGAGTGTCATTACAGAGCTTGAACTGTAAATATCAACAGTCATTCATGGGGTGGTTGGTGTGTGGGTGTCATTACAGTGCATGGACTGAAAATATCAACAGTCATTCATGGGGTGTTGGGTGTGTAAGTGTCATTACAGTGTTTGGACTGTAAATATTAACTGTCATTTATGGGATGGTGGGTGTGTTGGTGTCATTACAGTCTTTGGACTGTAAATATCAAAAGTCATTCTTGGGGTGGTGAGTTTGTGGGTGTCATTACAGTGCTCAGACTGTAATTATTAACAGTCATTCATGGGGTGGTGGGTGTGTGGGTGTCATTACAGTGCTTAGACTGTAAATTTCAACAGTCATTTATAGGGTGTTGGGTGTGTGGCTGTTATTACAGTGCTTGGACTGTAAATATCAACAGTCAATCATGGGGTGGTGAGTGTTTGGGTGTCATTACAGTGCTTTGACTCTAAACATCAACAGTCATTCATAGGTGGTGGGTGTTTGGGTGTCATTACAGTGTTTTGATTGTAAATATCAACAATCATTCAATGGTTGGTTAGTGTCATTAGAGTGCTTGGACTGTAAATATCAACAGTCATTTATGGGGTGGTGGGTGTGTGGATGTCATTACAGTGCATGGACTGAAAATATCAACTGTCATTCCTGGGGTGGTGGGTGTGTGGGTGTCATTACAGTGCTTGGACTGTAAACATCAACCATAATCAATGGGGTGGTGGGTGTGGGGGTGGTGTGGGGGTGTCATTACAGTGCTTGGACTTTAAATATCAACAGTCATTCATGGGGTGGTGGATGTGTGGGTGTCATTATAGTGCTTGAACTGTAAATATCAACAGTCATTCATGGGGTGGTGGGTGTGTGGGTGTCATTACAGTGCTTGGACTGTAAATATAAAAAGTCATTCTTGGGGTGGTGGGTGTGTGGGTGTCATTACATTGCTTAGACTGTAAACATTAACAGTCATTTATTGGGTTGTGGGTATGTGGGTGTCATTACAGAGCTTGGACTGTAAATATTAACAGTCATTCATGGGGTGGTTCGTGTGTAGGTGCCATTACAGTGCTTGGACTGTAAATATCAAAAGTCATTTTTGGGGTGGTGGGTGTGTGGGTGTCATTACAGTGCTTGGACTGAAAATATCAACAGTCATAATGGGGTGTGAAAATATCAACAGTCATAATGGGGTGTTGGGTGTGTGAGTGTCATTACAGTGCTTGGACTGTTAATATTAACTGTCATTTATGGGGTGGTGGGTGTGTAGGTGTCATTACAGTGTTTGGACTGTAAATATCAAAAGTCATTCTTGGGGTGGTGAGTGTGTGGGTGTCATTACAGTGCTTAGACTGTAAATTTCAACAGTCATTTATGGGGTGGTGGGTGTGTGGCTGTCATTACAGTGCTTGGACTGTAAATATCAACAGTCAATCATGGGGTGTTGGGTGTTTGGGTGTCAATACAGTGCTTTGACTGTAAACATCAACAGTCATTCATAGGTGGTGGGTGTGTGAGTGTCATTACAGTGTTTTGATTGTAAATATCAACAGTCATTCATAGGTTGGTTGGTGTCATTAGAGTGCTTGGACTGTAAATATCAACAGTCATTCATGGGGTGGTGGGTGTGTGGACGTCATTACAGTGCATAGACAGAAAATATCAACTGTCATTCCTGGGGTGGTGGGTGTGTGGTTGTCATTACAGTACTTGGACTGTAAATATCAACCATGATTTATGGGGTGGTGGGTGTGTAGGTGTCATTACAGTGCTTGGACTGTAAATATCAACCATAATTAATGGGGTGGTGGGTGTGGGGGTGTCATTACAGTGCTTGGAATTTAAATATCAACAGTCATTCATGGGTTGGTGGATGTGTGGGTGTCATTATAGTGCTTGAACTGTAAATATCATCAGTCATTCATGGGGTGGTGGGTGTTTGGGTGTCATTACAGTGCTTGGACTCTAAATATAAAAAGTCATTCTTGGGGTGGAGGGTGTGTGGGTGTCATTACAGTGCTTAGACTGTAAATATCAACAGCCATTTATGAAGTGGTGGTTGTGTGGCTGTCATTACAGTGCTTGGACTGTAAATATCAACAGTCAATCATGGGGTGGTGGGTGTGTGGGTGTCATTACAGTGCTTGGACTGTCAATATCAACAGTCATTTATGGAGTGGTGGGTGTGTGGGTGTCATTACAGTGCTTGGATTGTAAATATCAACATTCATTCATGGGGTGGTGGGTGTGTATTTGTCATTACAGTGCTAAGACTGTAAACATATTAACAGTCATTTATTGGGTGGTTGGTGTGTGGGTGTCATTACAGAGCCTGGACTGTAAATATCAACAGTCATTCATAGGGTTGTGTGTGTGTGAGTGTAATTACAGAGCTTGGACTGTAAATATCAACAGTCATTTATGGGGTGGTTGGTGTGTCGGTGTCATTACAGTGCTTGGACTATAATATCAAAATTCATTCTTGGGGTGGTGAGTGTGTGGGTGTCATTACAGTGCTTGGACTTTAAATATCAACAGTCATTCATGGGGTGGTGGATGTGTGGATGTCATTATAGTGCTTGGACTGTAAATATCAAAAGTCATTCATGGGGTGGTGGGTGTGTGGGTGTCATTACAGTGCTTAGACTGTAAATTTCAACAGTCATTTATGGGGTGGTGGGTGTGTGACTGTCATTACAGTGCTTGGACTGTAAATATCAACAGTCAATCATGGGGTGGTAGTTGTTTGGGTGTCATTAAAGTGCTTTGACTGTAAATATCAACAGTCATTAATAGGAGGTGGGTGTGTGGGTGTAATTACAGTGTTTTGATTGTAAATATCAACAGTCATTCATAGGTTGGTTTCTGTCATTAGAGGGTTTGGAATGTAAATATCAACAGTCATTCATGGGGTTGTGGGTGTGTGGATGTCATTACAGTGCATGGACTGAAAATATCAACTGTCATTCCTAGGTGGTGGGTGTGTGGGTGTCATTACAGTGCTTGGACTGTAAATATCAACCATAATTAATAGGGTGGTGGGTGTGGGGTGTCATTACAGTGCTTGGACTTTAAATATCAACAGTCATTAATGGGGTGGTTGATATGTGGGTGTCATTATAGTGCTTGAACTGTAAATATCAACAGTCATTCATAGGGTGGTGGGTGTGTTGGTGTCATTACAGTTCTTGGACTGTAAATATAAAAAGTCATTCTTGGGGTGATGGGTGTGTGGGTGTCATTACAGAGCTTGGACTGTAAATATCAACAGCCATTTATGGAGATTTGGTTGTGTAGTTGTCATTACAGTGCTTGGACTGTAAATATCAACAGTCAATCATGGGGTGGTGGGGGTGTGGGTGTCATTACAGTGCTTGGACTGTAAATATTAACAGTAATTTATGGAGTGGTGGGTGTGTGGGTGTCATTACAGTGCTTGGACTGTAAATATCAACAGTCATTCATGGGGTGGTGGGTTTGTAGGTATCATTACAGTGCTTAGACTGTAAACATATTAATAGTCATTTATTTGGTGGTGGGTGTGTGGGTGTCATTACCGAGCTCGGACTGTAAATATCAACAGTCATTCATAGGGTGGTGTGTGTGTGAGTGTAATTACTGAGCTTGGACTGTATATATCAACAGTCATTTATATGGTGGTTGGTGTGTCGGTGTCATTACATTGCTTGGACTGTAAATATCAAAAGTCATTCTTGGGGTGGTGGGTTTGTGGGTGTCATTACAGTGCTTAGACTGTAAATATCAACAGTCATTTATAGGGTTGTGGGTGTGTGGCTGTCATTACAGTGCTTGGACTGTAAATATCAACAGTCAATCATGGGGTGGTGGGTTTGTGGGTGTCATTACAGTGCATGGACTTAAAATATCAACAGTCATTCATGGGGTGTTGGGTGTGTGAATGTCATTACATTGCTTGTACTGTAAATATTAACTGTCATTTATGGGGTGGTGGGTGTGTAGGTGTTATTACACTGTTTGGACTGTAAATATTAAAAGTCATTCTTGGGGTGGTGAGTGTGTGGGTGTCATTACAGTGCTCAGACTGTAATTATTAACAGTCATTCATGGGGTGGTGGGTGTGTGAGTGTCATTAAATTGTTTAGACTGTAAATTTCAACAGTCTTTTTTTTGGGGGGGGGGTGTGGCTGTCATTACAGTGCTTGGACTGTAAATATCATCAGTCAATAATGGGGTGGTGAGAGTTTGGGTGTCATTACAGTTCTTTGACTGTAAATATCAACAGTCTTTTTTTTGGGGGGGGGGTGTGGCTGTCATTACAGTGCTTGGACTGTAAATATCATCAGTCAATAATGGGGTGGTGAGAGTTTGGGTGTCATTACAGTTCTTTGACTGTAAATATCAACAGTCATACATAGGTAGTGGATGTGTGGGTGTCATTACAGTGTTTTGATTGTAAATATCAACAGTCATTCATAGGTTGGTTGGTGTCATTACAGTGCTTGGACTGTAAATATAAAAAGTCATTCTTGGGATGGTGGGTGTGTGGGTGTCATTACAGTGCTTAGACTGTAAATATCAACAGTCATTTATGGGGTGGTGGGTGTGTGGGTGTCATTACAGTGCTTTGACTGTAAATATCAACAGTCATTTATGGGGTGGTGTGAGTGTGACTGTCATTACAGTGCTTGGACTGTAAATATCAACAGTCAATCATGGGGTGGTAGTTGTTTGGATGTCATTAAAGTGCTTTGACTGTAAATATCAACAGTCATTCATAGGAGGTGGGTGTGTGGGTGTAATTACAGTGTTTTGATTGTAAATATCAACAGTCATTCATAGGTTGGTTTGTGTTATTAGAGTGCTTGGACTGTAAATATATACAGTCATTTATAGGGTGGTGGGTATGTGGGCGACATTACAGTGCTTGGACTATAAATATCAACAAAAATTCATGGGGTGGTGGGTGTGTGGGTATCATTACATTGATTTGACTGTAAATATCAACAGTCATTCCTGGGGTGGTGGGTGTGAGAGTGTCATTACAGTACTTAGACTGTAATTATCAACAGTTATTCATGGGGTAGTGGGTGTGTGAGTGTCATTATAGTGCTTGGACTGTAAATATCAACAGTCACCCATGGGGTGGTGGGTGTGTGTGTGTCATTAGTGTTTGGACTGTAAATATCAACAGTCATTTATGGGATGGTGGGTGGCATTACAGTGGTTGGACTCTAAATATCAACAGTCATTCATAGAGTGGTGGGTGTGTGAGTGCCATTCCAGAGCTTGGACTATAAATATCAACAGTCATTCATGGGGTTGTGTGTGTTTGGGTGTCTATGCAGAGCTTGGACTGTAAATATCAACAGTCAATCATGGGGTGGGTGGTGTGTGGGTGTCATTACAGTGTTTGGACTGTAAATATCAACAGTCATTCATGGGGTGGTGGGTGAGTGGCTGTCATTACAATGTTTTTATTGTAAATATCAACAGTCATTCATAGGGTGGTTGGTGTCATTACAGTTACTGGACTGTAAATATCAACAGTCATTCATAGGGTGGAGGGTGTGTGAGTGTCATTACAGAGCTTGGACTGTAAATATCAACAGTCATTCATGGGGTGGTGGGTGTGTGGGTGTCATTACAGTGCTTAGACTGTAAATATTAACAGTCATTTATTGGGTGGTGGGTGTGTGGGTGTCATTACAGTGCTTGGACTGTAAATATCAACAGTCAATCGTGGGGTAGTCGTTGCGTAGGTGTCATTACAGTGCTTGGACTGTAAATATCAACAGTCAATCATGGGGTGGTGGGTGTGTGGGTGTCATTACAGTGCTTGGACTGTCAATATCAACAGTCATTTATGGAGTGGTGGGTGTGTGGGTGTCATTACAGTGCTTGGACTGTAAATATCAACAGTCATTCATGGGGTGGTGGGTGTGTATTTGTCATTACAGTGCTAAGACTGTAAACATATTAACAGTCATATATTGGGTGGTTGGTGTGTGGGTGTCATTACAGACCCTGGACTGTAAATATCAACAGTCATTCATAGGGTTGTGTGTGTGTGAGTGTAATTACAGAGCTTGGACTGTAAATATCAACAGTCATTTATGGGGTGGTTGGTGTGTCGGTGTCATTACAGTGCTTGGACTATAATATCAAAATTCATTCTTGGGGTGGTGAGTGTGTGGGTGTCATTACAGTGCTTGGACTTTAAATATCAACAGTCATTCATGGGGTGGTGGATGTGTGGATGTCATTATAGTGCTTGGACTGTAAATATCAAAAGTCATTCATGGGGTGGTGGGTGTGTGGGTGTCATTACAGTGCTTAGACTGTAAATTTCAACAGTCATTTATGGGGTGGTGGGTGTGTGACTGTCATTACAGTGCTTGGAATGTAAATATCAACAGTCAATCATGGGGTGGTAGTTGTTTGGGTGTCATTAAAGTGCTTTGACTGTAAATATCAACAGTCATTAATAGGAGGTGGGTGTGTGGGTGTAATTACAGTGTTTTGATTGTAAATATCAACAGTCATTCATAGGTTGGTTTCTGTCATTAGAGGGTTTGGAATGTAAATATCAACAGTCATTCATGGGGTTGTGGGTGTGTGGATGTCATTACAGTGCATGGACTGAAAATATCAACTGTCATTCCTGGGTGGTGGGTGTGTGGGTGTCATTACAGTGCTTGGACTGTAAATATCAACCATAATTAATAGGGTGGTGGGTGTGGGGTGTCATTACAGTGCTTGGATTTTAAATATCAAAAGTCATTAATGGGGTGGTTGATGTGTGGGTGTCATTATAGTGTTTGAACTGTAAATATCAACAGTCATTCATAGGGTGGTGGGTGTGTTGGTGTCATTACAGTTCTTGGACTGTAAATATAAAAAGTCATTCTTGGGGTGATGGGTGTGTGGGTGTCATTACAGAGCTTGGACTGTAAATATCAACAGCCATTTATGGAGATTTGGTTGTGTAGTTGTCATTACAGTGCTTGGACTGTAAATATCAACAGTCAATCATGGGGTGGTGGGGGTGTGGGTGTCATTACAGTGCTTGGACTGTAAATATTAACAGTAATTTATGGAGTGGTGGGTGTGTGGGTGTCATTACAGTGCTTGGACTGTAAATATCAACAGTCATTCATAGGGTGGTGTGTGTGTGAGTGTAATTACTGAGCTTGGACTGTAAAAATCAACAGTCATTTATATGGTGGTTGGTGTGTCGGTGTCATTACATTGCTTGGACTGTAAATATCAAAAGTCATTCTTGGGGTGGTGGGTTTGTGGGTGTCATTACAGTGCTTGGACTGTAAATATCAACAGTCAATCATGGGGTGGTGGGTTTGTGGGTGTCATTACAGTGCTTGGACTTAAAATATCAACAGTCATTCATGGGGTGTTGGGTGTGTGAATGTCATTACAGTGCTTGTACTGTAAATATTAACTGTCATCTATGGGGTGGTGGGTGTGTAGGTGTTATTACACTGTTTGGACTGTAAATATTAAAAGTCATTCTTGGGGTGGTGAGTGTGTGGGTGTCATTACAGTGCTCAGACTGTAATTATTAACAGTCATTCATGGGGTGGTGGGTGTGTGAGTGTCATTAAATTGTTTAGACTGTAAATTTCAACAGTCTTTTTTGGGGGGGTGGGTATGTGGCTGTCATTACAGTGCTTGGACTGTAAATATCATCAGTCAATAATGGGGTGGTGAGAGTTTGGGTGTCATTACAGTTCTTTGACTGTAAATATCAACAGTCATACATAGGTGGTGGATGTGTGGGTGTCATTACAATGTTTTGATTGTAAATATCAACAGGCATTCATAGGTTGTTTGGTGTCATTAGAGTGCTTGGACTGTAAATATCAACAGTCATTCATGGGGTGGTTAGTGTGTGGATGTCATTACAGTGCATGGACTGAAAATATCAACTGTCCTTCCTGGGGTGGTGGGTGTGTGGGTGTCATTACAGTGCTTGGACTGTAAATATAAAAAGTCATTCTTGGGGTGGTGGGTGTGTGGGTGTCATTACAGTGCTTAGACTGTAAATATCAACAGTCATTTATGGGGTGGTGGGTGTGTGGGTGTCATTACAGTGTTTTGACTGTAAATATCAACAGTCATTTATGGGGTGGTGTGAGTGTGACTGTCATTACAGTGCTTGGACTGTAAATATCAACAGTCAATCATGGGGTGGTAGTTGTTTGGGTGTCATTAAAGTGCTTTGACTGTAAATATCAACAGTCATTCAAAGGAAGTGGGTGTGTGGGTGTAATTACAGTGTTTTGATTGTAAATATCAACAGTCATTCACAGGTTGGTTTGTGTCATTAGAGCGCTTGGACTGTAAATATATACAGTCATTTATAGGGTGGTGGGTATGTGGGCGACATTACAGTGCTTGGACTATAAATATCAACAAAAATTCATGGGGTGGTGGGTGTGTGGGTATCATTACATTGCTTTGACTGTAAATATCAACAGTCATTCCTGGGTTGGTGGGTGTGAGAGTGTCATTACAGTGCTTAGACTGTAAATATCAACAGTCATTCCTGGGGTGGTGGGTGTGTGGGTGTCATTACAGTGCTTGGACTGTAAACATCAACCATAATTAATGGGGTGGTGGGTGTGGGGGTGGTGTGGGGGTGTCATTACAGTGCTTGGACTTTAAATATCAACAGTCATTCATGGGGTGGTGGA
This sequence comes from Petrolisthes cinctipes, assembly GCA_033782935.1. NCBI lineage: Eukaryota > Metazoa > Arthropoda > Malacostraca > Decapoda > Porcellanidae > Petrolisthes > Petrolisthes cinctipes. The sequence goes on from JAWQEG010000412.1 coordinate 25,165, forward strand.
TGTGTGGGTGTCATTATAGTGCTTGAACTGTAAATATCAACAGTCATTCATGGGGTGGTGGGTGTGTGGGTGTCATTACAGTGCTTGGACTGTAAATATAAAAAGTCATTCTTGGGGTGGTGGGTGTGTGGGTGTCATTACAGTGCATAGACTGTAAATATCAACAGCCATTTATGGAGTGGTGGTTGTGTGGCTGTCATTACGGTGCTTGGACTGTAAATATCAACAGTCAATCATGGGGTGGTGGGTGTGTGGGTGTCATTACAGTGCTTGGACTGTAAATATCAACAGTCATTCTTGAAGTGGTGGGTGTATGGGTGTCATTACAGTGCTTAAACTGTAAATATCAACAGTCATTCAAGAACTGGTGGGTGTGTGGGTGTCATTACAGTGCTTGGACTGTAAATATCAACAGTCATTTATAGGGTGGTGTGTGTATGGGTGTCATTACAGTGTTTTGATTGTAAATATCAACAGTCATTCATAGGGTGGTGGAAGTCATTAGAGTGTTAGGACTATAAATATCAACAGTCATTCATGGGGTGGTGGGTGTGTGGGTGTCATTACATTGATTGGACTGTAAATATTAAGTCATTCATTGGGTTGTGGGTGTGTGTGTCATTATTGCTTGGTCTGTAAATATCAACAGTCATTCATGGGGTGTTGGGTGTGTGTCATTACAGTGTTTGGACTGTAAATATTAACTGTCATTTATGGGATGGTGGGTGTGTAGGTGTCATTACAGTCTTTGGACTGTAAATATCAAAAGTCATTCTTGGGGTGGTGAGTGTGTGGGTGTCATTACAGTGCTCAGACTGTAATTATTAACAGTCATTCATGGGGTGGTGGGTGTGTGGGTGTCATTACAGTGCTTAGACTGTAAATTTCAACAGTCATTTATAGGGTGGTGGGTGTGTGGCTGTTATTACAGTGCTTGGACTGTAAATATCAACAGTCAATCATGGGGTGGTGAGTGTTTGGGTGTCATTACAGTGCTTTGACTCTAAACATCAACAGTCATTCATAGGTGGTGGGTGTTTGGGTGTCATTACAGTGTTTTGATTGTAAATATCAACAGTCATTCAATGGTTGGTTAGTGTCATTAGAGTGCTTGGACTGTAAATATCAACAGTCATTTATGGGGTGGTGGGTGTGTGGATGTCATTACAGTGCATGGACTGAAAATATCAACTGTCATTCCTGGGGTGGTGGGTGTGTGGGTGTCATTACAGTGCTTGGACTGTAAACATCAACCATAATTAATGGGGTGGTGGGTGTGGGGGTGGTGTGGGGGTGTCATTACAGTGCTTGGACTTTAAATATCAACAGTCATTCATGGGGTGGTGGATGTGTGGGTGTCATTATAGTGCTTGAACTGTAAATATCAACAGTCATTCATGGGGTGGTGGGTGTGTGGGTGTCATTACAGTGCTTGGACTGTAAATATAAAAAGTCATTCTTGGGGTGGTGGGTGTGTGGGTGTCATTACAGTGCATAGACTGTAAATATCAACAGCCATTTATGGAGTGGTGGTTGTGTGGCTGTCATTACAGTGCTTGGACTGTAAATATCAACAGTCACCCATGGGGTGGTGGGTGTGTGTGTGTCATTAGTGTTTGGACTGTAAATATCAACAGTCATTTATGGGATGGTGGGTGGCATTACAGTGGTTGGACTCTAAATATCAACAGTCATTCATAGAGTGGTGGGTGTGTGAGTGTCATTCCAGAGCTTGGACTATAAATATCAACAGTCATTCATGGGGTTGTGTGTGTTTGGGTGTCTATGCAGTGCTTGGACTGTAAATATCAACAGTCAATCATGGGGTGGGTGGTGTGTGGGTGTCATTACAGTGTTTGAACTGTAAATATCAACAGTCATTCATGGGGTGGTGGGTGTGTGGGTGTCATTACAGTGCTTGGACTGTAAATATAAAAAGTCATTCTTGGGGTGGTGGGTGTGTGGGTGTCATTACAGTGCATAGACTGTAAATATCAACAGCCATTTATGGAGTGGTGGTTGTGTGGCTGTCATTACAGTGCTTGGACTGTAAATATCAACAGTCAATCATGGGGTGGTGGGTGTATGGGTGTCATTACAGTGCTTGGACTGTAAATATCAACAGTCATTCATGAAGTGGTGGGTGTATGGGTGTCATTACAGTGCTTGGACTGTAAATATCAACAGTCATTCAAGAACTGGTGGGTGTGTGGGTGTCATTACAGAGCTTGGACTGTAAATATCAACAGTCATTTATAGGGTGGTGTGTGTGTGTGAGTGTAATTACAGAGCTTGGAATGTAAATATCAACAGTCATTTATGGGGTGGTTGGTGTGTCGGTGTCATTACAGTGCTTGGAATGTAAATATAAAAAGTCATTCTTGGGGTGGTGGGTGTGTGGGTGTCATTACAGTGCTTTGACTTTAAATATCAACAGTCATTCATGGGGTGGTGGATGTGTGGATGTCATTATAGTGCTTGAACTGTAAATATCAACAGTCATTCATAGGGTGGTGGGTGTGTGGGTTTCATTACAGTGCTTGGACTGTAAATAGAAAAAGTCATTCTTGGGGGGGGGGGGTGTGGGTGTCATTACAGTGCTTAGACAGTAAATTTCAACAGTCATTTATGGGGTGGTGGGTGTGTGGCTGTCATTACAGTGCTTTAACTGTAAATATCAAGAGTCATTCATATGTGGTGGGTGTGTGGGTGTCATTACAGTGTTTTAATTGTAAATATCAACAGTCATTTATAGGTTGGTTGGTGTCATTAGAGTGCTTGGACTGCAAATATCAACAGTCATTCATGGGGTGGTGGGTGTGTGGATGTCATTACAGTGCATCGACTGAAAATATCAACTGTCATTCCTGGGATGTTGGGTGTGTGGGTGTCATTACAGTGCTTGGACTGTAAATATCAACCGTGATTTATGGGTTGGTGGGTGTTTGGGTGTCATTACAGTGCTTGGACTGTAAATATAAAAAGTCATTCTTGGGGTGGTGGGTGTTTGGGTGCCATTACAGTGCTTAGACTGTAAATATCAACAGCAATTTATGGGGTGGTAGTTGTGTGGCTGTCATTACAGTGCTTGGACTGTAAATATCAACAGTCATTCATGGGGTGGTGGGTGTGTGGCTGTCATTACATTGCTTAGACTGTAAACATTAACAGTCATTTATTGGGTTGTGGGTGTGTGGGTGTCATTACAGAGGTTGGACTGTAAATATTAACAGTCATTCATGGGGTGGTTAGTGTGTAGGTGCCATTACAGTGCTTGGACTGTAAATATCAAAAGTCATTTTTGGGGTGGTTGGTGTGTGGGTGTCATTACAGTGCTTGGACTGAAAATATTAACTGTCATTTATGGGGTGGTGGGTGTGTAGGTGTCATTACAGTGTTTGGACTGTAAATATCAAAAGTCATTCTTGGGGTGGTGAGTGTGTGGGTGTCATTACAGTGCTTAGACTGTAAATTTCAACAGTCATTTATGGGGTGGTGGGTGTGTGGCTGTCATTACAGTGCTTGGACTGTAAATATCAACAGTCAATCATGGGGTGTTGGGTGTTTGGGTGTCAATACAGTGCTTTGACTGTAAACATCAACAGTCATTCATAGGTGGTGGGTGTGTGAGTGTCATTACAGTGTTTTGATTGTAAATATCAACAGTCATTCATAGGTTGGTTGGTGTCATTAGAGTGCTTGGACTGTAAATATCAACAGTCATTCATGGGGTGGTGGGTGTGTGGATGTCATTACAGTGCATAGACAGAAAATATCAACTGTCATTCCTGGGGTGGTGGGTGTGTGGTTGTCATTACAGTACTTGGACTGTAAATATAAACCATGATTTATGGGGTGGTGGGTGTGTAGGTGTCATTACAGTGCTTGGACTGTAAATATCAACCATAATTAATGGGGTGGTGGGTGTGGGGGTGTCATTACAGTGCTTGGAATTTAAATATCAACAGTCATTCATGGGTTGGTGGATGTGTGGGTGTCATTATAGTGCTTGAACTGTAAATATCATCAGTCATTCATGGGGTGGTGGGTGTTTGGGTGTCATTACAGTGCTTGGACTGTAAATATAAAAAGTCATTCTTGGGGTGGAGGGTGTGTGGGTGTCATTACAGTTCTTAGACTGTAAATATCAACAGCCATTTATGAAGTGGTGGTTGTGTGGCTGTCATTACAGTGCTTGGACTGTAAATATCAACAGTCAATCATGGGGTGGTGGGTGTGTGGGTGTCATTACAGTGCTTGGACTGTCAATATCAACAGTCATTTATGGAGTGGTGGGTGTGTGGGTGTCATTACAGTGCTTGGACTGTAAATATCAACAGTCATTCATGGGGTGGTGGGTGTGTATTTGTCATTACAGTGCTAAGACTGTAAACATATTAACAGTCATATATTGGGTGGTTGGTGTGTGGGTGTCATTACAGAGCCTGGACTGTAAATATCAACAGTCATTCATAGGATTGTGTGTGTGTGAGTGTAATTACAGAGCTTGGACTGTAAATATCAACAGTCATTTATGGGGTGGTTGGTGTGTCGGTGTCATTACAGTGCTTGGACTATAATATCAAAATTCATTCTTGGGGTGGTGAGTGTGTGGGTGTCATTACAGTGCTTGGACTTTAAATATCAACAGTCATTCATGGGGTGGTGGATGTGTGGATGTCATTATAGTGCTTGGACTGTAAATATCAAAAGTCATTCATGGGGTGGTGGGTGTGTGGGTGTCATTACAGTGCTTAGACTGTAAATTTCAACAGTCATTTATGGGGTGGTGGGTGTGTGACTGTCATTACAGTGCTTGGACTGTAAATATCAACAGTCAATCATGGGGTGGTAGTTGTTTGGGTGTCATTAAAGTGCTTGGACTGTAAATATCAACAGTCATTAATAGGAGGTGGGTGTGTGGGTGTAATTACAGTGTTTTGATTGTAAATATCAACAGTCATTCATAGGTTGGTTTCTGTCATTAGAGGGTTTGGAATGTAAATATCAACAGTCATTCATGTGGTTGTGGGTGTGTGGATGTCATTACAGTGCATGGACTGAAAATATCAACTGTCATTCCTGGGTGATGGGTGTGTGGGTGTCATTACAGTGCTTGGACTGTAAATATCAACCATAATTAATAGGGTGGTGGGTGTGGGGTGTCATTACAGTGCTTGGATTTTAAATATCAACAGTCAATAATGGGGTGGTTGATGTGTGGGTGTCATTATAGTGCTTGAACTGTAAATATCAACAGTCATTCATAGGGTGGTGGGTGTGTTGGTGTCATTACAGTTCTTGGACTGTAAATATAAAAAGTCATTCTTGGTGTGATGGGTGTGTGGGTGTCATTACAGAGCTTGGACTGTAAATATCAACAGCCATTTATGGACATTTGGTTGTGTAGTTGTCATTACAGTGCTTGGACTGTAAATATCAACAGTCAATCATGGAGTGGTGGGGGTGTGGGTGTCATTACAGTGCTTGGACTGTAAATATTAACAGTAATTTATGGAGTGGTGGGTGTGTGGGTGTCGTTACAGTGCTTGGACTGTAAATATCAACAGTCATTCATGGGGTGGTGGGTTTGTAGGTATCATTACAGTGCTTAGACTGTAAACATATTAATAGTCATTTATTGGGTGGTGGGTGTGTGGGTGTCATTACAGTGCTTGGACTGTAAATATAAAAAGTCATTCTTGGGGTGGTGGGTGTGTGGGTGTCATTACAGTGCTTAGACTGTAAATATCAACAGTCATTTATGGGGTGGTGGGTGTGTGGGTGTCATTACAGTGCTTTGACTGTAAATATCAACAGTCATTTATGGGGTGGTGTGAGTGTGACTGTCATTACAGTGCTTGGACTGTAAATATCAACAGTCAATCATGGGTTGGTAGTTGTTTGGGTGTCATTAAAGTGCTTTGACTGTAAATATCAACAGTCATTCATAGGAGGTGGGTGTGTGGGTGTAATTACAGTGTTTTGATTGTAAATATCAACAGTCATTCATAGGTTAGTTTGTGTCATTAGAGTGCTTGGACTGTAAATATATACAGTCATTTATAGGGTGGTGGGTATGTGGGCGACATTACAGTGCTTGGACTATAAATATCAACAAAAATTCATGGGGTGGTGGGTGTGTGGGTATCATTACATTGCTTTGACTGTAAATATCAACAGTCATTCCTGGGGTGGTGGGTGTGAGAGTATCATTACAGTGCTTAGACTGTAATTATCAACAGTCATTCATGGGGTAGTGGGTGTGTGGGTGTCATTATAGTGCTTGGACTGTAAATATCAACAGTCACCAATGGGGTGGTGGGTGTGTGTGTGTCATTAGTGTTTGGACTGTAAATATCAACAGTCATTTATGGGATGGTGGGTGGCATTACAGTGGTTGGACTCTAAATATCAACAGTCATTCATAGAGTGGTGGGTGTGTGAGTGTCATTCCAGAGCTTGGACTATAAATATCAACAGTCATTCATGGGGTTGTGTGTGTTTGGGTGTCTATGCAGTGCTTGGACTGTAAATATCAACAGTCAATCATGGGGTGGGTGGTGTGTGGGTGTCATTACAGTGTTTGGACTGTAAATATCAACAGTCATTCATGGGGTGGTGGGTGAGTGGGTGTCATTACAATGTTTTAATTGTAAATATCAACAGTCATTCATAGGGTGGTTGGTGTCATTACAGTTACTGGACTGTAAATATCAACAGTCATTCATAGGGTGGAGGGTGTGTGAGTGTCATTACAGAGCTTGGACTGTAAATATCAACAGTCATTCATGGGGTGGTGGGTGTGTGGGTGTCATTACAGTGCTTAGACTGTAAATATTAACAGTCATTCATAGGGTGGAGGGTGTGTGAGTGTTATTACAGAGCTTGGACTGTAAATATCAACAGTCATTCATGGGGTGGTGGGTGTGTGGGTGTCATTACAGTGCTTAGACTGTAAATATTAACAGTCATTTATTGGGTGGTGGGTGTGTGGGTGTCATTACAGTGCTTGGACTGTAAATATCAACAGTCAATCATGGGGTAGTCGTTGTGTGGGTGTCATTACAGTTCTTGGACTGTAAATATCAACAGTCAATCATGGGGTGGTGGGGGTGTGGGTGTCATTACAGTGCTTGGACTGTAAATATTAACAGTAATTTATGGAGTGGTGGGTGTGTGGGTGTCATTACAGTGCTTGGACTGTAAATATCAACAGTCATTAATGGGGTGGTGGGTTTGTAGGTATCATTACAGTGCTTAGACTGTAAACATATTAATAATCATTTATTGGGTGGTGGGTGTGTGGGTGTCATTACCGAGCTTGGACTGTAAATATCAACAGTCATTCATAGGGTGGTGTGTGTGTGAGTGTAATTACTGAGCTTGGACTGTAAATATCAACAGTCATTTATATGGTGGTTGGTGTGTCGGTGTCATTACATTGCTTGGACTGTAAATATCAAAAGTCATTCTTGGGGTGGTGGGTTTGTGGGTGTCATTACAGTGCTTAGACTGTAAATATCAACAGTCATTTATAGGGTTGTGGGTGTGTGGCTGTCATTACAGTGCTTGGACTGTAAATATCAACAGTCAATCATGGGGTGGTGGGTTTGTGGGTGTCATTACAGTGCTTGGACTTAAAATATCAACAGTCATTCATGGGGTGTTGGGTGTGTGAGTGTCATTACAGTGCTTGTACTGTAAATATTAACTGTCATTTATGGGGTGGTGGGTGTGTAGGTGTTATTACACTGTTTGGACTGTAAATATTAAAAGTCATTCTAGGGGTGGTGAGTGTGTGGGTGTCATTACAGTGCTCAGACTGTAATTATTAACAGTCATTCATGGGGTGGTGGGTGTGTGAGTGTCATTAAATTGTTTAGACTGTAAATTTCAACAGTCTTTTTTGGGGTGGTGGGTGTGTGGCTGTCATTACAGTGCTTGGACTGTAAATATCATCAGTCAATAATGGGGTGGTGAGAGTTTGGGTATCATTACAGTTCTTTGACTGTAAATATCAACAGTCATACATAGGTGGTGGATGTGTGGGTGTCATTACAGTGTTTTGATTGTAAATATCAACAGTCATTCATAGGTTGGTTGGTGTCATTAGAGTGCTTGGACTGTAAATATCAACTGTCCTTCCTGGGGTGGTGGGTGTGTGGGTGTCATTACAGTGCTTGGACTGTAAATATAAAAAGTCATTCTTGGGGTGGTAGGTGTGTGGGTGTCATTACAGTGCTTAGACTGTAAATATCAACAGTCATTTATGGGGTGGTGGGTGTGTGGGTGTCATTACAGTGCTTTGACTGTAAATATCAACAGTTATTTATGGGGTGGTGTGAGTGTGACTGTCATTACAGTGCTTGGACTGTAAATATCAACAGTCAATCATGGGGTGGTAGTTGTTTGGGTGTCATTAAAGTGCTTTGACTGTAAATATCAAGAGTCATTCATAGGAGGTGGGTGTGTGGGTGTAATTACAGTGTTTTGATTGTAAATATCAACAGTCATTCATAGGTTGGTTTGTGTCATTAGAGTGCTTGGACTGAAAATATATACAGTCATTTATAGGGTGGTGGGTATGTGGGCGACATTACAGTGCTTGGACTATAAATATCAACAAAAATTCATGGGGTGGTGGGTGTGTGGGTATCATTACATTACTTTGACTGTAAATATCAACAGTCATTCCTGGGGTGGTGGGTGTGAGAGTGTCATTACAGTGCTTAGACTGTAATTATCAACAGTCATTCATGGGGTAGTGGGTGTGTGGGTGTCATTATAGTGCTTGGACTGTAAATATCAACAGTCACCCATGGGGTGGTGGGTGTGTGTGTGTCATTAGTGTTTGGACTGTAAATATCAACAGTCATTCAAGAACTGGTGGGTGTGTGGGTGTCATTACAGTGCTTGGACTGTAAACATCAACCATAATTAATGGGGTGGTGGGTGTGGGGGTGGTGTGGGGGTGTCATTACAGTTCTTGGACTTTAAATATCAACAGTCATTCATGGGGTGGTGGATGTGTGGGTGTCATTATAGTGCTTGAACTATAAATATCAACAGTCATTCATGGGGTGGTGGGTGTGTGGGTGTCATTACAGTGCTTGGACTTTAAATATAAAAAGTCATTCTTGGGGTGGTGGGTGTGTGGGTGTCATTACAGTGCATAGACTGTAAATATCAACAGCCATTTATGGAGTGGTGGTTGTGTGGCTGTAATTACAGTGCTTGGACTGTAAATATCAACAGTCAATCATGGGGTGGTGGGTGTGTGGGTGTCATTACAGTGCTTGGACTGTAAATATCAACAGTCATTCATGAAGTGGTGGGTGTTTGGGTGTCATTACAGTGCTTGGACTGTAAATATCAACAGTCATTCAAGAACTGGTGGGTGTGTGGGTGTCATTACAGAGCTTGTACTGTAAATATCAACAGTCATTTATAGGGTGGTGTGTGTGTGAGTGTAATTACAGTGCTTGGAATGTAAATATCAACAGTCATTTATGGGGTTGTTGGTGTGTCGGTGTCATTACAGTGCTTGGACTGTAAATATAAAAAGTCATTCTTGGGGTGGTGGGTGTGTGGGTGTCATTACAGTGCTTTGACTTTAAATATCAACAGTCATTCATGGGGTGGTGGATGTGTGGATGTCATTATAGTGCTTGAACTGTAAATATCAACAGTCATTCATAGGGTGGTGTGTGTGTGGGTTTCATTACAGTGCTTGGACTGTAAATAGAAAAAGTCATTCATGGGGGGGTGGGTGTGTGGGTGTCATTACAGTGCTTAGACTGTAAATTTCAACAGTCATTTATAGGGTGGTGGGTGTGTGGCTGTCATTACAGTGCTTTCACTGTAAATATCAAGAGTCATTCATATGTGGTGGGTGTGTGGGTGTCATTACAGTGTTTTAATTGTAAATATCAACAGTCATTTATAGGTTGGTTGGTGTCATTAGAGTGCTTGGACTGTAAATATCAACAGTCATTCATGGGGTGGTGGGTGTGTGGATGTCATTACAGTGCATCGACTGAAAATATCAACTGTCATTCCTGGGATGTTGGGTGTGTGGGTGTCATTACAGTGCTTGGACTGTAAATATCAACCGTGATTTATGGGTTGGTGGGTGTTTGGGTGTCATTACAGTGCTTGGACTGTAAATATAAAAAGTCATTCTTGGGGTGGTGGGTGTTTGGGTTCCATTACAGTGCTTAGACTGTAAATATCAACAGCAATTTATGGGGTGGTAGTTGTGTGGCTGTCATTACAGTGCTTGGACTGTAAATATCAACAGTCATTCATGGGGTGGTGGGTGTGTGGGTGTCATTACATTGCTTAGACTGTAAACATTAACAGTCATTTATTGGGTTGTGGGTGTGTGGGTGTCATTACACAGCTTGGACTGTAAATATTAACAGTCATTCATGGGGTGGTTAGTGTGTAGGTGCCATTACAGTGCTTGGACTGTAAATATCAAAAGTCATTTTTGGGGTGGTGGGTGTGTGGGTGTCATTACAGTGCTTGGACTGTAAATTTCAACAGTCATTTATGGGGTGGTGGGTGTGTGGCTGTCATTACAGTGCTTGGACTGTAAATATCAACAGTCAATCATGGGGTGTTGGGTGTTTGGGTGTCAATACAGTGCTTTGACTGTAAACATCAACAGTCATTCATAGGTGGTGGGTGTGTGAGTGTCATTACAGTGTTTTGATTGTAAATATCAACAGTCATTCATAGGTTGGTTGGTGTCATTAGAGTGTTTGGACTGTAAATATCAACAGTCATTAATGGGGTGGTGGGTGTGTGGATGTCATTACAGTGCATAGACAGAAAATATCAACTGTCATTCCTGGGGTGGTGGGTGTGTGGTTGTCATTACAGTACTTGGACTGTAAATATCAACCATGATTTATGGGGTGGTGGGTGTGTAGGTGTCATTACAGTGCTTGGACTGTAAATATCAACCATAATTAATGGGGTGGTGGGTGTGGGGGTGTCATTACAGTGCTTGGAATTTAAATATCAACAGTCATTCATGGGTTGGTGGATGTGTGGGTGTCATTATAGTGCTTGAACTGTAAATATCATCAGTCATTCATGGGGTGGTGGGTGTTTGGGTGTCATTACAGTGCTTGGACTGTAAATATAAAAAGTCATTCTTGGGGTGGAGGGTGTGTGGGTGTCATTACAGTGCTTAGACTGTAAATATCAACAGCCATTTATGAAGTGGTGGTTGTGTGGCTGTCATTACAGTGCTTGGACTGTAAATATCAACAGTCAATCATGGGGTGGTGGGTGTGTGGGTGTCATTACAGTGCTTGGACTGTCAATATCAACAGTCATTTATGGAGTGGTGGGTGTGTGGGTGTCATTACAGTGCTTGGACTGTAAATATCAACAGTCATTCAAGGGGTGGTGGGTGTGTATTTGTCATTACAGTGCTAAGACTGTAAACATATTAACAGTCATTTATTGGGTGGTTGGTGTGTGGGTGTCATTACAGAGCCTGGACTGTAAATATCAACAGTCATTCATAGGGTTGTGTGTGTGTGAGTGTAATTACAGAGCTTGGACTGTAAATATCAACAGTCATTTATGGGGTGGTTGGTGTGTCGGTGTCATTACAGTGCTTGGAATATAATATCAAAATTCATTCTTGGGGTGGTGAGTGTGTGGGTGTCATTACAGTGCTTGGACTTTAAATATCAACAGTCATTCATGGGGTGGTGGATGTGTGGATGTCATTATAGTGCTTGGACTGTAAATATCAAAAGTCATTCATGGGGTGGTGGGTGTGTGGGTGTCATTACAGTGCTTAGACTGTAAATTTCAACAGTCATTTATGGGGTGGTGGGTGTGTGACTGTCATTACAGTGCTTGGACTGTAAATATCAACAGTCAATCATGGGGTGGTAGTTGTTTGGGTGTCATTAAAATGCTTTGACTGTAAATATCAACAGTCATTAATAGGAGGTGGGTGTGTGGGTATAATTGCATTGTTTTGATTGTAAATATCAACAGTCATTCATAGGTTGGTTTCTGTCATTAGAGGGTTTGGAATGTAAATATCAACAGTCATTCATGGGGTTGTGGGTGTGTGGATGTCATTACAGTGCATGGACTGAAAATATCAACTGTCATTCCTGGGTGGTGGGTGTGTGGGTGTCATTACAGTGCTTGGACTGTAAATATCAACCATAATTAATAGGGTGGTGGGTGTGGGGTGTCATTACAGTGCTTGGACTTTAAATATCAACAGTCAATCATGGGGTGGTGGGGGTGTGGGTGTCATTACAGTGCTTGGACTGTAAATATTAACAGTAATTTATGGAGTGGTGGGTGTGTGGGTGTCATTACAGTGCTTGGACTGTAAATATCAACAGTCATTCATGGGGTGGTGGGTTTGTAGGTATCATTACAGTGCTTAGACTGTAAACATATTAATAGTCATTTATTGGGTGGTGGGTGTGTGGGTGTCATTACCGAGCTTGGACTGTAAATATCAACAGTCATTCATAGGGTGGTGTGTGTGTGAGTGTAATTACTGAGCTTGGACTGTAAATATCAACAGTCATTTATATGGTGGTTGGTGTGTCGGTGTCATTACATTGCTTGGACTGTAAATATCAAAAGTCATTCTTGGGGTGGTGGGTTTGTGGGTGTAATTACAGTGCTTAGACTGTAAATATCAACAGTCATTTATAGGGTTGTGGGTGTGTGGCTGTCATTACAGTGCTTGGACTGTAAATATCAACAGTCAATCATGGGGTGGTGGGTTTGTGGGTGTCATTACAGTGCTTGGACTTAAAATATCAACAGTCATTCATGGGGTGTTGGGTGTGTGAATGTCATTACAGTGCTTGTACTGTAAATATTAACTGTCATTTATGGGGTGGTGGGTGTGTAGGTGTTATTACACTGTTTGGACTGTAAATATTAAAAGTCATTCTTGGGGTGGTGAGTGTGTGGGTGTCATTACAGTGCTCAGACTGTAATTATTAACAGTCATTCATGGGGTGGTGGGTGTGTGAGTGTCATTAAATTGTTTAGACTGTAAATTTCAACAGTCTTTTTTTTTTTTGGGGGGGGGTGTGGCTGTCATTACAGTGCTTGGACTGTAAATATCAACAGTCAATAATGGGGTGGTGAGAGTTTGGGTGTCATTACAGTTCTTTGACTGTAAATATCAACAGTCATACATGGGTGGTGGGTGTGTGGGTGTCATTAGAGTGTTTTGATTGTAAATATCAACAGTCATTCATGGGGTGGTTAGTGTGTGGATGTCATTACAGTGCATGGACTGAAAATATCAACTGTCCTTCCTGGGGTGGTGGGTGTGTGGGTGTCATTACAGTGCTTGGACTGTAAATATAAAAAGTCATTCTTGGGGTGGTGGGTGTGTGGGTGTCATTACAGTGCTTAGACTGTAAATATCAACAGTCATTTATGGGGTGGTGGGTGTGTGGGTGTCATTACAGTGCTTTGACTGTAAATATCAACAGTCATTTATGGGGTGGTGTGAGTGTGACTGTCATTACAGTGCTTGGACTGTAAATATCAACAGTCAATCATGGGGTGGTAGTTGTTTGGGTGTCATTAAAGTGCTTTGACTGTAAATATCAACAGTCATTCATAGGAAGTGGGTGTGTGGGTGTAATTACAGTGTTTTGATTGTAAATATCAACAGTCATTCATAGGTTGGTTTGTGTCATTAGAGTGCTTGGACTGTAAATATATACAGTCATTTATAGGGTGGTGGGTATGTGGGCGACATTACAGTGCTTGGACTATAAATATCAAAAAAAATTCATGGGGTGGTGGGTGTGTGGGTATCATTACATTGCTTTGACTGTAAATATCAACAGTCATTCCTGGGGTGGTGGGTGTGAGAGTGTCATTACAGTGCTTAGACTGTATTTATCAACAGTCATTCATGGGGTAGTGGGTGTGTGGGTGTCATTATAGTGCTTGGATTGTAAATATCAACAGTCACCCATGGGGTGGTGGGTGTGTGTGTGTCATTAGTGTTTGGACTGTAAATATCAACAGTCATTTATGGGATGGTGGGTGGCATTACAGTGGTTGGACTCTAAATATCAACAGTCATTCATAGAATGGTGGGTGTGTGAGTGTCATTCCAGAGCTTGGACTATAAATATCAACAGTCATTCATGGGGTTGTGTGTGTTTGGGTGTCTATGCAGTGCTTGGACTGTAAATATCAACAGTCAATCATGGGGTGGGTGGTGTGTGGGTGTCATTACAGTGTTTGGACTGTAAATATCAACAGTCATTCATGGGGTGGTGGGTGAGTGGGTGTCATTACAATGTTTTAATTGTAAATATCAACAGTCATTCATAGGGTGGTTGGTGTCATTACAGTTACTGGACTGTAAATATCAACAGTCATTCATAGGGTGGAGGGTGTGTGAGTGTCATTACAGAGCTTGGACTGTAAATATCAAAAGTCATTCATGGGGTGGTGGGTGTGTGGGTGTCATTACAGTGCTTAGACTGTAAATATTAACAGTCATTTATTGGGTGGTGAGTGTGTGGGTGTCATTACAGTGCTTGGACTGTAAATATCAACAGTCAATCATGGGGTAGTCGTTGTGTGGGTGTCATTACAGTGCTTGGACTGTAAATATCAACAGTCAATCATGGGGTGGTGGGGGTGTCGGTGTCATTACAGTGCTTGGACTGTAAATATTAACAGTAATTTATGGTGTGGTGGGTGTGTGGGTGTCATTACAGTGCTTGGACTGTAAATATCAACAGTCATTCATGGGGTGGTGGGTTTGTAGGTATCATTACAGTGCTTAGACTGTAAACATATTAATAGTCATTTATTGGGTGGTGGGTGTGTGGGTGTCATTACCGAGCTTGGACTGTAAATATCAACAGTCATTTATAGGGTGGTGTGTGTGTGAGTGTAATTACTGAGCTTGGACTGTAAATATCAACAGTCATTTATATGGTGGTTGGTGTGTCGGTGTCATTACATTGCTTGGACTGTAAATATCAAAAGTCATTCTTGGGGTGGTGGGTTTGTGGGTGTCATTACAGTGCTTAGACTGTAAATATCAACAGTCATTTATAGGGTTGTGGGTGTGTGGCTGTCATTACAGTGCTTGGACTGTAAATATCAACAGTCAATCATGGGGTGGTGGGTTTGTTGGTGTCATTACAGTGCTTGGACTTAAAATATCAACAGTCATTCATGGGGTGTTGGGTGTGTGAGTGTCATTACAGTGCTTGTACTGTAAATATTAACTGTCATTTATGGGGTGGTGGGTGTGTAGGTGTTATTACACTGTTTGGACTGTAAATATTAAAAGTCATTCTTGGGGTGGTGAGTGTGTGGGTGTCATTACAGTGCTCAGACTGTATTTATTAACAGTCATTCATGGGGTGGTGGGTGTGTGAGTGTCATTAAATTGTTTATACTGTAAATTTCAACAGTCTTTTTTGGGGGGGTGGGTGTGTGGCTGTCATTACAGTGCTTGGACTGTAAATATCATCAGTCAATAATGGGGTGGTGAGAGTTTGGGTGTCATTACAGTTCTTTGACTGTAAATATCAACAGTCATACATAGGTGGTGGATGTGTGGGTGTCATTACAGTGTTTTGATTGTAAATATCAACAGTCATTCATAGGTTGGTTGGTGTCATTAGAGTGCTTGGACTGTAAATATCAACAGTCATTCATGGGGTGGTTAGTGTGTGGATGTCATTACAGTGCATGGACTGAAAATATCAACTGTCCTTCCTGGGGTGGTGGGTGTGTGGGTGTCATTACAGTGCTTGGACTGTAAATATAAAAAGTCATTCTTGGGGTGGTGGGTGTGTGGGTGTCATTACAGTGCTTAGACTGTAAATATCAACAGTCATTTATGGGGTGGTGGGTGTGTGGGTGTCATTACAGTGCTTTGACTGTAAATATCAACAGTCATTTATGGGGTGGTGTGAGTGTGACTGTCATTACAGTGCTTGGACTGTAAATATCAACAGTCAATCATGGGGTGGTAGTTGTTTGGGTGTCATTAAAGTGCTTTGACTGTAAATATCAACAGTCATTCATAGGAGGTGGGTGTGTGGGTGTAATTACAGTGTTTCGATTTTAAATATCAACAGTCATTCATAGGTTGGTTTGTGTCATTAGAGTGCTTGGACTGTAAATATATACAGTCATTTATAGGGTGGTGGGTATGTGGGCGACATTACAGTGCTTGGACTATAAATATCAACAAAAATTCATGGGGTGGTGGGTGTGTGGGTATCATTACATTGCTTTGACTGTAAATATCAACAGTCATTCCTGGGGTGGTGGGTGTGAGAGTGTCATTACAGTGCTTAGACTGTAATTATCAACAGTCATTCATGGGGTAGTGGGTGTGTGGGTGTCATTATAGTGCTTGGACTGTAAATATCAACAGTCACCCATGGGGTGGTGGGTGTGTGTGTGTCATTAGTGTTTGGACTGTAAATATCAACAGTCATTTATGGGATGGTGGGTGGCATTACAGTGGTTGGACTCTAAATATCAACAGTCATTCATAGAGTGGTGGGTGTGTGAGTGTCATTCCAGAGCTTGGACTATAAATATCAACAGTCATTCATGGGGTTGTGTGTGTTTGGGTGTCTATGCAGTGCTTGGACTGTAAATATCAACAGTCAATCATGGGGTGGGTGGTGTGTGGGTGTCATTACAGTGTTTGGACTGTAAATATCAACAGTCATTCATGGGGTGGTGGGTGAGTGGGTGTCATTACAATGTTTTAATTGTAAATATCAACAGTCATTCATAGGGTGGTTGGTGTCATTACAGTTACTGGACTGTAAATATCAACAGTCATTCATAGGGTGGAGGGTGTGTGAGTGTCATTACAGAGCTTGGACTGTAAATATCAACAGTCATTCATGGGGTGGTAGGTGTGTGGGTGTCATTACAGTGCTTAGACTGTAAATATTAACAGTCATTTATTGGGTGGTGGGTGTGTGGGTGTCATTACAGTGCTTGGACTGTAAATATCAACAGTCAATCATGGGGTAGTCGTTGTGTGGGTGTCATTACAGTGCTTGGACTGTAAATATCAACAGTCAATCATGGGGTGGTGGGGGTGTGGGTGTCATTACAGTTTTTGGACTGTAAATATTAACAGTAATTTATGTAGTGGTGGGTGTGTGGGTGTCATTACAGTGCTTGGACTGTAAATATCAACAGTCATTCATGGGGTGGTGGGTTTGTAGGTATCATTACAGTGCTTAGACTGTAAACATATTAATAGTCATTTATTGGGTAGTGGGTGTGTGGGTGTCATTACCGACCTTGGACTGTAAATATCAACAGTCATTCATAGGGTGGTGTGTGTGTGAGTGTAATTACTGAGCTTGGACTGTAAATATCAACATTCATTTATATGGTGGTTGGTGTGTCGGTGTCATTACATTGCTTGGACTGTAAATATCAAAAGTCATTCTTGGGGAGGTGGGTTTGTGGGTGTCATTACAGTGCTTAGACTGTAAATATCAACAGTCATTTATAGGGTTGTGGGTGTGTGGCTGTCATTACAGTGCTTGGACCGTAAATATCAACAGTCAATCATGGGGTGGTGGGTTTGTGGGTGTCATTACAGTGCTTGGACTTAAAATATCAACAGTCATTCATGGGGTGTTGGGTGTGTGAGTGTCATTACAGTGCTTGTACTGTAAATATTAACTGTCATTTATGGGGTGGTGGGTGTGTAGGTGTTATTACACTGTTTGGACTGTAAATATTAAAAGTCATTCTAGGGGTGGTGAGTGTGTGGGTGTCATTACAGTGCTCAGACTGTAATTATTAACAGTCATTCATGGGGTGGTGGGTGTGTGAGTGTCATTAAATTGTTTAGACTGTAAATTTCAACAGTCTTTTTTTGGGGGGTGGGTGTGTGGCTGTCATTACAGTGCTTGGACTGTAAATATCATCAGTCAATAATGGGGTGGTGAGAGTTTGGGTGTCATTACAGTTCTTTGACTGTAAATATCAACAGTCATACATAGGTGGTGGATGTGTGGGTGTCATTACAATGTTTTGATTGTAAATATCAACAGTCATTCATAGGTTGGTTGGTGTCATTAGAGTGCTTGGACTGTAAATATCAACAGTCATTCATGGGGTGGTTAGTGTGTGGATGTCATTACAGTGCATGGACTGAAAATATCAACTGTCCTTCCAGGGGTGGTGGGTGTGTGGGTGTCATTACAGTGCTTGGACTGTAAATATAAAAAGTCATTCTTGGGGTGGTGGATGAGTGGGTGTCATTACAGTGCTTAGACTGTAAATATCAACAGTCATTTATGGGGTGGTGGGTGTGTGGGTGTCATTACAGTGCTTTGACTGTAAATATCAACAGTCATTTATGGGGTGGTGTGAGTGTGACTGTCATTACAGTGCTTGGACTGTAAATATCAACAGTCAATCATGGGGTGGTAGTTGTTTGGGTGTCATTAAAGTGCTTTGACTGTAAATATCAACAGTCATTCATACGAGGTGGGTGTGTGGGTGTAATTACAGTGTTTAGATTGTAAATATCAACAGTCATTCATAGGTTGGTTTGTGTCATTAGAGTGCTTGGACTGTAAATATATACAGTCATTTATAGGGTGGTGGGTATGTGGGCGACATTACAGTGCTTGGACTATAAATATCAACAAAAATTCATGGGGTGGTGGGTGTGTGGGTATCATTACATTGCTTTGACTGTAAATATCAACAGTCATTCCTGGGGTGGTGGGTGTGAGAGTGTCATTACAGTGCTTAGACTGTAATTATCAACAGTCATTCATGGGGTAGTGGGTGTGTGGGTGTCATTATAGTGCTTGGACTGTAAATATCAACAGTCACCCATGGGGTGGTGGGTGTGTGTGTGTCATTAGTGTTTGGACTGTAAATATCAACAGTCATTTATGGGATGGTGGGTGGCATTACAGTGGTTGGACTCTAAATATCAACAGTCATTCATAGAGTGGTGAGTGTGTGAGTGTCATTCCAGAACTTGGACTATAAATATCAACAGTCATTCATGGGGTTGTGTGTGTTTGGGTGTCTATGCAGTGCTTGGACTGTAAATATCAACAGTCAATCATGGGGTGGGTGGTGTGTGGGTGTCATTACAGTGTTTGGACTGTAAATATCAACAGTCATTCATGGGGTGGTGGGTGAGTGGGTGTCATTACAATGTTTTAATTGTAAATATCAACAGTCATTCATAGGGTGGTTGGTGTCATTACAGTTACTGGACTGTAAATATCAACAGTCATTCATAGGGTGGAGGGTGTGTGAGTGTCATTACAGAGCTTGGACTGTAAATATCAACAATCATTCTTGGGGTGGTGGGTGTGTGGGTGTCATTACAGTGCTTAGACTTTAAATATTAACAGTCATTTATTGGGTGGTGGGTGTGTGGGTGTCATTACAGTGCTTGGACTGTAAATATCAACAGTCAATCATGGGGTAGTCGTTGTGTGGGTGTCATTACAGTGCTGGGACTGTAAATATCAACAATCATTCATGGGGTGGTGGGTGTGTGGGTGTCATTACAGTGTTTTAACTATAAATATCAACATTCATTTATTGGGTGGTGGGTGTCATTAGACTGCTTGGACTGTAAATATCAACAGTCAATCATGGGGTGGTCGGTGTGTGGGTGTCATTACAGTGCTGGGACTAAAAATATTAACCGTCATTTATGGGGTGGTGGGTGTGTGGGTGTCATTACAGTGCATGGACTGTAAATATCAACAGTCATTCATAGAGTGGTGGGTGTGTAAGTGTCATTACAGAGCTTGGACTGTAAATATCAACAGTCAATCATGGGGTGGTCGGTGTGTGGGTGTCATTACAGTGCTTGGACTGTAAATATCAACCATAATTCATGGGGTGGTGGGTGTGGGGTGTCATTACAGTTCTTGGACTGTAAATATAAACCATCATTCATTAGGTGGTGGGTTTGTGGGTGTCATTACCGTGCTCAGACTGCAAATATTAACAGTCATTCATGGGGTTGTGGGTGAGTGGGTGTCATTACAGTTCTTTGACTGTAAATATCAACTGTCATTCATAGGGTGGTGTGTGTGTGAGCGTCATTACAAAGCTTGGACTTTAAATATCAACAGTCATTCTTGACGTTGTATGTGTGTAGGTGTCATTACAGTGCTTGGAGTGTAAATATCAAATCATTCATAGGGTGGTGGGTGTATGGGTGTCATCAGTGCTTGGACTGTTAATATCAACAGTCATTCATGGCGTGGTGGGTGTGTTAGTGTCATTACAGTGCTTGAACTATAAATATCAACCATAATCATGGGGTGGTGGGTGTGGGGCGTCATTACAGTGCTTTGACTGTAAATATCAACAGTCATTCATGGGGTGTTGGGGGTGAGGGTGTCATTACAGTGCTTAGACTGTAAATATCAACAATCATTCATGGGGTGGTGGGTGTGTGGGTGTCATTACATTGCTTGGACTGTAAATATCAAGTCATTCAAGGGGTGGTGGGTGTCTGTGTGTCATTAGTGCTTGGACTGTGAATATCAACAGTCATTCATGGGGTGGTGGGTGGCATTACAGTGCTTAGACTCTAATATCAACAGTCTTTAATGGGGTGATGGGTGTGTGGGTGTCATTACAGTTCTTGGACTGTAGATATCAACAGTTATTCATGGGGATGTGGGTGTTTGGGTGTCTATGGAGTGCTTGGACTGTAAATATCAACAGTTAATCATATGGTGGAGGGTGGGTAGCTGTCATTTCAGTGCTTAGACTGTAAATATCAATAGTCATTCATGGGGTGGTGGGTGTGAGGATGTCATCACAGTGCTTAGACTGTATATATCAACAATCATTCATGGGGTTGTGGGTGTGTGGGTGTCATTATAGTGCTTGGACTGTAAATATCAACAGTCATTCATGAGGTGGTGGGTGTGTGGGTGTCATTACATTGCTTGGACTGTAAATATCAAATCATTCATAGGGTGGTGTGTGTATGGGTGTCATCAGTGCTTGGACTGTGAATATCAACAGTCATTCATGGCGTGGTGGGTGGAATTACAGTGCTGAGACTCTAATATCAACTGTTATTCATTGGGTGATGGGTGTGTAGGTGTCATTACAGTGCTTGGACTGTAAATATAAACAGTTATTCATGGGGAAGTGGGTGTTTGGGTGTCATTATAGTGTTTGGACTGTAAATATTATCAGTCATTCATGGGGTAGTGGGTGTGTGGATGTCATTACAGTGTTTGGACTAATAATATCAACTGTCAATAATGGGGTGGTGGGTGTGTGGGTTTCATTACAGTTTTTGTACTGTAAATATCAACCATCCTTTATTGGGCGGTTGGTGTGTGTGTGACATTACAGTGCATGGACTGTAAATATTAACAGTCATTAATGGGGTAATGGGTGTGTGGATGTCATTACAGTGCTCGGACTGAAAATATCAACCAATATTTATGGAGTGGTTGGTGTGTGGGTGTTATTACAGTGGTTGGATGGTAAATATCAACCGTCATTCAAAGGGTGGTGGGTGTGTGAGTGTCATTATAGAGCTTGGACTGTAAATATCAACAGTCATTCATGGAGTGGTGGTTGTGTGGGTGTCATTACAGTGCTTGGACTGTAAATATCAACAGTCATTAATTGGGTGGTGGAGGTGTAAGTGTCATTACAGAGCTTGGACTGTAAATATCAACAGTCAATCATGGGGTGGTCGGTGTGTAGGTGTCATTAAAGTGCTCAGACTGTAAATATCATCAGTAATTCATGGGGTTGTGGGTGTGTAGGTGTCATTACAGTGCTTGGACTGTAAATATCAACCATAATTCATGGGGTGGTGGGTGTGGGGTGTCATTACAGTTCTTGGACTGTAAATATAAACCATCATTAATTAGGTGGTGGGTTTGTGGGTGTCATTACAGTGCTCAGACTGTAAATATTACCAGTCATTCATGGGGTTGTGGGTGTGTGGGTGTCATTACAGTTCTTTGACTGTAAATATCAACTGTCATTCATAGGGTGTTGGGTGTGTGAGTGTCATTATAGAGCTTGGACTGTAAATATCAACAGTTTTCATGGAGTGGTAGTTGTGTGGGTGTCATTACAGTGCTTGGACTGTAAATATCAACAGTCATTAATTGGGTGGTGGGTGTGTGTGTGACATTACAGTGCATGGACTGTAAATATTAACAGTCATTCATGGGGTAGTGGGTGTGTGGATGTCATTACAGTGCTCGGACTGAAAATATCAACCGTTATTTATGGGGTGGTGGGTGTGTGGGTGTTATTACAGTGGTTGGACTGTAAATATCAACCTTCATTCATAGGGTGGTGGGTGTGTGAGTGTCATTATAGAGCTTGGACAGTAAATATCAACAGTCATTCATGGAGTGGTCGGTGTGTGGGTGTCATTACAGTGCTTAGACTGTAAATATCAACAGTCATTAATTGGGTGGTGGAGGTGTAAGTGTCATTACAGTGCTTGGACTGTAAATATCAACAGTCAATCATGGGGTGGTCGGTGTGTGGGTGTCATTACAGTGCTTGGACTGTAAATGTCAACAGTCATTCATGGGGTGGTGCATGTGTTGGTGTCATGACAGTGCTTAGACTGTCAATATGAACAGTCATTCATGGGGTGGTGAGTGTGTGGGTGTCAATACAGTTCTTGGACTATAAATATAAACCATCATTCATTAGGTGGTGGGTGTGTGGGTGTCATTACAGTGCTTTGGCTATAAATATCAACTGTCATTTATGGGGTTGTTGGTGTGTGGGTGTCATTACAGTTCTTGGACTGTATATATCAACAGTCATAAATAGGTTGGTGGGTGTGTGAGTGTCATTACAGAGCTTGGACTGTAAATATCATCAGTAATTCATGGGGTTGTGGGTGTGTAGGTGTCATTAAGGTGCTTGGACTGTAAATATCAAAAGTCATTCTTGGGGTGGTGGGTGTGTGGGTGTCATTACAGTCCTTAGACTGTAAATATCAACAGTCATTTATGCGGTGGTGGGTGTGTGGTTGTCATTACAGTGTTTTGATTGTATATATCAACAGTCATTTATAAGGTGCTGGGTGTTATTAGAGTGCTTGGACTGTAAATATTAACAGTCATTCATGGAGTGGTGGGTGTGTTGGTGTCATTACAGTGCTTGGACTGTAAATATCAATAGTTAATCATGGTGTGGTGGGTGTGTGGGTGTCATTAGACTGTTTGGACTGTAAATATTAACAGTCATGAATGGTGTGATGGGTGTGTGGATGTCATTATAGTGCTCGGACTGAAAATATCAACCGTTATTTATGGGGTGGTGGGTGTGTGGGTGTTATTACAGTGGTTGGACTGTAAATATCAACCTTAATTCAAAGGTTGGTGGGTGTGTGAGTTTCATTATAGAGCTTGGACTGTAAATATCAACAGTCATTCACGGAGTTGTGGTTGTGTGGGTGTCATTACAGTGCTTGGACTGTAAATATCAACAGTCATTAATTGGGTGGTGGAGGTGTAACTGTCATTACAGAGCTTGGATTGTAAATATCAACAGTCAATCATGGGGTGGTCGGTGTGTAGGTGTCATTACAGTGCTCAGACAGGAAATATCATCAGTAATTTATGGGGTTGTGGGTGTGTAGGTGTCATTACAGTGCTTGGACTGTAAATATCAACCATTATTCATGGGGTGGTGGGTGTGGGGTGTCATTACAGTTCTTTGAGTGTAAATATCAACTGTCATTCATAGGGTGTTGGGTGTGTGAGTGTCATTATAGAGCTTGGACTGTAAATATCAACAGTCATTAATGGAGTGGTAGTTGTGTGGGTGTCATTACAATGCTTGGACTGTAAATATCAACAGTCATTAATTGGGTGGTGGGTGTGTGTGACATTACAGTGCATGGACTGTAAATATTAACAGTCATTCATGGGGTAGTGGGTGTGTGGATGTCATTACAGTGCTCGGACTGAAAATATCAACCGTCATTCTTGGGGTGGTGGGTGTGTGGGTGTCATTACAGTTCTTTGACAGTAAATATCAACTGTCATTCATAGGGTGGTGGGTGTGTGAGTGTCATTACAAAGCTTGGACTGTAAATATCAACAGTCATTAATGGAGTGGTAGTTGTGTGGGTGTCATTACAGTGCTTGGAAATATCAACAGTCATTAATTGGGTGGTGGGTGTGTGTGTGACATTACAGTGCATGGACTGTAAATATTAACAGTCATTCATGGGGTAGTGGGTGTGTGGATGTCATTACAGTGCTCGGACTGAAAATATCAACCGTTATTTATGGGGTGGTGGGTGTGTGGGTGTTATTACAGTGGTTGGACTGTAAATATCAACCGTCATTCATAGGGTGGTGGGTGTGTGAGTGTCATTATAGAGCTTGGACTGTAAATATCAACAGTCATTCATGGAGTAGTCGGTGTGTGGGTGTCATTACAGTGCTTGGACTGTAAATATCAACAGTCATTAATTGGGTGGTGGAGGCGTAAGTGTCATTACAGTGCTTGGACTGTAAATATCAACAGTCAATCATGGGGTGGTCGTTGTGTGGGTGTCATTACAGTGCTTGGACTGTAAATGTCAACAGTCATTCATGGGGTGGTGCATGTGTTGGTGTCATGACAGTGCTTAGACTGTCAATATCAACAGTCATTCATGGGGTGGTGAGTGTGTGGGTGTCAATACAGTTCTTGGACTATAAATATAAACCATCATTCATTAGGTGGTGGGTGTGTGGGTGTCATTACAGTGCTTTGGCTATAAATATCAACTGTCATTTATGGGGTTGTTGGTGTGTGGGTGTCATTACAGTTCTTGGACTGTATATATCAACAGTCATAAATAGTTTGGTGGGTGTGTGAGTGTCATTACAGAGCTTGGACTGTAAATATCATCAGTAATTCATGGGGTTGTGGGTGTGTAGGTGTCATTAAGGTGCTTGGACTGTAAATATCAAAAGTCATTCTTGGGGTGGTGGGTGTGTGGGTGTCATTACAGTGCTTAGACTGTAAATATCAACAGTCATTTATGCGGTGGTGGGTGTGTGGTTGTCATTACAGTGTTTTGATTGTATATATCAACAGTCATTTATAAGGTGCTGGGTGTTATTAGAGTGCTTGGACTGTAAATATTAACAGTCATTCATGGAGTGGTGGGTGTGTTGGTGTCATTACAGTGCTTGGACTGTAAATATCAATAGTTAATCATGGGGTGGTGGGTGTGTGGGTGTCATTAGACTGCTTGGACTGTAAATATTAACAGTCATGAATGGTGTGGTGGGTGTGTGGATGTCATTATAGTGCTCGGACTGAAAATATCAACCGTTATTTATGGGGTGGTGGGTGTGTGGGTGTTATTACAGTGGTTGGACTGTAAATATCAACCTTCATTCAAAGGGTGGTGGGTGTGTGAGTGTCATTATAGAGCTTGGACTGTAAATATCAACAGTCATTCACGGAGTTGTGGTTGTGTGGGTGTCATTACAGTGCTTGGACTGTAAATATCAACAGTCATTAATTGGGTGGTGGAGGTGTAACTGTCATTACAGAGCTTGGATTGTAAATATCAACAGTCAATCATGGGGTGGTCGGTGTGTAGGTGTCATTACAGTGCTCAGACAGGAAATATCATCAGTAATTAATGGGGTTGTGGGTGTGTAGGTGTCATTACAGTGCTTGGACTGTAAATATCAACCATTATTCATGGGGTGGTGGGTGTGGGGTGTCATTACAGTTCTTGGACTGTAAATATAAACCATCATTAATTAGGTGGTGGGTTTGTGGGTGTCATTACAGTGCTTGGACTGTAAATATCAACAGTCATTAATTGGGTGGTGGGTGTGTGTGACATTACAGTGCATGGACTGTAAATATTAACAGTCATTCATGGGGTAGTGGGTGTGTGGATGTCATTACAGTGCTCGGACTGAAAATATCAACCGTCATTCTTGGGGTGGTGGGTGTGTGGGTGTCATTACAGTTCTTTGACAGTAAATATCAACTGTCATTCATAGGGTGGTGGGTGTGTGAGTGTCATTACAAAGCTTGGACTGTAAATATCAACAGTCATTTATGGGGTTGTATGTGTGTAGGTGTCATTACAGTGCTTGGACTGTAAATATTAAAAGACATTCTTGGGGAGGTGGGTGTGTGGGTATCATTACAGTGCTTAGACTGTAAGTATCAACAGTCATTTATGGGGTGGTGGGTGTCATTACAGTGCTTTGACTGTAAATATCAATAGTCATTAATTGGGTTGTGAAGGTGTAAGTGTCATTACAGTGCTTGAACTGTAAATATCAACAGTCAATCATGGGGTGGTCGGTGTGTGGGTGTCATTACAGTGCTTGGACTGTAAACGTCAACAGTCATTCATGGGGTGGTGCATGTGTTGGTGTCATGACAGTGCTTAGACTGTAAATATCAACAGTCATTCATGGGGTGGTGAGTGTGTGGGTGTCATTACAGTTCTTGGACTATAAATATCAACCATCATTCATTAGGTGGTTGGTTTGTGGGTGTCATTACAGTGCTCTGACTGTAAATATTAACAGTCATTTATGGGGTGGTGTGTGTGTGGATGTCATTACAGGGCTTAGACTCAAAATATCAACAGTCATTTATGTGGTGGTGGATGTGTGGGTGTCATTACAGTGCTTGCAATATAAATATCAACTGTCATTTATGGGGTTGTGGGTGTCATTGCAGTTCTTGGACTGTAAATATCAACAGTTATACATAGGGTGGTGGGTGTGTGAGTGTCATTACAGAGCTTGGACTGTAAATATCATCAGTAATTTATGGGGTTATGGGTGTGTAGGTGTCATTACAGTGCTTGGACTGTAAATATCAAAAGTCATTCTTGGGGTGGTGGGTGTGTGGGTGTCATTACAGTGCTTAGACTGTAAGTATCAACAGTCATTTATGGGGTGGTGGGTGTGTGGGTGTCATTACAGTGCTTTGACTGTAAATATCAACAGTCATTAATTGGGTGGTGGAGGTGTAAGTGTCATTACAGTGCTTGAACTGTAAATATCAACAGTCAATCATGGGGTGGTCGGTGTGTGGGTGTCATTACATTGCTTGGACTGTAAACGTCAACAGTCATTCATGGGGTGGTGCATGTGTTGGTGTCATGACAGTGCTTAGACTGTAAATATCAACAGTCATTCATGGGGTGGTGAGTGTGTGGGTGTCATTACAGTTCTTGGACTATAAATATCAACTATCATTCATTAGGTGGTTGGTTTGTGGGTGTCATTACAGTGCTCAGACTGTAAATATTAACAGTCGTTTATGGGGTGGTGGGTGTGTGGATGTCATTACAGGGCTTAGACTCAAAATATCAACAGTCATTTATGGGGTGGTGGATGTGTGGGTGTCATTACAGTGCTTGCAATATAAATATCAACTGTCATTTATGGGGTTGTGGGTGTCATTGCAGTTCTTGGACTGTAAATATCAACAGTCATACATAGGGTGGTTGGTGTGTGAGTGTCATTACAGAGCTTGGACTGTAAATATCATCAGTAATTCATGGGGTTTTGGGTGTGTAGGTGTCATTACAGTGCTTGGACTGTAAATATCAAAAGTCATTCTTGGGGTGGTGGTTGTGTGGGTGTCATTAGAGTGCTTAGACTGTAAATATCAACAGTCATTTATGGGATGGTGGGTGTGTGGCTCTCATTATTGTGCTTGGACTGTAAATATCAACAGTCAATCATGGAGTGGTGGGTATGTGGGTGTCATTACAGTGCTTGGACTGTAAATATCAAAAGTCATTCTTGGGGTGGTTGGTGTGTGGGTGTCATTAGAGTGCTTGGACTGTAAATATCAACAGTCATTCATGGAGTGGTAGGTGTGTTGGTGTCATTACAGTGCTTGGACTGTAAATATCAACCATAATTCATGGGGTGGTGGGTGTGGGGTGTCATTACAGTTCTTGGACTGTAAATGTATACCATCATTCATTAGGTGGTGGGTTTGTGGGTGTCATTACAGTGCTCAGACTGTAAATATTAACAGTCATTCATGGGGTTGTGGGTGTGTGGGTGTCATTACAGTTCTTTGACTGTAAATATCATCTGTCATTCATAGGGTGGTGTGTGTGTGAGTGTCATTACAAAGCTTGGACTGTAAATATCAACAGTCATTCATGAGGTTGTTTGTGTGTAGGTGTCATTACAGTGCATGGACTGTAAATATCAAAAGTCATTCTTTGGTGGTGGGTGTGTGGGTGTCATTACAGTGCTTAGACTGTATGTATCAACACTCATTTATGGGTTTGTGGGTGTGTGGCTGTCATTATAGTGCTTGGACTGTAAATATCAACAGTTAATCATGGGGTGGTGGGTGTGTGGGTGTCATTAGACTGCTTGGACTGTAAATATTAACAGTCATGAATGGTGTGGTGGGTGTGTGGATGTCATTACAGTGCTTAGACTGAAAATATCAACAGTCATTCATGAGGTGGTAGGTGTGTGATTGTCATTACAGTGCTTGCACTATAAATATCAACCGTCATTTATGGGGTTGTGGGTGTGTGGGTGTCATTACAGTGCATGGACTGTAAATATCAACTGTCATTCATAGGGTGGTGGGTGTGTGAGTGTCATTACAAAGCTTGGACTATAAATATCAACAGTCATTCATGGGGTGGTCGGTGTGTGGGTGTCATTACAGTGCTTGGACTGTAAATGTCAACAGTCGTTAATAAGGTGGTGGGTGTCATTAGAATGCTTGGACTGTAAATATCAAGTCTTTCAAGGGGTGGTGGGTGTCTGTGTGTCATTAGTGCTTGGACTGTGAATATCAACAGTCATTCATGGGGTGGTGGGTGGCATTACAGTGCTTAGACTCTAATATCAACAGTCATTAATGGGGTGATGTGTGTGTGGGTGTCATTACAGTTCTTGGACTGTAAATATCAACCGTCATTCAAAGGGTGGTGGGTGTGTGAGTGTCATTATAGAGCTTGGACTGTAAATATCAACAGTCATTCATGGAGTGGTGGGTGTGTTAGTGTCATTACAGTGCTTGGACTATAAATATCAACCATAATCATGGGGTGGTGGGTGTGGGGCGTCATTACAGTGCTTTGACTGTAAATATCAACAGTCATTCATGGGGTGGTGGGGGTGAGGGTGTTATTACAGTGCTTAGACTGTAAATATCAACAATCATTCATGGAGTGGTGGGTATGTGGGTGTCATGATAGTGCTTGGACTGTAAATATCAACAGTCATTAATAGGGTGGTGGGTGTGTGGGTGTCATTACATTGCTTGGACTGTAAATATGAAGTCATTCAAGGGGTGGTGGGTGTCTGTGTGTCATTAGTGTTTGGACTGTAAATATCAACAGTCATTCATGTGGTGGTGGGTGGCATTACAGTGCTTAGACTCTAATATCAACAGTCATTAATGGAGTGATCGGTGTGTGGGTGTCATTACAGTTCCTGGACTGTAGATATCAACAGTTATTTATGGGGATGTGGGTGTTTGGGTGTCTATGCAGTGCTTGGACTTTAAATATCAACAGTTAATCATATGGTGGTGGGTGTGTGGCTGTTATTAGACTGCTTGGAGTGTAAATATTAACAGTCATTTATGGTGTAGTGGGTGTGTGGATGTCATTACAGTGCTAAGACTGAAAATATCAACAGTGATTCATGGGGTGGTGGGTGTGTGATTGTCATTACAGTGCTTGGACTATAAATATCAACCGTCATTTTTGGGGTGGTGGGTGTCATTACAGTTCTTTGAATGTAAATATCAACTGTCATTTATAGGGTGTTGGGTGTGTGAGTGTCATTACAAAGCTTGGACTGTAAATATCAACAGTCATTCATGGGGTTGTATGTGTGTAGGTGTCATTACAGTGCTTGGACTGTAAATATCAACCATCATTCATTAGGTGGTGGGTTTGTGGGTGTCATTACAGTGCTCAGACTGTAAATATTAAGTCATTTATCTGGTGGTGGGGGTGTGGATGTCATTACAGGGCTTAGACTCAAAATATTAACAGTCATTTATGGGGTGGTGGATGTGTGGGTGTCATTACATTGCTTGCAATATAAATATCAACTGTCATTTATGAGGTTGTGGGTGTGTGGGTGTCATTACAGTTCTTGGACTTTAAATATCAACAGTCATACATAGGGTGGTGGGTGTGTGAGTGTCATTACAGAGCTTGGACTGTAAATATCATCAGTATTTCATGGGGTTGTGGGTGTGTAGGTGTCATTACAGTGCTTGGACTGTACATATCAAAAGTCATTCTTGGGGTGGTGGGTTGGTGGGTGTCATTAGAGTGCTATGACTGTAAATATCAACAGTCATTTATGGGGTGGTGGGTGTGTGGCTGTCATTATAGTGCTTGGACTGTAAATATCAACAGTCAATCGTGGAGTGGTGGGTATGTGGGTGTCATTACAGTGCTTGGACTGTAAATATCAACCGTCATTCATGGGGTGGTGGTTGTGTGGTTGTCATTACAATGTTTTGATTGTAAATATCAACTGTCATTTATAAGGTGGTGGGTGTCATTAGAGTGCTTGGACTGTAAATATCAACAGTCACTCATGGAGTGGTGGGTGTGTTGGTGTCATTACAGTGCGTGGACTGTAAATATCAACCATAATTCAAGGGGTGGTGGGTGTGGGGTTTCATTACAGTTCTTGGACTGTAAATATAAACCATCTTTCATTAGGTGGTGGGTTTGTGGGTGTCATTACAGTGCTCAGACTGTAAATATTAACAGTCATTCATGGGGTTGTGGGTGTGTGGGTGTCATTACAGTTCTTTGACTGTAAATATCATCTGTCATTCATAGGGTGGTGGGTGTGTGAGTGTCATTACAAAGCTTGGACTGTAAATATCAACAGTCATTCATGAGGTTGTATGTGTGTAGGTGTCATTACAGTGCTTGGACTGTAAATATCAAAAGTTAATCATGGGATGGGGGGTGTGTGGGTGTCATTAGACTGCTTGGACTGTAAATATTAACATTCATTTATGGGGTGGTGGGTGTGTGGGTGTCATTACAGTGCTTGGACTGTAAATATCAACAGTCATTAATTGGGTGGTGGAGGTGTAAGTGTCATTACAGTGCTTGGACTGAAAATATCAACAGTCAATCATGGGGTGGTCGGTGTGTGGGTGTCATTACAGTGCTTGGACTGTAAATGTCAACAGTCATTCATGGGGTGGTGCATTTGTTGGTGTCATGACAGTGCTTAGACTGTAAATATCAACAGTCATTCATGTGGTGGTGAGTGTGTGGGTATCATTACAGTTCTTGGACTATAAATATCAACCATCATTCATTAGGTGGTGGGTTCGTGGGTGTCATTACAGTGCTCAGACTGTAAATATTAACAGTCATTATATGGGTGGTGGAGGTGTAAGTGTCATTACAGTGCTTGGACTGTAAATATCAACCATAATTCATGGGGTGGTTGGTGTGGGGTGTCATTACAGTTCTTGGACTGTAAATATAAACCATCTTTCATTAGGTGGTGGGTTTGTGGGTGTCATTACAGTGCTCAGACTGTAAATATTAACAGTCATTCATGGGGATGTGGGTGTGTGGGTGTCATTACAGTTCTTTGACTGTAAATATCATCTGTCATTCATAGGGTGGTGGGTGTGTGAGTGTCATTACAAAGCTTGGACTGTAAATATCAACAGTCATTCATGAGGTTGTATGTGTGTAGGTGTCATTACAGTCCTTGGACTGTAAATATCAAAAGTTAATCATGGGGTGGTGTGTGTGTGGGTGTCATTAGACTGCTTGGACTGTAAATATTAACATTCATTTATGGGGTGGTGGGTGTGTGGGTGTCATTACAGTGCTTGGACTGTAAATATCAACAGTCATTAATTGGGTGGTGGAGGTGTAAGTGTCATTACAGTGCTTGGACTGAAAATATCAACAGTCAATCATGGGGTGGTCGGTGTGTGGGTGTCATTACAGTGCTTGGACTGTAAATGTCAACAGTCATTCATGGGGTGGTGCAGTTGTTGGTGTCAAGACAGTGCTTCGGCTGTAAATATCAACAGTAATTCATGGGGTGGTGAGTGTGTGGGTGTCATTACAGTTCTTGGGCTATAAATATCAACCATCATTCATTAGGTGGTGGGTTTGTGGGTGTCATTACAGTGCTCAGACTGTAAATATTAACAGTCATTATATGGGTGGTGGAGGTGTAAGTGTCATTACAGTGCTTGGACTGTAAATATCAACAGTTATTCATAGGGTGGTTTGTGTGTGAGTGTCATTATAGAGCTTGGACTGTAAATATCAACAGTCATTTATGGAGTGCTCGGTGTGTGGGTGTCATTACAGTGATTGGACTGTAAATATCAACAGTAATTA
Organism: Petrolisthes cinctipes; assembly: GCA_033782935.1. Classification (NCBI taxonomy): domain Eukaryota; kingdom Metazoa; phylum Arthropoda; class Malacostraca; order Decapoda; family Porcellanidae; genus Petrolisthes; species Petrolisthes cinctipes. Next base: position 57,593 of record JAWQEG010000412.1, read on the forward strand.
ATTGGGTGGTGGAGGTGTAAGTGTCATTACAGTGCTTGGACTGTAAATATCAACAGTCAATCATGGGGTGGTCGGTGTGTGGGTGTCATTAAAGTGCTTGTACTGTAAATGTCAACAGTCATTCAAGGGGTGGTGCATGTGTTAGTGTCATGACAGTGCTTAAACTGTCAATGTCAACAGTCATTCATAGGGTGGTGAGTGTGTGGGTGTCATTACAGTTCTTGGACTATAAATAAATATCATCATTCATTAGTTGGTGGGTTTGTGGGTGTCATTACAGTGCTCAGACTGTAAATATTAACAGTCATTTATGGGGTGGTGGGTGTGTGGATGTCATTACAGGGCTTAGACTGAAAATATCAACAGTCATTTATGGGGTGGTGGGTGTGTGGGTGTCATTACAGTGCTTTGACTATAAATATCAACTGTCATTTATGGGGTTGTGGGTGTGTGGGTGTCATTACAGTTCTTGGACTGTATATATCAACAGTCATACATAGGGTGGTGTGTGTGTGAGTGTCATTACAGAGCTTGGACTGTAAATATCAAAAGTAATTCATGGGGTTGTGGGTGTGTAGGTTTTTATTACAGTGCTTGGACTGTAAACATCAACCGTCATTCATGGGGTGTTGGTTGTGTGGTTGTCATTACAATGTTTTGATTGTAAATATCAACAGTCATTTATAAGGTGGTGGGTGTCATTAGAGTGCTTGGACTGTAAATATCAACAGTCATTCATGGAGTGGTGGCTGTGTTGGTGTCATTACAGTGTGTGGACTGTAAATATCAACCATAATTCATGGGGTGGTGGGTGTGGGGTGTCATTACAGTTCTTGGACTGTAAATATAAACCATCTTTCATTAGGTAGTGGGTTTGTGGGTGTCATTACAGTGCTCAGACTGTAAATATTAACAGTCATTCATGGGGTTGTCGGTGTGTGGGTGTCATTACAGTTCTTTGACTGTAAATATCATCTGTCATTCATAGGGTGGTGGGTGTGTGAGTGTCATTAAAAAGCTTGGACGGTAAATATCAACAGTCATTCATGAGGTTGTATGTGTGTAGGTGTCATTAAAGTGCTTGGACTGTAAATATCAAAAGTTAATCATGGGGTGGTGGGTGTGTGGGTGTCATTAGACTGCTTGGACTGTAAATATTAACAGTCATTTATGGGGTGGTGGGTGTGTGGGTGTCATTACAGTGCTTGGACTGTAAATATCAACAGTCATTAATTGGGTGGTGGAGGTGTAAGTGTCATTACAGTGCTTGGACTGAGAATATCAACAGTCAATCATGGGGTGGTCGGTGTGTGGGTGTCATTACAGTGCTTGGAAAGTAAATGTCAACAGTCATTCATGGGATGGTGCATGTGTTGGTGTCATGACAGTGCTTAGACTGTAAATATCAACAGTCATTCATGTGGTGGTGAGTGTGTGGGTGTCATTACAGTTCTTGGACAATAAATATCAACCATCATTCATTAGGTGGTGGGTTTGTGGGTGTCATTACAGTGCTCAGACTGTAAATATTAACAGTCATTATATGGGTGGTGGATGTGTAAGTGTCATTACAGTGCTTGGACTGTAAATATCAACAGTAATTCATAGGGTGGTGGGTGTGTGAGTGTTATTATAGAGCTTGGACTGTAAATATCAACAGTCATTCATGGAGTGGTCGGTGTGTGGGTGTCATTACAGTGCTTGGAGTGTAAATATCAACAGTCATTAATTGGGTGGTGGAGGTGTAAGTGTCATTACAGTGCTTGGACTGTAAATATCAACAGTCAATCATGAGGTGGTCGGTGTGTGGGTGTCATTAAAGTGCTTGTACTGTAAATGTCAACAGTCATTCAAGGGGTGGTGCATGTGTTGGTGTCATGACAGTGCTTAGACTGTCAACATCAACAGTCATACATGGGGTGGTGAGTGTGTGGGTGTCATTACAGTTCTTGGACTATAAATATAAACCATCATTCATTAGTTGGTGGGTGTGTGGGTGTCATTACAGTGCTCAGACTGTAAATATTAACAGTCATATATGGGGTGGTGGGTGTGTGGATGTCATTACAGGGCTTAGACTGAAAATATCAACAGTCATTTATGGGGTGGTGGGTGTGTGCGTGTCGTTACAGTGCTTGGACTATAAATATCAACTGTCATTTATGGGGTTGTGGTTGTGTGGGTGTCATTACAGTTCTTGGACTGTATATATCAACAGTCATACATAGGGTGGTGTGTGTGTGAGTGTCATTACAGAGCCTGGATTGTAAATATCATCAGTAATTCATGGGGTTGTGGGTGTGTAGGTTTTTTATTACAGTGCTTGGACTGTAAATATTAAAAGTCATTCTTGGGGTTATGGGTGTGTGGGTGTCATTACAGTGCTTAGACTGTAAATATCAAAAGTCATTCATGGGGTGGTGGTTGTGTGGTTGTCATTACAGTGTTTTGATTGTAAATATCAAAAGTCATTTATAAGGTGGTGGGTGTCATTATAGTGCTTGGACTGTAAATATCAATAGTCATTCATGGAGTGGTGGGTGTGTTGGTGTCATTACAGTGCGTGGACTGTAAATATCAACCATAATTCATGGGGTGGTGGGTGTGGGGTGTCATTACAGTTCTTGGACTGTAAATATAAACCATCATTCATTAGGTGGTGGGTTTGTGGTTGTCATTACAGTGCTCAGACTGTAAATATTAACAGTCATTCATGGGGTTGTGGGTGTGTGGGTGTCATTACAGTTCTTTGACTGTAAATATCATCTGTCATTCATAGGGTGGTGGGTGTGTGAGTGTCATTACAAAGCTTGGACTGTAAATATCAAAAGTCATTCATAAGGTTGTATGTGTGTAGGTGTCATTACAGTGCTTGGACTGTAAATATCAAAAGTCATTCTTTGGTGGTGAGTGTGTGGGTGTCATTACAGTTCTTAGACTGTAAGTATCAACAGTCATTTATGGGTTGGTGGGTGTGTGGCTGTCATTATAGTGCTTGGACTGTAAATATCAACAGTTAATCATGGGGTGGTGGGTGTGTGGGTGTCATTAGACTGCTTGGACTGTAAATATTAACAGTCATTCATGGTGTGGTGGGTGTGTGGATGTAATTACAGTGCTAGGACTGTAAATATCAACAGTTATTAATTGGGTGGTGGAGGTTTAAGTGTCATTACACTGCTTGGACTGAAAATATTAACAGTCAATCATGGGGTGGTCGGTGTGTGGGTGTCATTACAGTGCTTGGACTGTAAATTTCAACAGTCACTCATGGGGTGGTGCATGTGTTGGTGTCATGACAGTGCTTTGACTGTAAATATCAACAGTCATTCATGGGGTGGTGAGTGTGTGGGTGTCATTACAGTTCTTGGGCTATAAATATCAACCATCATTCATTAGGTGGTGGGCTTGTGGGTGTCATTACAGTGTTCAGACTGTAAATATCAACTGTCATTAATTGGGTGGTGGAGGTGTAAGTATCATTACAGTGCTTGGACTGAAAATATCAACAGTCAATTATGAGGTGGTCGGTGTATGGGTGTCATTACAGTGCTTGGACTGTAAATGTCAACAGTCATTTATGGGGTGGTGCATGTGTTGGTGTCATGACAGTGCTTAGACTGAAAATATCAACAGTCATTCATGGGGTGGTTAGTGTGTGGGTGTCAGTACAGTTCTTGGACTATAAATATCAACCATCATTCATTAGGTGGTGGGTTTGTGGGTGTCATTACAGTGCTCAGACTGTAAATATTAACAGTCATTATATGGGTGGTGGAGGTGTAAGTGTCATTACAGTGTTTGGACTGTAAATATCAACAGTCAATCATGGGGTGGTCGGTGTGTGGGTGTCATTACAGTGCTTGGACTGTAAATGTCAACAGTCATTCATGGGGTGGTGCATGTGATGGTGTCATGACAGTGCTTAGACTGTAAATATTAACAGTCATTTATGGGGTGGTGAGTGTGTGGGTGTCATTACAGTTCTTGGACCATAAATATCAACAATCATTCATTAGGTGGTGGGTTTGTGGGTGTCATTACAGTGCTTAGACTGAAAATATTAACAGTCATTTATGGGGTGGTGCGTGTGTGGGTGTCATTACAGTGCTTGTACTATAAATATCAACTGTCATTTATGGGGTTGTGGGTGTGTGGGTGTCATTACAGTTCTTGGACTGAAAATATCAACAGTCATACATAGGGTGGTGGGTGTGTGAGTGACATTACAGAGCTTGGACTCAAAATATCATCAGTAATTCATGGGGTTGTGGGTGTGTAGGTGTCATTACAGTGCTTGGACTGTAAATATCAAAAGTCATTTTTGGGGTAATGGGTGTGTGGGTGTCATTACAGTGCTTAGACTGTAAATATCAACAGTCATTTATATGGTGGTGGGTGTGTGGGTGTCATTATAGTGCTTGGACTGTAAATATCAACAGTCATTAATGGGGTGGTGGGTGTGTGGGTGTCATTAGACTGCTTGGACTGTAAATATTAACAGTCATTCATGGTGTGGTGGGTGTGTGGATGTCATTACAGTGTTTAGACTGAAAATATCAACAGTCATTTATGGGGTGGTGGGTGTGTGAGTGTCATTACAGTGCTTGAACTGTAAATATCAACAGTCATTAATGGGGTGGTGGCTGTGTGGGTCTCATTACAGTGCTTAGACTGTAAGTATCAACAGTCATTTATGGGGTGGTCGGTGTGTGGGTGTCAATACAGTGCTTGGACTGTAAATATCAACAATCATTAATTGGGTGGTGGAGGTGTAAGTGTCATTAGAGTGCTTGGACTGTAAATATCAACAGTCAATCATGGGGTGGTCGGTGTGTGGGTGTCATTACAGTGCTTGGACTGTAAATGTCAACAGTCATTTATAGGGTTTGGCATGTGTTGGTGTCATGACAATGCTTAGACTGTAAATATCAACAGTCATTCATGGGGTGGTGAGTGTGTGGGTGTCATTACAGTTCTTGGACTATAAATATCAACCATCATTCATTAGGTGGTGGGTTTGTGGGTGTCATTACAGTGCTAAGACTGAAAATATTAACAGTCATTTATGGGGTGGTATGTGTGTGGGTGTCATTACAGTGCTTGGACTATAAATATCAACTGTCATTTATGGGGCTGTGGGTGTGTGGGTGTCATTACAGTTCTTGGACTGTAAATATCAACAGTCATACATAGGGTGGTGGATGTGTGAGTGTCATTACAGAGCTTGGACTGTAAATATCATCAGTAATTCATGGGGTTGTGGGTGAGTAGGTGTCATTACAGCGCTTGGACTGTAAATATCAACCGTCATTTATGGGGTTGTGGGTGTGTGGGTGTCATTACATTTCTTTGACTGTAAATATCAACTGTCATTCATAGGGTGTTGGGTGTGTGACTGTCATTATAGTGCTTGGACTGTAAATATCAATAGTCAATCATGGAGTGATAGTTGTGTGGTTGTCATTACAGTGTTTTGATTGTAAATATCAACAGTCATTTATAAGGTGGTGGGTGTCATTAGAGTGCTTGGACTGTAAATATCAACAGTCATTCATGGAGTGGTGGGTGTGTTGGTGTCATTACAGTGCTTGGACTGTAAATATCAACCATAATTTATGGGGTGGTGTGTGTGGGGTGTCATTACAGTTCTTGGATTGTAAATACAAACCATCATTCATATGGTGGTGGGTTTATGGGTGTCATTACAGTGCTCAGACTGAAAATATTAACAGTCATTCATGGGGTTGTGGGTGTGTGGGTGTCATTACAGTTCTTTGACTGTAAATATTAACTGTCATTTATAGGGTGGTGGGTGTGTGAGTGTCATTACAAAGCTTGGACTGTAAATATCAACAGTCATTCATGAGGTTGTATGTGTGTAGGTGTCATTACAGTGCTTGGACTGAAAATATCAAAAGTCATTCTTTGGTGGTGGGTGTGTGGGTGTCATTACAGTGCTTAGACTGTAAGTATCAACAGTCATTTATGGGGTGGTAAGTGTGTGGCTGTCATTATTTTGCTTGGACTGTAAATATCAACAGTCAATCATGGGGTGGTGGGTATGTGGGTGTCATTATAGTGCTTGGACTGTAAATATCAACAGTAATTCATTGGGTGGTGTGTGTGTGGGTGTCATTACAGTGTTTTGATTGTAAATATCAACAGTCATTATTAAGGTGGTGGGTGTCATTAGAATGCTTGGACTATAAATATCAACAGTCATTCATGGAGTGGTGGGAGTGTTGGTGTCATTACAGTGCTTGGACTATAAATATCAACCATAATCATGGGGTGGTGGGTGTGGGGCGTCATTACAGTGCTTTGACTGTAAATATCAACAGTCATTCATGGGGTGGTGGGGGTGAGGGAGTCATTACAGTGCTTAGACTGTAAATATCAACAATCATTCAAGGGGTGGTGGGTGTGTGGGTGTCATTATAGTGCTTGGACTGTAAATATCAACAGTCATTAATGGGGTGGTGGGTGTGTGGGTGTCATTACATTGCTTGGACTGTAAATATCAAGTCATTCAAGGAGTGGTGGGTGTCTGTGTGTCATTAGTGCTTGGACTGTAAATATAAACAGTCATTCATTGGGTGGTGGGTGGCATTACAGTGCTTAGACTCTAATATCAACAGTCATTCATGGGGTAATGGGTGTTTGGGTGTCATTACAGTGCTTGGACTGTAGATATCAACAGTTATTCATGGGGATGTGGGTGTTTGGGTGTCTATGCAGTGCTTGGACTGTAAATATCAACAGTTAATCATAGGGTGGTGGGTGTGTGGGTGTCATTAGACTGCTTGGACTGTAAATATTAACAGTCATTCATGGTGTGGTGGGTGTGTGGATGTCATTACAGTGCTTAGACTGAAAATATCAACAGTCATTCATGGGGTGGTGGCTGTGTGATTGTCATTACAGTGCTTGGACTATAAATATCAACTGTCATTTATGGGGTTGTGGGTGTGTGGGTGTCATTACAGTTCTTTGACTGTAAATATCCACTGTCTTTTAAAGGGTGGTGGGTGTTTGAGTGTCAATACGAAGCTTGGACTGTAAATATCAACAGTCATTTATGGGGTTGTCTGTGTGTAGGTGTCATTACAGTGATTGGACTGTAAAAATCAAAAGTCATTCTTGGGGTGGTGGGTGTGTGGGTGTCATTACAGTGCTTAGACTGTAGGTATCAACAGTCATTAATGGCGTGGTGGGTGTGTGGGTGTCATTATAGTGCTTGGACTGTAAATATCAACAGTCAATCATGGGGTGGTGGGTGTGTGGGTGTCATTACAGTGTTTTGATTGTAAGTATCAACAGTCATTAATAAGGTGGTGGGTGTCATTAGAATGCTTGGACTGTAAATATTAACAGTCATTCATGGAGTGGTGGGTGTATTGGTGTCATTACAGTGCTTGGAATGTAAATATCAACCATAATCATGGGGTTGTGGGTATGGGGCGTCATTACAGTGCTTTGACTGTAAATATCAACAGTCATTCATGGGGTGGTGGGGGTGAGGGTTTCATATTAGTGCTTAGACTGTAAATATCAACAATCATTCATGGGGTGGTGGGTGTGTGGGTGTCATTATAGTGCTTGGACTGTAAATATCAACAGTCATTCATTGGGTGGTGGGTGTGTGGGTGTCATTAAAGTGTTTTGACTGAAAATATTAACAGTCATTCATAGGGTGGTGGGTGTCATTAGAGTGCTTGGACTGGTAATATCAACAGTTATTTATGGGGAGGTAGGTGTGTTGGTGTCATGACAGTACTTGGACTGTAAATATCAACAGTCATTCATTAGGTGGTGAGTGTGTGGGTGTTATTACAGTTCTTGGACTGTAAATATCAACCATCATTCATTGGGTGGTGGGTGTGTGGGTGTCATTACAGTGCTCAGACTGTAAATATTATCAGTCATTCATGGGGTTGTGGTTGTGTGGATGTCATTACAGTGCTTGGACTAAAAATATCAACTATCATTCATGGGGTGGTAGGTGTGTGGGTTTAATTACAGTTCTTGGACTGTAAATATCAACCATCATTCATTGGGTGGTGGATGTTTGTGTGACATTACAGTGCTTGGACAGTAAATTTTAACAGTCATTAATGGGGTGGTGGGTTTGTGGATGTCATTACAGTGCTCGGACTGAAAATATCAACCATAATTTATAGGGTGGTGGATTTGTGGGTGTTATTACAGTGGTTGGACTGTAAATATCAACATTCATTCATAGGGTGCTGTGTGTGTGAGTGTCATTACAGAGCTTGGACTGTAAATATCAACAGTTATTCATAAAGTGGTGGGTGTGTGGGTGTCATTACAGTGCTTCGACAGTAAATATCAACAATCATTCCAGGAGTGGTAGGTGTGTGGGTGTCATTACATTGCTTAGACTGTAAATATCAACAGTCATTAATTGGGTGGTGGGTGTGTGGGTGTCATTACACTGCTTGGACTGTAAATATCAACAGTCATTCCTGGGGTCTTGGGTGTGTGGGTGTCATTACAGTGCTTGTACTATAAATATCAACCGTCATTTTTGGGGTTAAGGGTGTGTGGGTGTCATTACAGTTCTTGGACTGTAAATATCAACAGTAATACATAGGCTGGTGGGTTAGTGAATGTCATTACAGAGCTTGGACTATAAATATCAACAGTCATTCATTGGGTTGTTGGTGTGTAAGTGTCATTATAGTGCTTGGACTGTAAATATCAACAGTCTATCATGGTGTTATTGGGTATGTGGGTGTCATTACAGTGCTTGGACTGTAAATATCAACAGTCATACATGGGATGGTGGGTGTGTGAGTGTCATTACAGTGTTTTGATTGTAAATATCAACAGTCATTTATAAGGTGGTGGGTGTCATTAGAGTGCTTGGACTGTAAATATTAACAGTCATTCATGGAGTGGTGGGTGTATTGGTGTCATTACAGTGCTTGGACTGTAAATATCAACCATAATTCATGGGGTGGTGGGTGTGGGGTGTCATTACAGTTCTTAGACTGTAAATATCAACCATCATTCATTGGGTGGTGGATGTGTGTGTGACATTACAGTGCTTGGACTGTAAATATCAATAGTCAATCGTGGGGTGGTCGGTGTGTGGGTGTCATTACACTACTTGGACTGTAAATATCAACAGTCATTCATGGGGTGGTGCGTGTGTTGTTGTCATGACAGTGCTTGGACTGTAAATATCAACAGTCATTCATGGGGTGGTGAGTGTGTGGGTGTCATTACAGTGCTCAGACTGTAAATATTAACAGTCATTCATGGGGTGGTGGGTGTGTGGATATCATTGCAGTGCTTAGACTGAAAATATCAACAGTCATTTATGGGGTGGTAGGTGTGTTTGTGTCATTACAGTGCTTGGACTATAAATATCAATGGTCATTTTTGGGGTTGTGGGTGTGTGGGTGTCATTACAGTTCTTGGACTGTAAATATCATAAGTCATTCTTGGGGTGGTGGGTGTGTGGCTGTCATTATAGTGGTTGGACTGTAAATATCAACAGTCATTCGTGGGGTTGTGTGTGTTTAGGTGTCATTACAGGGCTTGGACTGTAAATATCAACCATAATGCATGGGGTGGTGGGTGTGGGGCATCATTACTGTGCTTTGACTGTCAATATCAACAGTCATTCATGGGGTGGTGGAGGTGAGGGTGTTATTACAGTGCTTGGACTGTAAATATCAACAGTCATTCATGGGGTGGTGGGTGTGTGGATGTTATTACAGTGCTTGGACTGTAAATATCAAGTCATTTATGGGGTGGTGGGAGTGTGTGTGTCATTAGTGCTTGGACTGTAAATATCAACAGTCATTTATTGGGTGGTGGGTGTTTGGCAGTCATTACAGTACTTGGACTGTAAATATCAACAATCAATCATGGGGTGGTGGGTGTATGGGTGTCATTACAGAGCTTGGACTGTAAATATCAACAGTCATTCATGGGGTGGTGTGTGTGTGGGTGTCATTACAGTGATTGGACTGTAAATATCAACAGTCATTCTTGGGTAAGTGGGTGTGTGGGTGTCATTATAGTGCTTAGACTGTAAATACCAACAGTCATTCATGAGGTGGTGGGTGTTTGGCTGTTATTACAGTGCTTGGACTGTAAATATCAACTGTAATTCATGGTGTGGTGGCTGTGTGAGTGTCATTACAGTTCTTGGCCTGTAAATATCAACAGTCATTCATGGGGTGGTGGGTGTGAGGGTGTCATTACGATGCTTGGACTGTAAACATTAATAGTCATTCATGGGGTGGTGAGTGTGTGAGTTTCATTATAGTGCTTGGACTGTAAATATCAACAGTCATTCATGGGGTGATGGGTGTGTGGGTGTCATTACAGTGCTTGGACTGTTAATATCAAGTCATTCATGGGATGGTAGGTGTGTGTGTGTGTCATTAGTGCATGGACTGTAAATATCAACAGTCATTCATGGGGTGGTGGGTGGCATTTCAGTGCTTGGACTGTAAATATCAACAGTCATTCATGGGGTGATGGGTGTGTGGATGTCATTACAGTGCTTGGACAGTAAATATCAACAGTCATTCATGGGTTGGTGGGTGTGTGGGTGTCATTACATTGCTTGAACTATAAATATCAACAGTCATTCATGGGGTGGTAGGTTTGTGGGTGTCATTACAATGGTTGGATTGTAAATATCAACAGTCATCAATAGGGTGGTGGGTGTCATTAGAGTGTTTGAACTTGAAATATCAACAGTCATTCATGGGTTGTGAGGGTGTCATTAGAGTGCTTGGACTGTAAATATCAACAGTCATTCATTGGGTGGTGGGTATGTGGGTGTCATGACAGTGCTTGGACTGTAAATATCAACAGTCATTTATGGGGTGGTAAGTGTGTTGGTGTCATTACAGTTCTTGGACTATAAATATCAACAGTCATTCATGGGATGGTGGTTGTGTGGGTGTCATTACAGTGCTTGGACTATAAATATCAACAGTCATTCATGGGGTGGTGGGTGTGTGGGTGTCATTACAGTGCTTAGACTATAAATATCAACAGTCATTCGTAAGGTGGTGGGTGTCATTAGAGTGCTTGGACTGTAAATATCAACAGTCATTCATGGGGTGGTGTGTGTGAGTGTCATTACAGAGCTTGGACTGTAAATATCAACAGTCATTTATGGGGTGGTGTGTGTGTGGGTGTCATTACAGTGCTTGGACTATAAATATCAACAGTCATTCATGGGGTGGTAGGTGTGTGGGTGTCATTAGAGTGCTTGGACTGTAAATATCAACAGTCATTCATGGGGTGGTGGGTTTGTGGGTGTCATTACAGTTCTTGGACTGTAAATATTAACCATAATTCATGGGGTAGTGGGTGTGGGGGTGTCATTACAGTGCTTTGACTGTAAATATCAACAGTCATTCATGGGGTGGTGGAGGTGAGGGTGTTATTACAGTGCTTGGACTGCAAATTTCAACAGTCATTCATAGGGTGGTGTGTGTGTGGATGTTATTACAGTGCTTGGACTGTAAATATCAAGTCATTTATGGGGTGGTGGGTGTGTGTGTGTCATTAGTGCTTGGACTGTAAATATCAACAGTCATTTATGGGGTGGTGGGTGTGTTATTATCATTACAGTGCTTGGACTGTAAATTTCATAAGTCATTCTTGGGGTGGTTGGTGTGAGGGTGTTATTACAGTGCTTGGACTATAAATATCAACCATCAATTATGCGGTGGTGTTGTGTGTGGATTTCATTACAGAGCTTGGACTGTAAATATAAACAGTCATTAATAGGTTGGTGGGTGTGTGAGTGACATTACAGAGCTTGGAATGTAAATATCAACAGTCGTTTATGGGGTGGTGGGTGTGTTGTTATCATTACTGTGCTTGGACTGTAAATTTCAAAAGTCATTCTTGGGGTGGTGGGTGTGTGGGTGTCATTACAGTGCTTAGACTGTAAATATCAACAGTCATTTATTGGGTGGTGGGTGTTTGGCAGTCATTACAGTGCTTGGACTGTAAATATCAACAATCAATCATGGGGTGGTGGGTGTATGGGTGTCATTACAGAGCTTGGACTGTAAATATCAACAGTCATTCATGGGGTGGTGTGTGTGTGGGTGTCATTACAGTGATTGGACTGTAAATATCAACAGTCATTCTTGGGTAAGTGGGTGTGTGGGTGTCATTATAGTGCTTAGACTGTAAATACCAACATTCATTCATGAGGTGGTGGGTGTTTGGCTGTTATTACAGTGCTTGGACTGTAAATATCAACTGTAATTCATGGTGTGGTGGCTGTGTGAGTGTCATTACAGTCCTTTGCCTGTAAATATCAACCATAATTCATTGGGTGGTGGGTGTGGGGGTGTCATTACAGTGCTTTGACTGTAAATATCAACAGTCATTCATGGGGTGGTAGGTGTGAGGGTGTCATTACTGTGCTTGGACTGTTAATATCAAGTCATTCATGAGATGGTAGGTGTGTGTGTGTGTCATTAGTGCATGGACTGTAAATATCAACAGTCATTCATGGGGTGGTGGGTGGAATTTCAGTGCTTGGACTGTAAATATCAACAGTCATTCATGAGGTGATGGGTGTGTGGATGTCATTACAGTGCTTGGACTGTAAATATCAAGTCATTCATGGGTTGGTGGGTGTTTGAGTGTCATTACAGAGCTTGGAAGGTAAATATCAACAGTCATTTATGGGGTGGTGGGTGTGTTGTTATCATTACTGTGCTTGGACTGTAAATTTAAAAAGTCATTCTTGGGGTGGTGGGTGTGTGGGTGTCATTACAGTGCTTAGACTGTAAATATCAACAGTCATTTATTGGGTGGTGGGTGTTTGGCTGTCATTACAGTGCTTGGACTGTAAATATCAACAATCAATCATGGGGTGGTGGGTGTATGGGTGTCATTACAGAGCTTGGACTGTAAATATCAACAGTAATTCATGGTGTGGTGGCTGTGTGAGTGTCATTACAGTACTTGGACCGTAAATAACAACAGTCATTCATGGGGTGGTTTGTGTGTGGGTGTCATTACAGTGTTTTGATTGTAAATATCAACAGTCATTCATAGGGTGGTGGGTGTCATTAGAGTGCTTGGACTGTAAATATCAACAGTCAACGATTGGGTGGTTGGTGTGTGGGTGTCATTACAGTTCTTGGACTGTAAATATAAACCATAATTCATTGGGTGGTGGGTGTGGGGGTGTCATTACAGTGCTTTGACTGTAAATATCAACAGTCATTCATGGGGTGGTGGGTGTGAGGGTGACATTACAGTTCTTGGACTGTAAATATTAATAGTCATTCATGGGGTGGTGAGTGTGTGAGTCTCATTATAGTGCTTGGACTGTAAATATCAACAGTCATTTATGGAATGATGGGTGTGTGGGTGTCATTACAGTGCTTGGACTGTAAATATCAAGTCATTCATGGGATTGTAGGTGTGTGTGTGTCATTACAGTACTTGGACTGTAAATATCAACAGTCATCCATGGGGTGGTGGGTGTGTGGTTGTCATTACAGTGTTTTGATTGTAAATATCAACAGTCATTCATGGGTTGTGAGGGTGTCATTAGAGTGCTTGGACTGTAAATATCAATAGTCATTCATAGGGTGGTGGGTGTGTGGGTGTCATTACAGTGCTTAGACTGTAAATATTAACAGTCATTCATAGGGTGGTGGGTGTGTGGCTGTCATTACAGTGCTTAGACTGTAAATATCAAGTAATTCGTGGGGTGGTGGCTGAATGAGGGTCATAACAGTGCTTGGATTGTAAATATCAGCAGTCATTCATGGGGTGGATAATGTGTGGGTGTCATTACAGTGCTTGGACTATAAATATCAACAGCCATTCATAGGGTGGTGGGTGTCATTAGAGTGCTTGGACTGTAAATATCAACAGTCATTCATAGGGTGGTGGGTGTGTGGGTGTCATTACAGTGCTTGGACTGTAAATAACAACCATAATTTATGAGGTAGTGGGTGTGGGGGAGTCATTACAGTGCTTTGACTGTAAATATCGACAGTCATTCTTGGGGTGGTGGGTGTGTGGGTGTCATTACAGTGCTTAGACTGTAAATATCAACAGTCATTTATTGGGTGGTGGGTGTTTGGCTGTCATTACAGTGCTTGGACTGTAAATATCAACAATCAATCATGGGGTGGTGGGTGTATGGGTGTCATTACAGAATTTGGACTGTAAATATCAACAGTCATTCTTGGGTAGGTGGGTGTGTGGGTGTCATTATAGTGCTTAGACTGTAAATACCAACAGTCATTCATGAGGTGGTGGGTGTTTGGCTGTTATTACAGTGCTTGGACTGTAAATATCAACAGTAATTCATGGTGTGGTGGCTGTGTGAGTGTCATTACAGTACTTGGACTGTAAATATCAACAGTCATTCGTGGGGTGGTTGGTGTGTGGGTGTCATTACAGTATTTTGATTGTAAATATCAACAGTCATTCATAGGGTAGTGGGTGTCATTAGAGTGCTTGGACTGTAAATATCAACAGTCATCGATTGGGTGGTTGGTATGTGGGTGTCATTATAGTTCTTGGACTGTAAATATCAACCATAATTCATTGAGTGGTGAGTGTGGGGGTGTCATTACAGTGCTTTGACTGTAAATATCAACAGTCATTCATGGGATGGTGGGTGTGAGGGTGTCATTACAGTGCTTGGACTGTAAACATTAATAGTCATTCATGAGGTGGTGAGTGTGTGAGTCTCATTATAGTGCTTGGACTTTAAATATCAACAGTCATTCATGGGGTGATGGGTGTGTGGGTGTCATTACAGTGCTTGGACTGTAAATATCAAGTGATTCATGGGATGGTAGGTGTGTGTGTGTCATTACTGTGCTTGGACTATAAATATCAACAGTCATTCATGGGGTGGTAGGTTTGTGGGTGTCATTACAGTGCTTAGACTGAAAATATCAAGTCATTCATGGGGTGGTGGCTGTGTAAGTGTCATTACAGTACTTGGACTGTAAATATCAACAGTCATTCATGGGGTGGTGGGTGTGTGGGTGTCATTACAGTGTTTTGATTGTAAATATCAACAGTCATTCATGAGTTGTGAGGGTGTCATTAGAGTGCTTGGACTGTAAATATCAACAGTCATTCATAGGGTGGTGGTTGTGTGGGTGTCATTACAGTGCTTAGACTGTAAATATCAACAGTCATTCATAGGGTGGTGGGTGTGTGGCTGTAATTACAGTGCTTAGACTGAAAATATCAAGTAATTCGTGGGGTGGTGGCTGTGTGAGTGTCATGACAGTGCTTGGATTGTAAATATCAGCAGTCATTCATGGGGTGGAGAGTGTGTGGGGGTCATTACAGTGCTTGGACTATAAATATCAACAGCCATTCATAGGGTGGTGGGTGTCATTAGAGTGCTTAGACTGTAAATATCAACAGTCATTCATGGGGTGGTGGGTGTGTGGGTGTCATTACAGTGCTTGGACTGTAAATACAAACATAATTTATGAGGTAGTGGTTGTGGGGGTGTCATTACAGTGCTTTGACTGTAAATATCGACAGTCATTCATGGGGTGGTGGGTGTGTGGGTGTCATTACAGTGTTTTGATTGTAAATATCAACAGACATTTATAAGGTGGTGGGTGTCATTAAAGTACTTGGACTGTAAATATTAACAGTCATTCATAGAGTGGTGGATGTATTAGCGTCATTACAGTGCTTGGACTGTAAATATCAACATTCATTCATAGGGTGGGGGGTGTGTGGCTGTCATTACAGTGCTTTGACTGTAAATAAAAACCATCATTCATTGGGTGGTGGATGTGTGTGTGACATTACAGTGCTTGGACTGTAAATATTAACAGTCATTCATGGGGATGGTGGGTGTTTGGATGTCATTACAGTGCTTTGACTGTAAATATCAACAGTCATTCATGGGGTGGTAGGTGTGAGGGTGACATTACAGTGCTTGGACTGTAAATATTAACAGTCATTCATGTGGTGGTGGGTGTGTGGGTGTCATTACAATGGTTGGACTGTAAATATCAACAGTCATCAATAGGGTGGTGGGTGTCATTAGAGTGCTTGAACTGGAAATATCAACAGTCATTCATGGGTTGTGAGGGTTTCATTAGAGTGCTTGGACTGTAAATATCAACAGTCATTCATCGGGTGGTGGGTGGGTGGGTGTGTGGGTGTCATGACAGTGCTTGGACTGTAAATATCAACAGTCATTTAAGGGGTGGTGAGTGTGTTGGTGTCATTACAGTTCTTGGACTATAAATATCAACAGTCATTCATGGGGTTGTGGGTGTGTGGGTGTCATTACAGTGCTTGGACTATAAATATCAACAGTCATTCATGGGGTGGTTGGAGTGTGGGTGTCATTACAGTGCTTTGACTATAAATATCAACAGTCATTCGTAGGGTGGTGGGTGTCATTAGAGTGCTTGGACTGTAAATATCAACAGTCATTTATGGGGTGGTGTGTGTGAGTGTCATTACAGAGCTTGGACTGTAAATATCAACAGTCATTTATGGGGTGGTGTGTGTGTGGGTGTCATTACAGTGCTTGGACTATATATATCAAAAGTCATTCATGGTGTGGTGGGTGTGTGGGTGTCATTAGAGTGCTTGGACTGTAAATATCAACAGTCATTCATGGGGTGGTGGGTTTGTGGGTGTCATTACCGTTCTTGGACTGTAAATATCAACCATAATTCATGGGGTAGTGGGTGTGGGGGTGTCATTACAGTGCTTTGACTGTAAATACCAACAGTCATTCATGGGGTGGTGGAGGTGAGGGTGTTATTACAGTGCTTGGACTGCAAATATCAACAGTCATTCATGGGGTGGTGTGTATGTGGATGTTATTACAGTGCTTGGACTGTAAATATCAAGTCATTTAAGGGGTGGTGGGTGTGTGTGTGTCATTAGTGCTTGGACTGTAAATATCAACAGTCATTTATGGGGTGGTGGGTGTGTTATTATCATTACAGTGCTTGGAATGTAAATTTCAAAAGTCATTCTTGGAGTGGTGGGTGTGAGGGTGTTATTACAGTGCTTGGACTATAAATATCAACCATCAATTATGCGGTGGTGTTTTGTGTGGAATTCATTACAGAGCTTGGACTGTAAATATCAACAGTCATTCATAGGTTGGTGGGTGTGTGAGTGTCATTACAGAGCTTGGAATGTAAATATCAACAGTCATTTATGGGGTTGTGTGTGTGTTGTTATCATTACTGTGCTTGGACTGTAAATATCAACAGTCATTTATTGGGTGGTGGGTGTTTGGCTGTCATTACAGTGCTTGGACTGTAAATATCAACAATCAATCATAGGGTGGTGGGTGTATGGGTGTCATTACAGAGCTTGGACTGTAAATATCAACAGTCATTCATGGGGTGGTGTGTTTGTGGGTGTCATTACAGTGATTGGACTGTAAATATCAACAGTCATTCTTGGGTAGGTGGGTGTGTGGGTGTCATTATATTGCTTAGACTGTAAATACCAACAGTCATTCATGAGGTGGTGGGTGTTTGGATGTTATTACAGTACTTGGACTGTAAATATCAACAGTCATTCATGGGGTGGTTGGTGTGTGGGTGTCATTACAGTGTTTTGATTGTAAATATCAACAGTCATTCATAGGGTGGTGGGTGTCATTAGAGTGCTTGGACTGTAAATATCAACAGTCATCGATTGGGTGGTTGGTATGTGGGTGTCATTACAGTTCTTGGACTGTAAATATCAACCATAATTCATTGGGTGGTGGGTGTGGGGGTGTCATTACAGTGCTTTGACTGTAAATATCAACAGTCATTCATGGGGTGGTGGGTGTGAGGGTGACATTACAGTGCTTGGACTGTAAACATTAATAGTCATTCATGGGGTGGTGAGTGTGTAAGTCTCATTATAGTGCTTGGACTGTAAATATCAACAGTCATTCATGGGGTGATGGGTGTGTGGGTGTCATTACAGTGCTTGGACTGTAAATATCAAGTCATTCATGGGATGGTAGGTGTGTGTGTGTCATTAGTGCATGGACTGTAAATATCAACAGTCATTCATGGGGTGGTGGGTGGCATTACAGTGCTTGGACTGTAAATATCAACAGTCATTTATTGGGTGATGGGTGTGTGGATGTCATTACAGTGCTTGTTCTAAAAATATCAACAGTCATTCATGGGTTGGTGGGTGTGTAGGTGTCATTACAGAGCTTGGACTGTAAATACAACCATAATTTATGAGGTAGTGGTTGTGGGGGTGTCATTACAGTGCTTTGACTGTAAATATCGACAGTCATTCATGGGGTGGTGGGTGTGTGGGTGTCATTACAGTGTTTTGATTGTAAATATCAACAGACATTTATAAGGTGGTGGGTGTCATTAAAGTGCTTGGAATGTAAATATTAACAGTCATTCATAGAGTGGTGGATGTATTAGTGTCATTACAGTGCTTGGACTGTAAATATCAACATTCATTCATAGGGTGGGGGGTGTGTGGCTGTCATTACAGTGCTTTGACTGTAAATAAAAACCATCATTCATTGGGTGGTGGATGTGTGTGTGACATTACAGTGCTTAGACTGTAAATATTAACAGTCATTCATGGGGATGGTGGGTGTTTGGATGTCATTACAGTGCTTTGACTGTAAATATCAACAGTCATTCATGGGGTGGTAGGTGTGAGGGTGACATTACAGTGCTTGGACTGTAAATATTAACAGTCATTCATGTGGTGGTGGGTGTGTGGGTGTCATTACAATGGTTGGATTGTAAATATCAACAGTCATCAATAGGGTGGTGGGTGTCATTAGAGTGCTTGAACTGGAAATATCAACAGTCATTCATGGGTTGTGAGGGTTTCATTAGAGTGCTTGGACTGTAAATATCAACAGTCATTCATGGGGTGGTGGGTGGGTGGGTGTGTGGGTGTCATGACAGTGCTTGGACTGTAAATATCAACAGTCATTTAAGGGGTGGTGAGTGTGTTGGTGTCATTACAGTTCTTGGACTATAAATATCAACAGTCATTCATGGGGTTGTGGGTGTGTGGGTGTCATTACAGTGCTTGGACTATAAATATCAACAATCATTCATGGGGTGGTTGGTGTGTGGGTGTCATTAGAGTGCTTGGACTGTAAATATCAACAAGTCATTCATGGGGTGGTGGGTTTGTGGGTGTCATTACCGTTCTTGGACTGTAAATATCAACCATAATTCATGGGGTAGTGGGTGTGGGGGTGTCATTACAGTGCTTTGACTGTAAATACCAACAGTCATTCATGGGGTGGTGGAGGTGAGGGTGTTATTACAGTGCTTGGACTGCAAATATCAACAGTCATTCATGGGGTGGTGTGTGTGTGGATGTTATTACAGTGCTTGGACTGTAAATATCAAGTCATTTAAGGGGTGGTGGGTGTGTGTGTGTCATTAGTGCTTGGACTGTAAATATCAACAGTCATTTATGGGGTGGTGGGTGTGTTATTATCATTACAGTGCTTGGAATGTAAATTTCAAAAGTCATTCTTGGAGTGGTGGGTGTGAGGGTGTTATTACAGTGCTTGGACTATAAATATCAACCATCAATTATGCGGTGGTGTTTTGTGTGGAATTCATTATAGAGCTTGGACTGTAAATATCAACAGTCATTCATAGGTTGGTGGGTGTGTGAGTGTCATTACAGAGCTTGGAATGTAAATATCAACAGTCATTTATGGGGTTGTGTGTGTGTTGTTATCATTACTGTGCTTGGACTGTAAATATCAACAGTCATTTATTGGGTGGTGGGTGTTTGGCTGTCATTACAGTGCTTGGACTGTAAATATCAACAATCAATAATGGGGTGGTGGGTGTATGGGTGTCATTACAGAGCTTGGACTGTAAATATCAACAGTCATTCATGGGGTGGTGTGTGTGTGGGTGTCATTACAGTGATTGGACTGTAAATATCAACAGTCATTCTTGGGTAGGTGGGTGTGTGGGTGTCATTATATTGCTTAGACAGTAAATACCAACAGTCATTCATGAGGTGGTGGGTGTTTGGATGTTATTACAGTGCTTGGACTGTAAATATCAACAGTCATTCATGGGGTGGTTGGTGTGTGGGTGTCATTACAGTGTTTTGATTGTAAATATCAACAGTCATTCATAGGGTGGTGGGTGTCATTAGAGTGCTTGGACTGTAAATATCAACAGTCATCGATTGGGTGGTTTGTATGTGGGTGTCATTACAGTTCTTGGACTGTAAATATCAACCATAATTCATTGGGTGGTGGGTGTGGGGGTGTCATTACAGTGCTTTGACTGTAAATATCAACAGTCATTCATGGGGTGGTGGGTGTGAGGGTGACATTACAGTGCTTGGACTGTAAACATTAATAGTCATTCATGGGGTGGTGAGTGTGTAAGTCTCATTATAGTGCTTGGACTGTAAATATCAACAGTCATTCATGGGGTGATGGGTGTGTGGGTGTCATTACAATGCTTGGACTGTAAATATCAAGTCATTCATGGGATGGTAGGTGTGTGTGTGTCATTAGTGCATGGACTGTAAATATCAACAGTCATTCATGGGGTGGTGGGTGGCATTACAGTGCTTGGACTGTAAATATCAACAGTCATTTATTGGGTGATGGGTGTGTGGATGTCATTACAGTGCTTGGTCTAAAAATATCAACAGTCATTCATGGGTTGGTGGGTGTGTAGGTGTCATTACAGTGCTTGGACTATAAATATCAACAGTCATTCATGGGGTGGTAGGTTTGTGGGTGTCATTACAGTGCTTAGACTGAAAATATCAAGTCATTCATCGGGTGGTGGGTGTGTAAGTGTCATTACACTACTTGGACTGTAAATATCAACAGTCATTTATGGGGTGGTGGGTGTGTGGGTGTCATTACAGTGTTTTGATTGTAAATATCAACAGTCATTCATGGGTTGTGAGGGTTTCATTAGAGTGCTTGGACTGTAAATATCAACAGTCATTCATAGGGTGGTGGGTGTGTGGGTGTCATTACAGTGTTTAGACTGTAAATATCAACAGTCATTTATAGGGTGGTGGGTGTGGGGCTGTCATTACAGTGCTTAGACTGTAAATATCAAGTAATTCGTGGGGTGGTGGCTGTTTGAGGGTCATGACAGTGCTTGGATTGTAAATATCAGCAGTCATTCATGGGGTGGAGAGTGTGTGTGTGTCATTACAGTGCTTGGACTATAAATATCAACAGCCATTCATCGGGTTGTGGGTGTCATTAGAGTGCTTGGACTGTAAATATCAACAGTCATTCATGGGGTGGTGGGGGTGTGGGTGTCATTACAGTGGTTGGACTGTAAATAACAACCAAAATTTATGAGGTAGTGGGTGTGAGGGTGTCATTACAGTGCTTTGACTGTAATTATCGACAGTCATTCTTGGGGTGGTGGGTGTGTGGGTGTCATTACAGTGCTTAGACTGTAAATATCAACAGTCATTTATTGGGTGGTGGGTGTTTGGCTGTCATTACAGTGCTTGGACTGTAAATATCAACAGTCATTCATGGGGTGGTGGGTGTGTGGGTGTCATTACAGTGATTGGACTGTAAATATCAACAGTCATTCGTAGGGTGGTGGGTGTCATTAGAGTGCTTGGACTGTAAATATCAACAGTCATTTATGGGGTGGTGTGTGTGAGTGTCATTACAGAGCTTGGACTGTAAATATCAACAGTCATTTATGGGGTGGTGTGTGTGTGGGTGTCATTACAGTGCTTGGACTATAAATATCAACAGTCATTCATGGTGTGGTGGGTGTGTGGGTGTCATTAGAGTGCTTGGACTGTAAATATCAACAGTCATTCATGGGGTGGTGGGTTTGTGGGTGTCATTACCGTTCTTGGACTGTAAATATCAACCATAATTCATGGAGTAGTGGGTGTGGGGGTGTCATTACAGTGCTTTGACTGTAAATACCAACAGTCATTCATGGGGTGGTGGAGGTGAGGGTGTTATTACAGTGCTTGGACTGCAAATATCAACAGTCATTCATGGGGTGGTGTGTGTGTGGATGTTATTACAGTGCTTGGACTGTAAATATCAAGTCATTTAAGGGGTGGTGTGTGTGTGTGTGTCATTAGTGCTTGGACTGTAAATATCAACAGTCATTTATGGGGTGGTGGGTGTGTTATTATCATTACAGTGCTTGGAATGTAAATTTCAAAAGTCATTCTTGGAGTGGTGGGTGTGAGGGTGTTATTACAGTGCTTGGACTATAAATATCAACCATCAATTATGCGGTGGTGTTTTGTGTGGAATTCATTACAGAGCTTGGACTGTAAATATCAACAGTCATTCATAGGTTGGTGGGTGTGTGAGTGTCATTACAGAGCTTGGAATGTAAATATCAACAGTCATTTATGGGGTTGTGTGTGTGTTGTTATCATTACTGTGCTTGGACTGTAAATATCAACAGTCATTTATTGGGTGGTGGGTGTTTGGCTGTCATTACAGTGCTTGGACTGTAAATATCAACAATCAATCATGGGGTGGTGGGTGTATGGGTGTCATTACAGAGCTTGGACTGTAAATATCAACAGTCATTCATGGGG
Organism: Petrolisthes cinctipes; assembly: GCA_033782935.1. Classification (NCBI taxonomy): domain Eukaryota; kingdom Metazoa; phylum Arthropoda; class Malacostraca; order Decapoda; family Porcellanidae; genus Petrolisthes; species Petrolisthes cinctipes. The sequence goes on from JAWQEG010000412.1 coordinate 80,174, forward strand.
TGGTGTGTGTGTGGGTGTCATTACAGTGATTGGACTGTAAATATCAACAGTCATTCTTGGGTAGGTGGGTGTGTGGGTGTCATTATATTGCTTAGACTGTAAATACCAACAGTCATTCATGAGGTGGTGGGTGTTTGGATGTTATTACAGTGCTTGGACTGTAAATATCAACAGTCTTTCATGGGGTGGTTGGTGTGTGGGTGTCATTACAGTGTTTTGATTGTAAATATCAACAGTCATTCATAGGGTGGTGGGTGTCATTAGAGTGCTTGGACTGTAAATATCAACAGTCATCGATTGGGTGGTTGGTATGTGGGTGTCATTACAGCTCTTGGACTGTAAATATCAACCATAATTCATTGGGTGGTGGGTGTCGGGGTGTCATTACAGTGCTTTGACTGTAAATATCAACAGACATTCATGGGGTGGTGGGTGTGAGGGTGACATTACAGTGCTTGGACTGTAAACATTAATAGTCATTCATGGGGTGGTGAGTGTGTAAGTCTCATTATAGTGCTTGGACTGTAAATATCAACAGTCATTCATGGGGTGATGGGTGTGTGGGTGTCATTACAGTGCTTGGACTGTAAATATCAAGTCATTCATGGGATGGTAGGTGTGTGTGTGTCATTAGTGCATGGACTGTAAATATCAACAGTCATTCATGGGGTGGTGGGTGGCATTACAGTGCTTGGACTGTAAATATCAACAGTCATTTATTGGGTGATGGGTGTGTGGATGTCATTACAGTGCTTGGTCTAAAAATATCAACAGTCATTCATGGGTTGGTGGGTGTGTAGGTGTCATTACAGTGCTTGGACTATAAATATCAACAGTCATTCATGGGGTGGTAGGTTTGTGGGTGTCATTACAGTGCTTAGACTGAAAATATCAAGTCATTCATGGGGTGGTGGGTGTGTAAGTGTCATTACACTACTTGGACTGTAAATATCAACAGTCATTTATGGGGTGGTGGGTGTGTGGGTGTCATTACAGTGTTTTGATTGTAAATATCAACAGTCATTCATGGGTTGTGAGGGTTTCATTAGAGTGCTTGGACTGTAAATATCAACAGTCATTCATAGGGTGGTGGGTGTGTGGGTGTCATTACAGTGTTTAGACTGTAAATATCAACAGTCATTTATAGGGTGGTGGGTGTGGGGCTGTCATTACAGTGCTTAGACTGTAAATATCAAGTAATTCGTGGGGTGGTGGCTGTTTGAGGGTCATGACAGTGCTTGGATTGTAAATATCAGCAGTCATTCATGGGGTGGAGAGTGTGTGTGTGTCATTACAGTGCTTGGACTATAAATATCAACAGCCATTCATCGGGTTGTGGGTGTCATTAGAGTGCTTGGACTGTAAATATCAACAGTCATTCATGGGGTGGTGGGGGTGTGGGTGTCATTACAGTGGTTGGACTGTAAATAACAACCAAAATTTATGAGGTAGTGGGTGTGAGGGTGTCATTACAGTGCTTTGACTGTAATTATCGACAGTCATTCTTGGGGTGGTGGGTGTGTGGGTGTCATTACAGTGCTTAGACTGTAAATATCAACAGTCATTTATTGGGTGGTGGGTGTTTGGCTGTCATTACAGTGCTTGGACTGTAAATATCAACAGTCATTCATGGGGTGGTGGGTGTGTGGGTGTCATTACAGTGATTGGACTGTAAATATCAACAGTCATTCGTAGGGTGGTGGGTGTCATTAGAGTGCTTGGACTGTAAATATCAACAGTCATTTATGGGGTGGTGTGTGTGAGTGTCATTACAGAGCTTGGACTGTAAATATCAACAGTCATTTATGGGGTGGTGTGTGTGTGGGTGTCATTACAGTGCTTGGACTATAAATATCAACAGTCATTCATGGTGTGGTGGGTGTGTGGGTGTCATTAGAGTGCTTGGACTGTAAATATCAACAGTCATTCATGGGGTGGTGGGTTTGTGGGTGTCATTACCGTTCTTGGACTGTAAATATCAACCATAATTCATGGAGTAGTGGGTGTGGGGGTGTCATTACAGTGCTTTGACTGTAAATACCAACAGTCATTCATGGGGTGGTGGAGGTGAGGGTGTTATTACAGTGCTTGGACTGCAAATATCAACAGTCATTCATGGGGTGGTGTGTGTGTGGATGTTATTACAGTGCTTGGACTGTAAATATCAAGTCATTTAAGGGGTGGTGTGTGTGTGTGTGTCATTAGTGCTTGGACTGTAAATATCAACAGTCATTCATGGGGTGGTGGGTGTGTTATTATCATTACAGTGCTTGGAATGTAAATTTCAAAAGTCATTCTTGGAGTGGTGGGTGTGAGGGTGTTATTACAGTGCTTGGACTATAAATATCAACCATCAATTATGCGGTGGTGTTTTGTGTGGAATTCATTACAGAGCTTGGACTGTAAATATCAACAGTCATTCATAGGTTGGTGGGTGTGTGAGTGTCATTACAGAGCTTGGAATGTAAATATCAACAGTCATTTATGGGGTTGTGTGTGTGTTGTTATCATTACTGTGCTTGGACTGTAAATATCAACAGTCATTTATTGGGTGGTGGGTGTTTGGCTGTCATTACAGTGCTTGGACTGTAAATATCAACAATCAATCATGGGGTGGTGGGTGTATGGGTGTCATTACAGAGCTTGGACTGTAAATATCAACAGTCATTCATGGGGTGGTGTGTGTGTGGGTGTCATTACAGTGATTGGACTGTAAATATCAACAGTCATTCTTGGGTAGGTGGGTGTGTGGGTGTCATTATATTGCTTAGACTGTAAATACCAACAGTCATTCATGAGGTGGTGGGTGTTTGGATGTTATTACAGTGCTTGGACTGTAAATATCAACAGTCATTCATGGGGTGGTTGGTGTGTGGGTGTCATTACAGTGTGTTGATTGTAAATATCAACAGTAATTCATAGGGTGGTGGGTGTCATTAGAGTGCTTGGACTGTAAATATCAACAGTCATCGATTGGGTGGTTGGTATGTGGGTGTCATTACAGTTCTTGGACTGTAAATATCAACCATAATTCATTGGGTGGTGGGTGTCGGGGTGTCATTACAGTGCTTTGACTGTAAATATCAACAGTCATTCATGGGGTGGTGGGTGTGAGGGTGACATTACAGTGCTTGGACTCTAAACATTAATAGTCATTCATGGGGTGGTGAGTGTGTAAGTCTCAATATAGTGCTTGGACTGTAAATATCAACAGTCATTCATGGGGTGATGGGTGTGTGGGTGTCATTACAGTGCTTGGACTGTAAATATCAAGTCATTCATGGGATGGTAGGTGTGTGTGTGTCATTAGTGCATGGACTGTAAATATCAACAGTCATTCATGGGGTGGTGGGTGGCATTACAGTGCTTGGACTGTAAATATCAACAGTCATTTATTGGGTGATGGGTGTGTGGATGTCATTACAGTGCTTGGTCTAAAAATATCAACAGTCATTCATGGGTTGGTGGGTGTGTAGGTGTCATTACAGTGCTTGGACTATAAATATCAACAGTCATTCATGGGGTGGTAGGTTTGTGGGTGTCATTACAGTGCTTAGACTGAAAATATCAAGTCATTCATGGGGTGGTGGGTGTGTAAGTGTCATTACACTACTTGGACTGTAAATATCAACAGTCATTTATGGGGTGGTGGGTGTGTGGGTGTCATTACAGTGCTTTGATTGTAAATATCAACAGTCATTCATGGGTTGTGAGGGTTTCATTAGAGTGCTTGGACTGTAAATATCAACAGTCATTCATAGGGTGGTGGGTGTGTGGGTGTCATTACAGTGCTTAGACTGTAAATATCAACAGTCATTTATAGGGTGGTGGGTGTGGGGCTGTCATTACAGTGCTTAGACTGTAAATATCAAGTAATTCGTGGGGTGGTGGCTGTTTGAGGGTCATGACAGTGTTTGGATTGTAAATATCAGCAGTCATTCATGGGGTGGAGAGTGTGTGGGTGTCATTACAGTGCTTGGACTATAAATATCAACAGCCATTCATCGGGTTGTGGGTGTCATTAGAGTGCTTGGACTGTAAATATCAACAGTCATTCATGGGGTGGTGGGGGTGTGGGTGTCATTACAGTGGTTGGACTGTAAATAACAACCAAAATTTATGAGGTAGTGGGTGTGAGGGTGTCATTACAGTGCTTTGACTGTAATTATCGACAGTCATTCTTGGGGTGGTGGGTGTGTGGGTGTCATTACAGTGCTTAGACTGTAAATATCAACAGTCATTTATTGGGTGGTGGGTGTTTGGCTGTCATTACAGTGCTTGGACTGTAAATATCAACAGTCATTCATGGGGTGGTGGGTGTGTGGGTGTCATTACAGTGATTGGACTGTAAATATCAACAGTCATTCTTGGGTAGGTGGGTGTGTGGGTGTCATTATAGTGCTTAGACTGTAAATACCAACAGTCATTCATGAGGTGGTGGGTGTTTGGCTGTTATTACAGTGCTTGGACTGTAAATATCAACAGTAATTCATGGTGTGGTGGCAGTGTGAGTGTCATTACAGTACTTGGACTGTAAATATCAACAGTCATTCATGGGGTGGTTGGTGTGTGGGTGTCATTACAATGTTTTGATTGTAAATATCAACAGTCATTCATAGGGTGGTGGGTGTCATTAGAGTGCTTGGACTGTAAATATCAACAGTCATCGATTGTGTGGTTGGTGTGTGGGTGTCATTACAGTTCTTGGACTGTAAATATCAACCATAATTCATTGGGTGGTGGGTGTGGGGGTGTTATTACAGTACTTTGACTGTAAATATCAACAGTCATTCAAGGGATGGTGGGTGTGAGGGTGTCATTACAGTGCTTGGACTGTAAACATTAATAGTCATTCATGGGGTGGTGAGTGTGTGAGTCTCATTATAGTGCTTGGACTGTAAATATCAACAGTCATTCATGGGGTTATGGGTGTGTCAGTGTCATTACAGTGCTTGGACTGTAAATATCAAGTCATTCATGGGATGGTAGGTGTGTGTGTGTCATTAGTGCATGGACTGTAAATATCAACAGTCATTCATGGGGTGGTGGGTGGCATTACAGTGCTTGGACTGTAAATATCAACAGTCATTCATGGGGTGATAGGTGTGTGGATGTCATTACAGTGCTTGGACTGTAAATATCAACAGTCATTCATGGGTTGGTGGGTGTGTGGGTGTCATTACAGTGCTTGGACTATAAATATCAACAGTCATTAATGGGGTGGTAGGTTTGTGGGTGTCATTACAGTGCTTAGACTTAAAATATCAAGTCATTCATGGGGTGGTGGCTGTGTAAGTGTCATTACAGTACTTGGACTGTAAATATCAACAGTCATTCATGGGGTGGTGGGTGTGTGGGTGTCATTACAGTGTTTTGATTGTAAATATCAACAGTCATTCATGGGTTGTGAGGGTGTTATTAGAGTGCTTGGACTGTAAATATCAACAGTCATTCATAGGGTGGTGGGTGTGTGGCTGTCATTACAGTGCTTAGACTGTAAATATCAACAGTCATTCATAGGGTGGTGGGTGTGTGGCTGTCATTATAATGCTTGGACTGTAAATATCAACAGTCAATCAAGGGGTGGTATGTATGTGGGTGTCATTACAGTGCTTGGACGGTAAAATATCGACAGTCATTCATGGGGTGATGGGTGTGTGGGTGTCATTACAGTGTTTTGATTGTAAATATCAACAGTCATTTATAAGGTGGTGGGTGTCATTAGAGTGCTTAGACTGTAAATAGTAACAGTCATTCATTGAGTGGTGGGTGTGTTGATGTCATTAGAGTGCTTGGACTGTAAATATCAACCATAATTCATGGGGTGGTGGGTGTGGGGTGTCATTACAGTTCTTGGACTCCAAATATCAACCTTCATTCATTGGGTGGTGGATGTGTGTGTGACATTACAGTGCTTGGACTGTAAATATTAACAGTCATTCATGGGGATGGTGGATGTTTGGATGTCATTACAGTGCTTTGACTGTAAATATCAACAGTCATTCATGGGGTGGTGGGTGTGAGGGCGAAATTACAGTGCTTGGACTGTAAATATTAACAGTCATTCATGGGGTGGTGGGTGTGTGGGTGTCATTACAATGGTTGGATTGTAAATATCAACAGTCATCAATAGGGTGGTGGGTGTCATTAGAGTGCTTGAACTGGAAATATCAACAGTCATTCATGGGTTGTGAGGGTGTCATTAGAGTGGTTGGACTGTAAATATCAACAGTCATTCATGGGGTGGTGGGTGTGTGGGTGTCATTACAGTGATTGGACTGTAAGTATCAACAGTCATTTATGGGATAGTTGGTGTGTGGCTGTCATTATAGTGCTTGGACTGTAAATATCAACTGTCAATCATGGGGTGGTATGTATGTGGGTGTCATTACAGTGCTTGGACGGTAAAATATCGACAGTCATTCATGGGGTGATGGGTGTGTGGGTGTCATTAGAGTGCTTAGACTGTAAATAGTAACAGTCATTTATGGAGTGGTGGGTGTGTTGATGTCATTACAGTGCTTGGACTGTAAATATCAACCATAATTCATGGGGTGGTGGGTGTGGGGTGTCATTACAGTTCTTGGACTCCAAATATCAACCTTCATTCATTGGGTGGTGGATGTGTGTGTGACATTACAGTGCTTGGACTGTAATTATTAACAGTCATTCATGGGGATGGTGGATGTTTGGATATCATTACAGTGCTTTGACTGTAAATATCAACAGTCATTCATGGGGTGGTGGGTGTGAGGGCGAAATTACAGTGCTTAGACTGTAAATATTAACAGTCATTCATGGGGTGGTGGGTGTGTGGGAGTCATTACAATGGTTGGATTGTAAATATCAACAGTCATCAATAGGGTGGTGGGTGTCATTACAGTGCTTGGACTGTAAATATCAACAGTCAATCATAGGGAGGTATGTATGTGGGTGTCATTACAGTGCTTAGACTGTAAATATCAAGTAATTCGTGGGGTGGTGGCTGTGTGAGTGTCATTAGAGTGCTTGGACTGTAAATATCAACAGTCATTCATGGGGTGGTGGGTGTGTGGGTGACATTACAGTGCTTGGACTGTAAATAACAAATATAATTTATGAGGTAGTGAGTGTGGGGGTGTCATTACAGTGCTTTGACAGTAAATATCGACAGTCATTCATGGGGTGGTGGGTGTGTGGGTGTCATTACAGTGTTTTGATTGTAAATATCAACAGTCATTTATAGGGTGGGGGGGGTGTGGCTGTCATTACAGTGCTTTGACTGTAAATATCGACAGTCATTCATGGGGTGGTGGGTTTGTGGGTGTCATTACAGTGCTCAGACTGTAAATATTGACATTCATTTATGGGGTGGTGGGTGTGTGGGTGTCATTAGAGTTCTTGGACTGAAAAAATCAACAGTCATTTATAGGGTGGTGGGTGTGAGAGTGTCATTACAGAGCTTGGACTGTAAATATCAACAGTCATTCATGGAGTTGTGTGTGTGTAGGTGTCATTATAGTGATTGGACTGTAAGTATCAACAGTCATTTATGGGATAGTTGGTGTGTGGCTGTCATTATAGTGCTTGGACTGTAAATATCAACTGTCAATCATGGGGTGGTATGTATGTGGGTGTCATTACAGTGCTTGGACGGTAAAATATCGACAGTCATTCATGGGGTGATGGGTGTGTGGGTGTCATTACAGTGTTTTGATTGTAAATATCAACAGTCATTTATATGGTGGTGGGTGTCATTAGAGTGCTTAGACTGTAAATAGTAACAGTCATTTATGGAGTGGTGGGTGTGTTGATGTCATTACAGTGCTTGGACTGTAAATATCAACCATAATTCATGGGGTGGTGGGTGTGGGGTGTCATTACAGTTCTTGGACTGTAAATATCAACCATCATTCATTGGGTGGTGGATGTGTGTGTGACATTACAGTGCTTAGACTGTAAATATCAACATTCATTTATGGGGTGGTGGGTGTGTGGGTGTCATTACAGTGCTTGGACTGTAAATAACAACAATAATTTATGAGGTAGTGGGTGTGGGGGTTTCATTACAGTGCTTTGACTGTAAATATCGACAGTCATTCATGGGGTGGTGGGTGTGTGGGTGTCATTACAGTTTTTTTATTGTAAATATCAAAAGTCATTTATATGGTGGTGGGTGTCATTAAAGTGCTTGGACTGTAAATTTTAACAGTCATTCATGGAGTGGTGGGTGTATTAGTGTCATTACAGTGCTTGGACTGTAAATATCAACAGTCATTCATAGGGTAGGGGTTGTGTGGCTGTCATTACAGTGCTTTGACTGTAAATATCGACAGTCATTCATGGGGTGGTGGGTTTGAGGGTGTCATTACAGTGCTCAGACTGTAAATATTGACATTCATTTATGGGGTGGTGGGTGTGTAGATGTCATTACAGTTCTTGGACTGAAAAAATCAACAGTAATTTATAGGGTGGTGGGTGTGTGATTGTCAATACAGAGCTTGGACCGTAAATATCAACAGTCATTCATGGAGTTGTGTGTGTGTAGGTGTCATTACAGTGCTTGGACTGTAAATATCAACAGTCAATCATGGGGTGGTATGTATGTGGGTGTCATTACAGTGCTTGGACGGTAAAATATCGACAGTCATTCATGGGGTGATGGGTGTGTGGGTGTCATTACAGTGTTTTGATTGTAAATATCAACAGTCATTTATAAGGTGGTGGATGTCATTAGAGTGCTTAGACTGTAAATAGTAACAGTCATTCATGGAGTGGTGGGTGTGTTGATGTCATTACAGTGCTTGGACTGTAAATATCAACCATAATTCATGGGGTGGTGGGTGTGAAGTGTCATTACAGTTCTTGGACTGTAAATATCAACCTTCATTCATTGGGTGGTGGATGTGTGTGTGACATTACAGTGCTTGGACTGTAAATATTAACAGTCATTCATGTGGATGGTGGGTGTTTGGATGTCATTACAGTGCTTTGACTGTAAATATCAACAGTCATTCATGGGGTGGTGGGTGTGAGGGTGACATTACAGTGCTTGGACTGTAAATATTAACAGTCATTCATGGGGTGGTGGGTGTGTGGGTGTCATTACAATGGTTGGATTGTAAATATCAACAGTCATCAATAGGGTGGTGGGTGTCATTAGAGTGCTTGAACTGGAAATATCAACAGTCATTCATGGGTTTTGAGGGTGTCATTAGAGTGCTTGGACTGTAAATATCAACAGTCATTCATGGGGTGGTGGGTGTGTGGGTGTCATTACAGTGATTGGACTGTAAGTATCAACAGTCATTTATGGGATAGTTGTTGTGTGGCTGTCATTATAGTGCTTGGACTGTAAATATCAACAGTCAATCATGGGGTGGTATGTATGTGGGTGTCATTACAGTGCTTAGACTGTAAATATCAAGTAATTCGTGGGGTGGTGGCTGTGTGAGTGTCATTAGAGTGCTTGGACTGTAAATATCAACAGTCATTCATTGGGTGGTGGGTGTGTGGGTGTCATTACAGTGCTTGGACTGTAAATAACAACCATAATTTATGAGGTAGTGAGTGTGGGTGTGTCATTACAGTGCTTTGACAGTAAATATCGACAGTCATTCATGGGGTGGTGGGTGTGTGGGTGTCATTACAGTGTTTTGATTGTAAATATCAACAGTCATTTATAAGGTGGTGGATGTCATTAAAGTGCTTGGACTGTAAATATTAACTGTCATTCATGGAGTGTTGGGTGTATTAGTGTCATTACAGTGCTTTGACTGTAAATATCAACAGTCATTCATAGGGTGGGGGGGGTGTGGCTGTCATTACAGTGCTTTGACTGTAAATATCGACAGTCATTCATGGGGTGGTGGGTTTGTGGGTGTCATTACAGTGCTCAGACTGTAATTATTGACATTCATTTATGGGGTGGTGGGTGTGTGGGTGTCATTACAGTTCTTGGACTGAAAAAATCAACAGTCATTTATAGGGTGGTGGGTGTGAGAGTGTCATTACAGAGCTTGGACTGTAAATATCAACAGTCATTCATGGAGTTGTGTGTGTGTGGCTGTCATTATAGTGCTTGGACTGTAAATATCAACTGTCAATCACGGGGTGGTATGTATGTGGGTGTCATTACAGTGCTTGGACGGTAAAATATCGACAGTCATTCATGGGGTGAAGGGTGTGTGGGTGTCATTACAGTGTTTTGATTGTAAATATCAACAGTCATTCATGGGTTCTGAGGGTGTCATTAGAGTGCTTGGACTGTAAATATCAACAGTCATTCATGGGGTGGTGGGTGTGTGGGTGTCATGACAGTGCTTGGACTGTAAATATCAACAGTCATTTATGGGGTGGTGAGTGTGTTTGTGTCATTACAGTGCTTGGACTATAAATATCAACAGTCATACATGGGGTGGTGGGTGTGTGGGTTTCATTACAGTGCTTGGACTATAAATATCAACAGTCATTCATGGGGTGGTGGGTGTGTGGGTGTCATTACAGTGCTTAGACTATAAATATCAACAGTCATTCATAGGGTGGTGGGTGTCATTAGAGTGCTTGGACTGTAAATATCAACAGTCATTCATAGGGTGGTGTGTGTGTGAGTGTCATTACAGAGCTTGGACTGTAAATATCAACAGTCATTTATGGGGTGGTGTGTGTGTGGGTGTCATTACAGTGCTTGGACTGTAAATATCAACATTCATTCAGGGGATGGTGGGTGTGTGGGTGTCATTACAGTGCTTAGACTGTAAATATCAAGTAATTTGTGGGGTGGTGGCTGTGTGAGTGTCATTAGAGTGCTTGGACTGTAAATATCAACAGTCATTCATGGGGTTATGAGTGTGTGGGTGTCATTACAGTGCTTGGACTGTAAATAACAACCATAAATTATGAGGTAGTGGGTGTGGGGGTGTCATTACAGTGCTTTGACTGTAAATATCGACAGTCAATCATGGGGTGGTGGGTGTGTGGGTGTCATTACAGTGTTTTGATTGTAAATATCAACAGTCATTTATAAGGTGGTGGGTGTCATTAGAGTGCTTAGACTGTAAATAGTAACAGTCATTCATGGAGTGGTGGGTGTGTTGGTGTCATTACAGTGCTTGGACTGTAAATATCAACCCTAATTCATGGTGTGGTGGGTGTGGGGTGTCATTACAGTTCTTGGACTGTAAATATCAACAATCATTCATGGGGTGGTGGGTGTGTGGGTGTCATTACAATGGTTGGATTGTAAATAACAACAGTCATCAATAGGGTGGTGGGTGTCATTAGAGTGCTTGAACTGGAAATATCAACAGTCATTCATGGGTTGTGAGGGTGTCATTAGAGTGATTGGACTGTAAATATCAACAGTCATTCATGGGGTGGTGGGTGTGTGGGTGTCATGACAGTGCTTGGACTGTAAATATCAACCATAATTCATGGGGTGGTGAGTGTGTTGGTGTCATTACTGTGCTTGGACTATAAATATTAACAGTCATTCATGGGGTGGTTGGTGTGTGGGTGTCATTACAGTGCTTGGACTATAAATATCAACAGTCATTCATGGGGTGGTGGGTGTGTGGGTGTCATTACAGTGCTTAGACTATAAATATCAACAGTCATTCATAGGGTGGTGGGTGTCATTACAGTGCTTGGACTGTAAATAACAACAGTCATTCATGGGGTGGTGTGTGTGGTAGTGTCTTTACAGAACTTGGACTGTAAATATCAACAGTCATTTATGGGGTGGTGTGTGTGTGGGTGTCATTACAGTGCTTGGACTGTAAATATCAACATTCATTCATAGGATGGTGGGTGTGTGGGTGTCATTACAGTGCTTAGACTGTAAATATCAAGTAATTTGTGGGGTGGTGGCTGTATGAGTGTCATTAGAGTGCTTGGACTGTAAATATCAACAGTCATTCATGGGGTGGTGGGTGTGTAGGTGTCATTACATTGCTTGGACTGTAAATAACAACCATAATTTATGAGGTAGTGGGTGTGGGGGTGTCATTACAGTGCTTTGACTGTAAATATCGACAGTCATTCATGGGGTGGTGGGTGTGTGGGTGTCATTACAGTGTTTTGATTGTAAATATCAACAGTCATTTATAAGGTGGTGGGTGTCATTAAAGTGCTTGGACTGTAAATATTAACAGTCATTCATGGGGTGGTAGGTGTGAGGGTGACATTACAGTGCTTGGACTGTAAATATTAACAGTCATTCATGGGGTGGTGGGTGTGTGGGTGTCATTACAATGGTTGGATTGTAAATATCAACAGTCATCAATAGGGTGGTGGGTGTCATTAGAGTGCTTGAACTTGAAATATCAACAGTCATTCATGGGTTCTGAGGGTGTCATTAGAGTGCTTGGACTGTAAATATCAACAGTCATTCATGGGGTGGTGGGTGTGTGGGTGTCATGACAGTGCTTGGACTGTAAATATCAACAGTCATTTATGGGGTGGTGAGTGTGTTTGTGTCATTACAGTGCTTGGACTATAAATATCAACAGTCATACATGGGGTGGTGGGTGTGTGGGTTTCATTACAGTGCTTGGACTATAAATATCAACAGTCATTCATGGGGTGGTGGGTGTGTGGGTGTCATTACAGTGCTTAGACTATAAATATCAACAGTCATTCATAGGGTGGTGGGTGTCATTAGAGTGCTTGGACTGTAAATATCAACAGTCATTCATGGGGTGGTGTGTGTGTGAGTGTCATTACAGAGCTTGGACTGTAAATATCAACAGTCATTCATGGGGTTATGAGTGTGTGGGTGTCATTACAGTGCTTGGACTGTAAATAACAACCATAAATTATGAGGTAGTGGGTGTGGGGGTGTCATTACAGTGCTTTGACTGTAAATATCGACAGTCAATCATGGGGTGGTGGGTGTGTGGGTGTCATTACAGTGTTTTGATTATAAATATCAACAGTCATTTATAAGGTGGTGGGTGTCATTAGAGTGCTTAGACTGTAAATAGTAACAGTCATTCATGGAGTGGTGGGTGTGTTGGTGTCATTACAGTGCTTGGACTGTAAATATCAACCCTAATTCATGGTGTGGTGGGTGTGGGGTGTCATTACAGTTCTTGGACTGTAAATATCAACAATCATTCATGGGGTGGTGGGTGTGTGGGTGTCATTACAATGGTTGGATTGTAAATAACAACAGTCATCAATAGGGTGGTGGGTGTCATTAGAGTGCTTGAACTGGAAATATCAACAGTCATTCATGGGTTGTGAGGGTGTCATTAGAGTGATTGGACTGTAAATATCAACAGTCATTCATGGGGTGGTGGGTGTGTGGGTGTCATGACAGTGCTTGGACTGTAAATATCAACCATAATTCATGGGGTGGTGAGTGTGTTGGTGTCATTACTGTGCTTGGACTATAAATATTAACAGTCATTCATGGGGTGGTTGGTGTGTGGGTGTCATTACAGTGCTTGGACTATAAATATCAACAGTCATTCATGGGGTGGTGGGTGTGTGGGTGTCATTACAGTGCTTAGACTATAAATATCAACAGTCATTCATAGGGTGGTGGGTGTCATTACAGTGCTTGGACTGTAAATAACAACAGTCATTCATGGGGTGGTGTGTGTGGTAGTGTCTTTACAGAACTTGGACTGTAAATATCAACAGTCATTTATGGGGTGGTGTGTGTGTGGGTGTCATTACAGTGCTTGGACTGTAAATATCAACATTCATTCATAGGATGGTGGGTGTGTGGGTGTCATTACAGTGCTTAGACTGTAAATATCAAGTAATTTGTGGGGTGGTGGCTGTATGAGTGTCATTAGAGTGCTTGGACTGTAAATATCAACAGTCATTCATGGGGTGGTGGGTGTGTAGGTGTCATTACATTGCTTGGACTGTAAATAACAACCATAATTTATGAGGTAGTGGGTGTGGGGGTGTCATTACAGTGCTTTGACTGTAAATATCGACAGTCATTCATGGGGTGGTGGGTGTGTGGGTGTCATTACAGTGTTTTGATTGTAAATATCAACAGTCATTTATAAGGTGGTGGGTGTCATTAAAGTGCTTGGACTGTAAATATTAACAGTCATTCATGGAGTGGTGGGTGTATTAGTGTCATTACAGTGCTTGGACTGTAAATATCAACAGTCATTCATAGGGTGGGGGGTGTGTGGCTGTCATTACAGTGCTTTGACTGTAAATATCGACAGTCATTCATGGGTTGGTGGGTTTGTGGGTGTCATTACCGTGCTCAGACTGTAAATATTGACATTCATTTATGGGGTGGTGGGTGTGTAGGTGTCATTAGAGTTCTTGGACTGAAAAAATCAACTGTCATTTATAGGGTGGTGGGTGTGTGAGTGTTATTACAGAGCTTGGACTGTAAATATCAACAGTCATTCATGGGGTTGTGTGTCTGTAGGTGTCATTACAGTGCTTGGACTGTAAGTATCAACAGTCATTTATGGGATAGTGGGTGTGTGGCTGTCATTATAGTGCTTGGACTGTAAATATCAACAGTCAATCATGGGGTGGTATGTATGTGGGTGTCATTACAGTGCTTGGACTGTAAAATATCGACAGCCATTCATGGGGTGATGGGTGTGTGGGTGTCATTACAGTGTTTTGATTGTAAATATCAACAGTCATTTATAAGGTGGTGGGTGTCATTAGAGTGCTTAGACTGTAAAAAGTATCAGTCATTCATGGAGTGGTGGGTGTGTTGGTGTCATTATAGTGCTTGGACTGTAAATATCAACCATAATTCATGGAGTGGTGGGTGTGGGGTGTTATTACAGTTCTTGGACTGTAAATATCAACCATCATTCATTAGGTGGTGGATGTGTGTGTGACATTACAGTGCTTGGACTGTAAATATTAACAGTCATTCATGGGGATGGTGGGTGTTTGGATGTCATTACAGTGCTTTGACTGTAAATATCAACAGTCATTCATGGGGTGGTGGGTGTGTGGGTGTCATTACAATGGTTGGATTGTAAATATCAACAGTCATCAATAGGGTGGTGGGTGTCATTAGAGTGCTTGAACTGGAAATATCAACAGTCATTCATGGGTTGTGAGGGTGTCATTAGAGTGCTTGGACTGTAAATATCAACAGTCATTCATGGGGTGGTGGGTGTGTGGGTGTCATGACAGTGCTTGGACTGTAAATATCAACAGTCATTTATGGGGTGGTGAGTGTGTTTGTGTCATTACAGTGCTTGGACTATAAATATCAACAGTCATTCATGGGGTGGTGGGTGTGTGGGTGTCATTACAGTGCTTGGACTATAAATATCAACAGTCATTCATGAGGTGGTGGGTGTGTGGGTGTCATTACTGTGCTTAGACTATAAATATCAACAGTCATTCATAGGGTGGTGGGTGTCATTAGACTGCTTGGACTGTAAATATCAACAGTCATTCATGGTGTGGTGTGTGTGTGAGTGTTATTACAGAGTTTGGACTGTAAATATCAACAGTCATTTATGGGGTGGTGTGTGTGTGGGTGTCATTACAGTGCTTGGACTGTAAATATCAACATTCATTCATGGGATGGTGGGTGTGTGGGTGTCATTACAGTATTTTGATTGTAAATATCAACAGTCATTCATAGGGTGGTGGATGTCATTACAGTGCTTTGACTGTAAATATCAACAGTCATTCATGGGGTGGTGGGTGTGAGGGTGACATTACAGTGCTTGGACTGTAAATATCAACAGTCATTTATGGGGTGGTGAGTGTGTTGGTGTCATTACTGTGCTTGGACTATAAATATCAACAGTCATTTATGGGGTGGTGTGTGTGTGGGTGTCATTACAGTGCTTGGACTGTAAATATCAACATTCATTCATGGGATGGTGGGTGTGTGGGTGTCATTACAGTATTTTGATTGTAAATATCAACAGTCATTCATAGGGTGGTGGGTGTCATTAGAGTGCTTGGACTGTAAATATCAACCGTCATTCATGGGGTGGTGGGTTTGTGGGTGTCATTACAGTTCTTGGACTGTAAATATCAACCATAATTCATGGGGTAGTGGGTGTGGGGGTGTCATTAAAGTGCTTTGACTGTAAATATTAACAGTCATTCATGGGGTGGTGGGTGTGTGGATGTCATTACAGTGCTTAGACTGAAAATATCAACAGTCATTCATGGGGTGATGGGTGTGTGGGTGTCATTGCAGTGCTTGGACTATAAATATCAACAGTCATTCATGGGGTGGTGGGTGTGTGGTTGTCATTACAGTGCTTAGACTATAAATATCAACAGTCATTCATGGGGTGGTGGGTGTCATACCAGTGCTTAGTCTGTAAATATCAACAGTCATTCATAGGGTGGTGGGTGTGTGGCTGTCATTACAGTGCTTGGACTGTAAATATTAACAGTCATCCATTTGGTGGTGTGTGTGTGAGTGTCATTACAGAGCTTGGACTGTAAATATTAACAATCATTCATGGGGTGGTGTGTGTGTGGGTGTCATTACAGTGCTTGGACTGTAAATATCAACATTCATTCATGGAATGGTGGGTGTGTGGGTGTCATTACAGTATTTTGATTGTAAATATCAACAGTCATTCATAGTGTGGTAAGTGTCATTAGAGTGCTTGGACTGTAAATATCAACAGTCATTCATGGGGTGGTGGGTGTGTGGGTGTCATTACAGTGCTTGGACTGTAAATATCAACCATAATTCATGGGGTAGTGGG
This sequence comes from Petrolisthes cinctipes, assembly GCA_033782935.1. Classification (NCBI taxonomy): domain Eukaryota; kingdom Metazoa; phylum Arthropoda; class Malacostraca; order Decapoda; family Porcellanidae; genus Petrolisthes; species Petrolisthes cinctipes. The sequence continues at coordinate 96,847 of JAWQEG010000412.1, forward strand.
TGTGAGGGTGTCATTACAGTGCTTTGACTGTAAATATCAACAGTCATTCATGGGGTGGTGGGTGTGAGGGTGATATTACAGTGCTTGGACTGTAAATATCAACAGTCATTCATGGGTTGGTGGGTGTGTGGGTGTCATTATAGTGCTTGCACTGTAAATATCAACAGTCATTCATGGGGTGGTGGGTGTGTGGGTGTCATTACAGTGCTTGGACTGTAAAAATTATGTCATTCATGGGGTGGTGGGTTTGTGTGGGTCATTAGTGGTTGGACTGTAAATATAAACAGTCATTCATAGGGTGGTGGGTGGCATTACAGTGCTTGGACTGTAACTATCAACAGTCATTCATGGGTTGTGTGGGTGTCATTACAGAGGTTGGACCGTAAATATCAACAGTAATTCATGAGGTGGTGGGTGTGTGGGTGTTATTACAGTGCTTCGACTGTAAATATCAACAGTCATTCATGGGGTGGTGGGTGTGTGGATGTCATTCCAGTGCTTGGACTGTAAATATCAACCATCATTCATAAGGTGGTTAGTGTGGGGCGTCATTACAGTGCTTTTACTGTAAATATCAACAGTCATTCATGGGGTGGTGGGTGTTTGGGTGTCATTACAGTTCTTGGACTGTAAATATCAACAGTCATTCATAGGGTGGTGGGTGTGTGGGTTTCATTACAGTGATTGGGCTGTAAATATCATATAGTCATTCATGGGTTTATGGGTGTGTGGGTGTCATTACAGTGCTTGGACTGTAAATATCAACAGTCATTCATGAGGTGGTGGGTGTGTGGGTGTCATTACAGTGCTTGGACTGTAATTATCAACAGTCATTAATGGGGTGGTGCAAATAAGTCCATCTAAACATTTTGGTTTTAGTAAAATATTTTCAAAATTAATTGAAGACTTGAATTAACTTGAGAACAACGGCATTCAAATTAATAATGATAATTTGAAGGGGACACTATATTGCATTACTTGGGATAACTTGGGGTTTCATGGCATTGGTGCTTTTACAGAAAATTTTTGTAGATATTGTAAAATAACCCTAAAAGAATTTCCTACTGACCCTGTGCATGTTGGTGTAATGAGAACAGTGGAAGACTATACATTAGCAATACAACAACTTTAAAACGAGAACACTGTCAAAATTTTAAATAATGTCATAGGTATTAAATTTAATTATCCATTCAATGCACTGAAATATTATCATGTTTGCAAAGCAGGTTTTCCACCATGCCTGGGTCATGACATTTTTTAGGGTGTTGGTGATTATAATGTTGCTCTGATATTGAAGAATTTAGTAAATGAAAAGAGATGGCTAACTTATGCAGAACTTAATCAGTGTATAATTAGGTTTCTTTATCGTGGTACAGATGCTGCCTCAATGCCATGTCAAGTAAATACTTCAGGTACTAAATTAGGTGGTCAGGCTACACAAAACTGGTGTTTAATCAGGCTGTTGCCTGTTATATTATATGGCAAAATAGTTGATGTTAATGATCCTGTTTGGCAGTTGTTCCTGTTATTACGTAACATTACTGAAATTATCTGTGCCCCAAAGTTTGACGACTCTGACCTTGCATATCTAGCAATACTTATTAATGAATATTTAGAAGACAGACAAAGAATTTTTCAAATGACAAACTGAGGCCAAAGCATCATTTTCTAAAACATTATCCAAACTTAATTTTGCTGTTTGGCCCATTAATTCGTTTGTGGACATTACGCTTTGAAAGCAAGCACTGCTACTTCAAAGGATGCATTAAAAGTGCCCATTCCTTCAAGAATGTGTGTCAGACCATGAGTGAAAAACATCAGTTATTACAAGCATACAAACAGGCCAGTTCATATTTTCCCACTGATATAGAGGTTGTAAAAAACATTTTGTTAATCTCAGATACATAAAGTTCAGATATTAAAAAAGCCTTAATGATGTGTCAGATTACTGAAGGTGCAGACGTTAGCTTGGAAGTGACAATAATGGGGACTCCATACAAGAAGGGACACTATGTGGTGTTAAGTAAATGTGAACAGGGTCTAATGTTAGGTGAGATTCAGTTCATAATATTGAACTCCTGTACAAAAGCATATTTTTTAGTAAAAAAAATTCACAGAACAAATTTCCAAGGAGTTGCAATTATCTACAGTATTGAACACCTTCCCATGCTCTTCCTTTAAATGTACAGAATTTTCTAAACTCCTAGATTATTACCCACTGGTTGACTACAAAAGAGGAAAATAATTGTTGATCCCACTCAAACACAATATATCTGCATAAGACTTCCAAGAAAATTGAAAAGGTAATTTAAAGATTATAATTCTATATTCATGTAGACCATTAGATTTCCTGTACAGTACTGTTTACCAGTACTACAGTACATTATATTCATCTCCTTTCCCTGGGGCATGTTTTCAAGAAAATGACAAAAGGTTGAACTGAAATGGAAGCTAATTGTTAAAGTTCCATACAAAAGATTAAAACATTCTGAACTGGAATTGGTTGTAGCTAAGGACCATGATGGTTATGAAGCTGATGACAGTGATAGTGATACTTGTAGTACAAGTAGTAGAGAGACAGTGATTTACATGACAGGTAAAGTACAGTACTGTACCATATGCACTGTAATTATGAAAACTGCTTATATGAGTAATGTACAGCATACTAAAGTAACTCCACTTCTCTACCTTTAATTGTGTTCTACATTGATTTTTTTACACAAAAATCATAAGTAAAATGAAAATGGTTAAATGACTTCTGTAAACTGGGGTTCGGCTTCCCTGAGCTCAGCTAGCTAAGTTAAACTGTTCTAATGAGATATGGTAGGCCTATGTGCAGTTATGTTAACTTACTTCCTTGGTTTGGATCATTATGGGTTTAATCTAGCAGTAGCTGTTTCATTTTCTAATTATTTTCTAATTATCAGAGACTGGATTGATTGATTTATTTATTGATGCTATTAGGCATCTGGCGGCGCAACAGCAATGGTCATATACCGCCCAACATAAAATGGTCATCTACATCATTAATAAAATATGTAAAAAGATTAAATAATTTTCACTATCTCGAAAGGGAGAAGCAGCATGAATAAAACCCACATCTTCCAAAAAATCATATATTAATGAAATAACCTACTTAAGTTAGATATATAAAAGAATTGAAATATTAACGAAAGAAACATTAAACTTTAACTACCTAAAAATTAATAGCCATAAATACAATAAAATTCACAATTTGTGGAGAAGGCCAGCCTCCTCCACATACGAGAGGGTGTTCTCTCCCACACCACAAGCCTCCTCCCCGAGGACCTGAGAGAGACTGTAAGAACCGTCACCCTCCTGGTACTCAGAGAGGTGCCTTCGACGAAGGTCACCAAGGCTGGGACACTCAACAATAAGATGCTGCACTGTCAAAGGGACCAGACAATCATCACAGTAGGGAGGGTGAGCCCTCTCCATTAAAAAGCCATGAGTCAATAATGTGTGGCCAATGTGCAGACGGACAAGAGCCGTCTCCCACCAGCGGGACAGGCCACTGTAGCTCCACAAACCAAGGTGCTGGCGGATGTCGCGGAGCTTGTTAGCCCCGACGGCATCCTATCTGTCCTACCAGCAGGAACAAACAGTAGCATCTATGTAGGGTCGAAGGTCCACTGCAGGAACAGGATGATGCCTGGCAGGAGGCCGGGAATTGGAGACCGCAGCCTTAGCCAGGGCGTCAGCCCGCTCATTCCCATCAACACCCACATGGGCCGGGACCCAACAACAAGTGATTTTGCGGCCACGACGACCCAGGAGGACAAGCCACTCAAGAATTGCCAACACCAGAGGATGGGAAGAGTTAAAATTACACAAGGCCTGCCAGGCACTACAGGAATCGCTAAAAATAGTAAACGGAGGCTGAGGGAGAGTAAAAATTACTTGGAGAGCATATAAAATGGCCGAGAGCTCAGCAGTAAAAATTGACATGACAGAAGGGAGCCTGCCGCCACGGCAAAAGTCAGGAAAGACAACTCCAAAGCCAACTCCAGCATCAGACTTTGACCCATCAGTGTACACAGAAAGGGACTCCCTGTGAGTGAAGGCATGTTCTAAAAAGAGGGAACGAGCCACTGGAGGAGAAAGAGATTCCTTCTTGTCTGTAAAGCAGGTGTAGGGAAAAACTTCTGGAAAAAGCCATGGAGCCACCCTGGGGACCCTCACAGGTCAAATCTGTAAGTCATCACTGCCCATCTCCTCCATAGCCTTCCTGACCTGGAAGCCAAAGGGCCATGGTGTACGAGAATGTAAAAGGTAGTACTGAGACATGATATCAGATGACACTGCCAAGCAGGGAAGGGAGTCAGAAAGTCGATGTAATCGATGCCAACAACGAACCATCAAGGACTGGCGACGGAGATCATGAGGTGGCTCATTAGCGTCCACCAGGAGACTGGGGATTGGGGACGACCTGAAGGCTCCGGTCGCCAGATGTACTCCAGCATGATGAACAGGGTCTAAAACTCTGAGACGGGCATCGGTGGCAGAAGAGTACACCTCACACCCATAGTCGTGTTTTGACCTAATAAGAACATGGTATAGGCGGAGGAGGGTGGCCCGATCAGCCTCCCAGGATGTATGGCCCAGGGCCCTCAACAGGTTAAGAGCCTTGAGGCAAGAGACCTTAAGTGTACGTAAGTGTGGCACCCAAGTCAAAACCTTGTCAAAAAGGAGACCCAAAAAGCGAGTCTCCTCGACACAGCATATCCGATGACCATACATGAATAAGTCCGGATCGGGGTGGATGCCTCGGATGCCGCAGAAGTGCATAGCAACTGTCTTGGAAGGAGAAAATCGAAACCCATGAGAACCAGTCCAACGTGACACCCTGTCAAGGGCAAGCTGCATGCGCCGCTCTGCCACTGACATACGGGAAGCAGCAAACCAGACTGCTAGGTTGTCAACGTACATCAAGTTAGCTATACCGTCTGGAAGGGATGAGGCAATGGCAATAATTGCTACTGCAAACAATGTGACACTGAGGACGCTTTCCTGGGGGATGCCCTCCTCCTGTGCAACAGATGCTGAGTGGGTGGTACCAACCCTCACAGAAAAAACTGCGACCACTGAGAAACTCCTTAAGAAATGCGACCCCGCAGGCCATATAAATGGAGCTGCTGCAGGATGCCATATTGCCATGTAGTGTCATAGGCTTTCTCTAAATCAAAGAATACACAGACAAGGTGTTGATGTCGTGCAAAGGCCTCGCATGCAGCAGCTTCCAACCTGACCAGAGCATCTGTAGTGGAACGGTGTTTACGAAAGCCAGACTGGGACGGAGACAGAAAATCACCCCGTTCTAAGAAGTATACCAGTCTGACATTCACCATCTTTCCAAATAGTTTACAGAGACAGGAGGTCAAGGCAATTGGTCGATAACTGAGGGCAACACCAGAGTCCTTGCCCAGCTTGAGGAAAGGAAGGATGGTAGCAACCCTGCACCCAGAAGGGAAGACACCCTCCAGCCAGATTCTGTTATATAAAGCTAAAAGAAGTGAGATCGCCTCCTCACCCAAGTGTCGTAACATTGCATATGGGATGTTGTCTGGCCCAGGAGAAGTGTCGCCGCAGAGAGAGAGAGCAAAATGCAGGTCTTTCAGGGTGAATATATGGTTATAACTTTCATTCTCGTTCCCTGAGAAATCCAGGACAGTACGCTCCTTGGCTCTTAACTAATGCCTGACAGCCAGAGGTCGAGAGTCACGGCTGGAGGCTTTTGCAAAAGCCTCCGCCATGGTATTGGCCACTGTCAAACCATCCGTGATCTTAATTCCATTGACCTTAAGTACAGGTGGAGAACTAGGAGAAAACTTCCTCGCCATCATACGGACTCGCCTGAACACTTGGGTGAGTGGAGTTTTAGTATTAATTGAAGACACATAGGCCTTCCAAGATGCACGTCGTGCCTCTTTTAAAACTCGTCTAGCCCGAGCCCTTGCCCGTCGGAAGCCTCTTAAAGAGTTGGGTCCCCACGATTGCGACGAAGGCGAGAGAAAGCAGCGCGCTTCTCCCGCACAGCGTTGGTGCAGACTGATGACCACCAAGGGACAGGACGTTTGGGAAAGTAACCAGAAGTTCTAGTGATAGAGTTGAGAGCAGCAGAGTGGAGCATATCAGTGAAATATGTTACAGCCTCGTCAGAGCTACCAAAATTGGCTACAGAAGAGACCGAAGAAGTTAGCTCTCTAAAAAAACTGCCAGTCAGCCTTCTCTAATTTCCACCTAGGAAGACGAGACTGTGGTTCGTACCAGTTATCTTCTAAAAGTATAGGGAAGTGGTCACTGCCATATAAATCAGGCAACACTCTCCAAGTAAAATCCAACAGAGCACTGGGTGAGCAGAGGGAAATGTCAATGGTGGTAAAAGTCCCAGTAGTGCTATTAAAATGTGTCACATCTCCCGTATTTAAAACCCCTAATCCCTCATCCTCTATAAAAGAAGCCAATAAAACACCCCTGGGGTTGACCGAACTGTCACCCCACAGAAGGACACAATTCCACTAAAGGACCTTAAACGGTGTTACTTTAGTACTGATTTTTGGGAAGCCTCACGGAGGTACTTCCCACTACCACCTCGACCTGAGGGTTTACTCAAACAATAAGATTTGTCTAATCCTAGGCCACTAGAAGAAGAGCGAACCCGAGGAGTAGTATGTGGGGCAGTAATTGGGACCCGTAGACGAGTCCCTGAAGCATCTGATATGTTAGAAGATGAAGGTATATGAGCTGGGATATTCTTTGAAACAATTACATTGGTTTTGTCCTGTACAGCAGTGGTATCACTGACACAGGCAGATACATCAACATCCATAATACAGGTGGTAGAATCACTCCGTTGCTCAAGCGGAAGAGAAACTGAATCTATTGAAGTAACAACATCCGTGGCATCCACATTAACTTCACGCCCCTCTGATGATCCCGAAGGAAGCTTGCGAGGAGGAACTTCTGTTGAATCAAGAGATTCATCAGAGCCACGAAAACGTTTCTGGTGAAATTGAGAGGAAACTATGGATGAGTTCACAGAGATGGTTGCCTTACAAGGTGGAATATCTATAGAGTCAAGTGCCTCAGAGGAACCACGAAGGCATCTCTGTGGCAGTTTAGGTGACTTAAGTTTCCTTTTTGGAGAGCGTGTGGCAGCGTGAACCTCTACCACATGGACACCTTTAGCTAAAGTCTGAGAATTGTCATCAGTTGAAGGTTCAACAGAATGAGTGTCTGATAAAGTTTCCAAGACAGAGAAACTATTATGTAGAGTAACCTTAGAAATATTCTCACTCGAGCAAAAAGCAGAAAGCAGCTGCCTCTTGAGAGGGTTGAGAGGGTGCTGCAACCAATTTAGGGCGAAGGGAGGAGGCGTATGTCTTCACACCACCATCCTTCTGTCGCCTGAAGTTGAGTTGCCGTCTGGCACTACCTATGCTAATGAATTGAATATTAGCCAAGTGGAGGATATCCTGCTCAAGGAGGTACATCTTACATTGGCGAGAACGCAAGGGGTGAGCATCTCTGCATTAAAAGCAGTAACTCTCTGACCGACACTCAGAAGTAAGATGTGAGTCAAAAGCAGAACAATTACCACACCGGGAACGGTTGTTGCAGTTCCTCCTCCCATGACCAAACTCATAACAACAGAAACACTGTAGGGGACGCTCAACAAAAGGCTTCCTCAAATGAGGTGGGGTTAATGTTAATGCGATCTGGGATATGCGAGCCATAGAAAGTGAGGATGATCATATTTTTACTGCCTTTCATCTTCGTTACTCGTTGGACACTGTCTGGGCACATAGCGAGAATGTCCTCTTCAGAGAATTCATACAGGTCCTCATTATATATACGCCCCTTGCTATAATTAAATGTTCGATGTGGTTTAATAGATTCAAACATGCTATCAGAAGGACAGGGGAGATTGAGGAGCATCATGGCCTGTGTAAGATCTTTGGCTCTGATTAAAATGCCCGTACCATATTTCTTTATGTGGCCCATTGGTAATAATCCAATTTCTTTCTCCAGATACCGGGAAGCATGGATAAGGTTACCACGTCCCTCCCTGTAGTAAGCCACAAACCAAAAGGGTGTAGGAACCCGACATTCCTTTGGGACATGCTCTACAGAGTCATCAAATATATTAGGGCAGTAGTCATTGTCACTGTCAACTACATTGGTGGACCGCATCATCTGAACTTTACAATGAGTATCCCCCACCGTCAGAGAATCTTTTGCCTCAAATGCTGCTTTGGCAGCAGCATTTGTATTGAAAGTAATATAGCACCGATTAGACCTACAATCACTGTCATATGTGATTCGGATTTGAAGAACTACTCCAAAACACTTAAAAATGGAGTGGATAGTGCCATAGGAAAAGGATGCAAGTACATTCGTTAACATTAACGTGTACAAATCGCTAACAGGTTCTTCGACACAACACACAACCTGCTAGGTCTAGTCTTATTTGCAGCTTTCTGCATATTACCACGACCAGAGAGTGACGTCTCGGGGGCCTGGTCGACCACCGCTCGAGGAAGAGATTGGGGCTTTTCTTTATCCATATATCATTGATTTGATGTTTTTGGCCCCAGGAGCCAAGAGCTACTACCTACCAGGCAGATGAGGGGACCGAGCGCTGGTCGCCGTGGGCGGGGTACCTCTTCCCCCACTGGGCCACTCGTTTTAAAAAGCAGCCCCAATGGCTCGAAAGAATGCCCACGATGGTGCTGAGACCCGCTTCCCCAACATCTCCCGGCCCAGACACCCAACCATCCAACATAGGATGGCCCCTAGAGGGCAGTCCCTATGGAGGGCAGCGCTGTTGGCCCGTACTGGCAGCCTAATGCATGGGAACCATTTAGTCTGGTCTCTCACTGGTGACCTTACTAGCATGGGAAGCCCTCTCTCCCCGAAATCGGGGCAGAGCAGGGGCCGGAGCCCCCTCTAGTCTAGCTCGCCAGGTCTCAGAGACACACAAGCCCCTCTACCATGTCAAGGCGGTTCCCGTTGGGGGGGATCAGAGACTGGAGATGGAGGAAATCAAGGAGACCATTGAAAAAATATTCTTCCAACCCTTCCTCCACAGTTACTGGAGGAAGTGTGTGAACACCTTATCAGCATTGGTGTAGAAACTGTTAATGATATTCACTATGTGAAGGCATCCCATCTTACACCCATGTAGAAAGAGATTCAAGCACGTAAACTTATTGATAAATGGAAACAAGGTACAGTATAATGCATGCCATATTTTTTAAAGATTAGTTTACCTTACTGTACAGTTCTTGCCTGCATTTAAGACTCAGGTAATATTCTATATTAGCTTATGAGTTGTGTCCTAGCAAACTTGGCCAATCTTTTTTTTTTTTTACAGTACCGGTACAGTACTGTATATTCAGACACTTGATGTGGGTTGTCATTTAACTGCAGGTCCAATTAAAACAGAGTATCACTGTTGCTTGTTATGTAACTTATTGTTCCCATGTACCCACAAAATACTTATACATCATCTTTTTGATGAAATGTTGTCTCATTTTCTTCTCAATTATGTTTCTTATAAATTAACTCATACAAAAATGGAATGCAGGAAGGAAGAAGTGAAGGAAGGAAGCACTGTGTGAATTATGTACAGTGTTGTGGATGGGCATGTTATTGCATATGGGCTTAAGTACTATGCATAATCAACACCAACATTTTTTATAGGTTTTCTTAATATTTCAGTGGCACCGGCATCACAGGAATTATCACACTCATCACAGGAACTATCACACTCATCACATGAATTATCACACTCATCACAGGAAGATACACACTCATCACAGGAAGATACACACTCATCACAGGAAGATACACACTCATCACAGGAAGATACACACTCATCACAGGAAGATACACACTCATCACAGGAAGATACACACTCATCACAGGAATTATCACACTCATCACAGGAAGATACACACTCACCACAGCAAGATACACACTCATCACAGGAAGATGCACACTCATCACAGCAAGATACACACTCATCACAAGAAGATACACACTCATCAAAGGAAGATATACACTCATCACAGGAAGATATACAATCATCACAGGAAGATATACAATCATCACAGGAAGATACACACTCATCACAGCAAGATACACACTCATCACAGGAAGATACACACTCAATTCAGCCAACTGTTTCAGCTCTAGATGACGGAGAAATCAGTGCCAAGCTACAACCAATCACATTGGGCTCAAGATTATACAATACCCTGGAAAAGATTTTCAAAGACAAATTTGCTCGTTTCCTTAGAAAAAGGACAGAGACCTAAGCCTTCTGCTAGAAGAGAGATAGTGAGAGTGTTGGTGGATGATATATCAAAAATCTCAGAAAGACCAGGGAAGAAATCACTGGCAGTAATTGCTGAGAGAATTGTTAAAACTTATCCAGCATCGTTTTTAGATGAAATTGATGGAACACTTGTTGGAACAGGTTTTGACTCTTTATTTAAACAGTTAATGGCAAGGTTTGATAATATAAATAGAGGGCCTAATAGTAATTCAATCAAAAGAAAAGTAGACTGTTCCCATGAAAATGAAGAAATAGACACTGAGGGAGCTGGTCTAATCAGAAGAGTACTGGTGTGTTTTAATGATAAATATGGGTGTATTAATTATATGCCCAAAGATTATCCGGATGGGGAATCTGAAACAACACAAGAAGACAGGAAAACTTAATGAAAAATTACTGAAAACATTACTGAATAATGAGAGTTTGGAGGACTACATTGACTCCAAATTGACCACAATAGGTTGATTTCCTTAAGGTGGCATATAGCACATTGTTTTGGGTGATAAATTTAGAGCAATGATTCCTCCAAACTATTCCAGATATTGTATCAATATTTCTGCCTTTATTAAATTGAATAGTGTATGAATATTTCTGTTTTAAACTAAATTGAATAATGCATGAATATTTCTGCTTTAAATTAAATTGAATATTGTATAAATGTTTCTGCTTTAAACTGAATATTGTATGAACGTGATATAAGTTGTTAATGTCAAACTTCCCTAAGTTTGATATACCGTAGGTCTTACCTTGTGAAACTCCGTATAGGCTGTTCAGGTTAGGTCTTGGTAGTCTGCTATGGTTAGGTCCCGCTAGTCTGCAATGGTCCAGATTAGGTTAGATTGGGTTGGGTCGGGTTGGGTTTGGTTGGGTCGGGTTGGGTTTGGTTGGGGTGGGTTAGGTTGGATTAGATTAGGTTAGGTTAGGTATGTATGTCTAAAAACAGGACATTTGCACAATAAATGGATGTAAAAATTGAACTAATCACTTGAAAAAATCTTGGAAAAGCAATATTTTGTCTGAAAATTTCACACGTGTAGCTCAGAAAATTTACCCAATTTTTTAATTACAAAAAAAAAATTGTATAGACAAGGGAAACCATTATGAAATATGAGTAATAAAAACAACCGGTAATTATCTATTCTATTGCCATTTTCTATTACAATATTTTTATCTTCTTTATTCACAAATTCATAACATTCTAAAACACTTTTATTCGGAAATGCCCCATTTCCAAGTTAGGTCATATTCAAATTTTGAAATTAGTATGACCTTACATGACATAATTAGGGGAAACCACAATCTGACTATCTAACTCAGCTCCTTTTTACTGTAGAGGCAAAATCTCATTACCATCGTATTCCTCGTGTGTTTTTACGTATAATAACCAATTTTCATTGAAATCGTACAACAAATATTATTTTTCCCAATTTTTTTCACCAACTGAGGGATTTTTTTTTTTTTTTTTTTTTTCAGAACTTCCTCATACTTTATGTGAACACTCTCCCTAGATACAGCAACACTGTCATGAGCCAAGAACCCCATATCACTGCTAGAAATGGGAAATTGAAATCGCTTGAAAAGGGAGATAAAATTCCTGAGATGAAAAAAATCCTCAAAAATAGGGTAATCATTTATCAAGGGAATGGAAACAACAAAATATGCTCATATATACGTATATCACTTGTGAAAAGCTTCATGAACATGACATAAACACTGTTCGAGCTGTTATCAATTGCACCTGAAAAAGTGGGTCTTGAGAAAACTGCGAATTTATGATATAGGAAAGTTGGGCAGTCTAAAATAGTATCCCCCGTTTCCTTTCCGTACTCTATCATATCTCAAGTATAGAGAATGTGTCTGATGTATGGTAAACTATTATTTTTGCTTATATAACTACGAGAATCTTTATTCCTCGTTCATCACTGACATATACCAGCACAGTATGATACATATAACGATATATTATGATATATTATGCTATATAGCAAAATATTATGATGCATTATGAATAATAAACAGTTCATATGATGGACTGAGAAGGGAGAATGAGATTTGAGATGGGTATGGGAGGTCTTATTTAATTTTTGTGTGTGTGTGTGCATACACTGCAATTATTTGTATGATCATTCACTTATTCATTATTTATTTGTTTATTTACCTATATAATTAGCCTTTACCGACAAGTGTAACTTGTCTCACCCCTGGGGGATTATGGAAGTAGCTGACTCAACGAAAAGGGGTTTATTTTTACCAGGGATTGGCTCTTCCCTTTCCTCCTCAGCTACTTCTACCCTTTTACTCACGTCCTTGCTTAGAAGGCTCCTGCTTCATATGTGGTGCCTTCTTTGGTGACTTTCTTCGTTTCTTCTTCCATTGCCTTTCGTTTCTTTGATCTTCTTTCTTCCTTCTTTTCTTGGCGGCTTTCAAACAATTTGTGTTTTTTCACGTCCTGCCCTGTTCCAATTTTTTTCCTTATTTTTCCTGAAGACACAAGGCCTCCAGAATGCGCAAATCCAAAGTTGAACTCAGTTATGGCCTTAGCAATCAGGTAATGCACCCTCTCCTTTTGATAAAACACAGTTTTAGAGCACTTGCTCCATATGACTGAATTCAGGCATTCATTGGCATTCTGTGTTCGTCCAGTGCACCTTGACAAGAGTTCATCTGTGCTGTACTTTCTCATTATGTCGTACAGGTCACCCTTGAGATCTTGGCGTATTGGGTGGTGAATATGCTGGTCATGGCTTCCAGTAGGCTTTCCTTCAGCTCGAGCTTTGTTGAAGAAGCACCAGGAATCAACTCCTTCTGGGCACAGCTCGTGGCAAGGATCGTCATTGGTGCTACAACAGTGTTCAATTAATGCAAAAATTGCCTTTTTCATCTTCTCCACATCATCCAGGTTACGAATTATGGCATACCTGTAAAAATCCTGGATTTTCCCTAAAGTAACCTGGGTCAGGGATCCTCTTCTCCTCCCTCCAACACCTTCTCCTTTCCTACTCTTTTCTTGTACATAGTCTCTCAATGCCTTCCCAACTCTCTTTGCAACTTGATTGATGCATTCGTCTTTGCGAATTTCCACATCTCCATACACTTTTTCTTTCACTACAGATGAGTAGGTCTTCGAGTCACCATCTGAAATTACACTGGTATATCGAAAGTTACATTTTTCCACTGACCTTTTCCACAGTTTCATCCAACCCTCTGTCTCCATTGCAGGAGAACTTCCATAAAAGTTTTTTTACGCACTGTGGCTGATGTGCAGCATACCAGTCACCTTCTGTTTTTTTATTTTTTTCACATACTCTGCAGTATTTACTCAATACTTCATAGTCCACAACAAGTCCTGTGTCAAAGTGTATGATTGGTACCACACAAAACTTTGCCACAAACCCTCTCTTTGACCAGGAACCATCACATGTCACTGTTATATTCTTCACTTCAGGAGAACCTGGTTGTTCATTTTCAAGATATTCATGGACGAGTTCCCGTGCTCGTCTCAAACTCACTTCACCATCTTGGATTCCTTTTGCCTCAATTTCTCGGGCAATGTAAAAGAACCTGGTACTTGACATTATTTTCATCTCGAACACTTTTTCCATGTCCTCAAGTGTTTTATAGCCATTGTTTTCTAGGCCAAATTCTACGAACTTCATATTCACATCATACTTGCCCTGTGGTTCGTACCTGAAGGAGGTCCAGGCAACAGACGTCTCGCCACACACATTACACTCGCACACGATTTTTGTTCGCTGCACCAAGTCGCCTTCCTACACTGGGGATACCCAATGCAATATTTTTACACTTTTCACATTTTTTTTTGAAATTTTGGAACAATTTTCTCTTCGAAATCATGACATATTCGTCTTTCACTCTGTCAAGAGGAACAGCGATACTTTCTCGCAGCCGTCTCTTCACAGCGGCTGGTGACACTTGGGTTGTCCCCTCCTCTTGTGGTTGTGGTTGCTCCCCCGATGGTCCTGGTTGTGGCTGGGGTTGTGGTTGCTCCCCCGATGGTCCTGGTTGTGGCTGGGGTTGTGGTTGCTCCCCTGATGGTCCTGGTTGTTGCTGGGGTTGTGGTTGCTCCCCTGCTTTTTCTGCAATAGCAGCCAGGGCCTTCTCCTTCTTCTTCCTCGCTATATCAGCCATCTTTCTTCTAAGCTTTGACTTGGGTCCCATCTTGAGAAAAAGATTGCTTGCTTGCTTGATTTGAGCTCGTACAATAATACTCGACAGAGTCTGGAGTAAAAGTGAAGGAAAGTGGTAGTGGTAGGATGCGCTGTTTATGGTCGCGTTCTGAATCCTTTGAGACAACTTGAGGGTAAAGGCTAATTTCATTTTACATTTCTGTTTTTTTCCTTTTTTCATTCACAGTGAGTTTCATATAGAGTATTCTACATAAAAAAAAAACACACACACACATGTATGTGTATTTGTATATGGGTTTGTTATATAGTCTACGACTGTTCAGAAAATGAATAGAGTGTGTATTGAAGACATCTACGTGTAATTTGAATGCAGCCTGGCCAGGGGTAGGCCTCCTTATCAGCCGTGGTTGACCGTGTGAAGAAGGGTCGCGATATGGGTAGTGAACAAGGTTGGAGGTTATGGGGTTGGGGATTGGGAGTTAAGGGGAGAGAGTTATGGGGTGGGGGTTATGTGATTGGGGTTATGGGTTGGGAGTTATGGGGTGGGGGTTATGGGGTTGGGGGTTATGAGTTAGGGGTTATGAGGTGGGGGTTATGGGGTGGGGGTTATGAGGTGGGGATTATGGGGTGGGGGTTATGGGGTGGGGTTTATGGGGTGGGGATCATGGGTTGAGGGTTATGGGGTGGGGTTTATGGGGTTGGGGGTTATAGGGTGGGGGTTATGGGGTTGGGGGTTATGAGTTAGGGGTTATGAGGTGGGGGT
Organism: Petrolisthes cinctipes; assembly: GCA_033782935.1. NCBI lineage: Eukaryota > Metazoa > Arthropoda > Malacostraca > Decapoda > Porcellanidae > Petrolisthes > Petrolisthes cinctipes. The sequence goes on from JAWQEG010000412.1 coordinate 112,121, forward strand.
TATGGGGTGGGGGTTATGAGGTGGGGATTATGGGGTGGGGGTTATGGGGTGGAGTTTATGGGATGGGGGTTGTTAGGTGGGGGTTGTGGGGTGGGGGTTGTGGGATGGGGGTTATGAGGTTGGGGGTTGTGGGGTGGGGGTTAAGGGGTTGGGGGTTGTGGGGTAGGGTTCATGGGGTGGGGGTTATGGGGTGGGGATTATGGGGTGGGGGTTGTGGGATGGGGGTTGTGGGGTGGGGGTTATGGGATGGTGGTTGTGGGGAGGGGGTTGTGGGGTGGGGGTTATGTGGTTCGGGGTTGTTGGGTGGGGGTTGTGGGGTGGGGGTTGTGGGGTGGGGGTTATGGGGTTGGGGGTTTACCTAAACTGCAGTAAACTACCGGGACCTAACCTGGGCAAACTACCGGGAACTAAACGTGGTAAGGACCGTGGCAAAATACGGTAAATATTGAAACAACTGCCGTTATCATGTACGTTTTTTCTACTTTAATTACCCACTTATTTAGACCATTCTAAGACTATTTTCTTCTATGACATTTCCAAGATAGGGCATATTCAAATGGGGCATTTTGAAATTAGCCTAGCCTAACCTAACCTAACCTAGACGCAATCAGACCACAGGGACCTAATCTGGGCAAACTACCGGAATCTAACCTGGTCAAACTACCAGGAAATAACCGTGGTAAAGTACAGGAAATGACTGGGGCAGAATACTGGGACCTAGCCGGATGTGGCAACACTGCTACAAAACGGTAATGGGCCAAACTTTACCTTAAATGGCACCAAACTATGGTAATCTGGGGTAATTACCTTGGAAATGACAACACTGAAGAAATTAGCAATGCTGGTGTAAATAAAAGGGATTATGAGTGTTAACTATTATTATTATAATTATTATTATTATTATCTATTTATTTATTTATCTAGTTATTGGATTCTATATATTCATTGGTATTTATTCAAATATATTTCATTTTTTTTATAATACTCCTATTGTTATTATTATTGTTATTATTATTACTTTTACATTCATCATCTCAATGTAAACAAACTGGCGGCCATCATGGATTTTGACGTTATTATTGACAGTGTCGTGAAATCAGTGTTGCCATGTAAGAGGCAATTTTTTTTTTAATACTTACAAAAAAAAAAAATAATAATACTTAAAAAAAATTAATACTAAAAAAAATTAATAAATAAAAAAATAATATTACTTAAATAAATAATACTTAAAAAAAATTAATACTTATTAAAAAATTAATACTTAAAAAAAATTAATACTTACAAAAAGAAAATGAAAAAAAAATAATACTTACAAAAAATAGTACTTAAAAAAATTGATACTTAAAAAAAATACTAAAATAAAAATAATACTTAACAAAAATTAATACATAAACAAAATTAATACTTAAAAAAAAGTAATACAAAAACAAATATATATACTTAAAAAAATAATACTTAAAAAAAAATTAATACTTAAACAAATGATATTTAAAAAAAATAATACTTAAAAAAAATTTTTACTTAAAAAAAATAATACTTAAAAAAAATTAATACTTAAAAAAAAAATTGTTACTTATCAAACCTTGGTTTGGCACTTAAGACTGTCTTAGCCACTAAGGATATTATGGTTAAAGTTTAAAATTTTAGAAGTTACTATTAGGGTGCCAAATCAATCTTTAGATACATAAACAAATTCCAAAGTCAATATGACTTCAGCGGGAAACGTATGTCAGTGTGACCAGTTTGGTAACTATAACAAGTAGCAAAAAGAATAACCTAAGTTGGATGTTAGGGAGAATAAAGTCAATGAAGCACCTGTAAAGACTCTCAAAATGACACTTAGCTGTAGGGTTGCAGACACTTCGTTCTCCCAAGGTGAAGAAATGAGGCACGAGAATAGTATGGGTTATCACCAATAGTCAGTCACCCAGTCGAGTACCGGTATAAGGTTTCTTGGATAAGTCAAGAGGATATGTAGAAAAGAGCTCATTAACTGAGAGCTATGACAATCAAGAATAAGGTATAAATGAAAGAACTTGAAGTGACTTGTACCACCACCGGTATTTGACTGGGCGAGATCCAGAACAGAACTGCTTTCCACACTCACTCTCTCCTCCTCCATCACCTCGGATTATATGTTATGAATCATCCCCAAAAGTCTCGAACTGAGGAAAACAGTTTCATACAGTTTTCACAACACAGAAAATTAGATTCATGAACATGGATTCATGTATTCATCGAATCATATCTTAACAAAACTAAATATACAGCATCTAATAATTATAACAAATACATGTATATGTTACACATGCAAAAAATCGATATTTTGGGTGCCCAAAGTCAATATGTGCATGCATCTTCTGTACCCGTTTATATCCCAAATTCAGGCTAAAAAAACAAACAAAAAATCGATATTTTTGTGTCCCAGAAGAGATCTGTACAGTCGGCCACAGTTCTGGCTGTTACAGTCAGCACTACAAACTCCAGTTGTCTGACGTTTGTATCCATGACTTTTCGAATCATTGGCTCGAAGAGTTCTTGGACTGTAAATATCAACCATCATTCATTGGGTGGTGGGTGTGTGGGTGACATTACAGTGCTTGGACTGTAAATATTTACAGTCATTCATGGGATGGTGGGTGTGTAGGTGTCATAATAGTACTTGGACTGTAAATATCAACAGTCATTCATGGGGTGGTGGGTGTGTGGGTGTCATTACATTGATTGGACTATAAATATCAAGTCATTCATTGGGTAGTGGGTGTGTGTGTGTCATTAGTGTTTGTACTGTCAATATCAACAGTCACTCATGGGGAGGTGGGTGGCATTACAGTGCTCTGACTGTAAATATCAACAGTCATTGATAGGGTGGTGGGTGTGTGAGTGTCATTACAGAGCTTGGACTGAAAATATCAACAGTCATTTATTGGGTGGTGGGTGTGTGGGTATCATTACAGTCCTTGGACTGTAAATATCAACTATCATTCATTGGGTAGTGGGTGTGTGGGTGACATTACAGTGCATGGACTGTAAATATTAACATTCATTCATGGGGTGGTAGGTGTGTAGATGTCATTACAGTGCTTTGGACTGAAAATATCAACTGTCATTCATGGGGTGGTGGGTGTGTGGGTTTCATTACAGTTTTTGGACTGTAAATATCAACCATCATTCATTGGGTGGTGGGTGTGTGGGTGACATTACAGTGCTTGGACTGTAAATATTAACAGTCATTCATGGGGTGTGAGGTGTGTGGATGTCATTAAAGTGCTTGGACTGAAAATATCATCCGTCATTTATGGGGTGGTGGGTGTGTGGGTGTCATTACACTGCTTGGACTGTAAATATCAACAGTCATTCATATGGTGGTGGGTGTATGAGTGTCATTACAGTGTTTTAACTACAAATATTAACATTCATTTATTGGGTGGTGGGTGTCATGACAGTGCTTGGACTGTAAATATCAAAAGTCATTTTTGGGGTGGTGGGTGTGTGGGTGTCATTAGAGTGCTTAGACTGAAAATATCAACAGTCATTTATGGGTTGGTGGGTGTCATTAGAGTGCTTGGACTGTAAATTTCAACAGTCATTTATGAGGTGGTGGGGGTGTGGGTGTCATTACAGTGTTTTGACTAAATATTAACAGTCATTCATAGGGTGGTGGGTGTCATTAGAGTGCTTGGACTGTAAATATCATCAGTTATTCATGGGGTTTTGGGGTGTTTAGGTGTCTATGCAGTGCTTGGACTGTAAATATCAAAAGTCATTCATGGGGTGGTGGGTGTGTGGGTGTCATTACAGTTCTTGGACTGTAAATATCAACCATCATTCATGGGGTGGTGAGTGTGTGGATGTCATTACAGAGGTTGGACTGAAAATATCAACAGTCATTCATGTGGTGGTGGGTGTGTGGGTGTCATTACAATGCTTGGATTATAAATATCAACCTTCATTTATGGGGTGGTGGATGTATGGGTGTCATTACAGTGTTTGGACTGTAAATATCAACAATCATTCATAGGGTGGGGTGTGTGTGAGTGTTATTACAGAGCTTGGACTGTAAATATCAATAGTCATTATTGGAGTGGTGGATGTGTGTTGTCATTACAGTGCTTGGACTGTAAATATTAAGAGTCAATCATCGGGTGGTCCATGTGTGGGTGTCATTACAGTGCTTGGACTGTAAATATCAACTGTCATTTATGGGGTGGTGGGTGTATGGGTGTCATTACAGTGTTTTAACTATAAATATCAACATTCATTTATTTGGTAATGGGTGTTATTAGAGTGCTTGGACTGTAAATATCAACAGTCATTCATGGGGTGGTGCATGTGTGGGTGTCATGACAGTGTTTGGACTGTAAATATCAACAGTCATTCATTGGGTGGTGAGTGTGTGGGTGTCATTACAGTTCTTGGACTGTAAATATCAACCATCATTGATTAGGTGGTGGGTGTGTGGGTGTCATTACAGTACTCAGACTGTAAAAATAACCAGTCATTCATGGGGTGGTGGGAGTGTGGATGTCATTACAGTGCTTGGACTGAATATATCAACAGTCATTTATAAGGTGGTGGGTGTCATTAAAGTGCTTGGACTGTAAATATTAACAGTCATTCATGGAGTGGTGGATGTGTTGGTGTCATAACAGTGCTTGGACTGTAAATATCAACAGTCATTCATGGGGTGATGGGTGTGTGGGTGTCATTACAGTGCTTGGACTTTAAATATCAACAGTCATTCATGGGGTTGTGGGTGTTTGGGCGTCTATGCAGTGCTTGGACTGTAAATATCAACAGTCAATAATGTAATTGTGGGTGTCATTAGAGTGTTTGGATTGTAAATATTAACCATAATTCATGGGGTGGTGGGTGTGGGGATGTCATTACAGTGCTTGGATTGTAAATATGAACCATAATTAATGGGGTGGTGGGTGTGGGGATATCATTACAGTGCTTTGACTGTAAATATCAACAGTCATTCATGGGGTGGTGGGTGTGAGGGTATCATTAAAGTGCTTAGACTGTAAATATCAAGTCATTCTTTGGGTGGTGGGTGTGTGTGTGTCATTAATGCTTGGACTGTAAATATCAACAGTTATTCATGGGGTTGTGGGTGGCATTACAGTGCTTGGACTCTAAATATCAACAGTAATTCATAGGGTGATGGGGGTGTGGTTGTCATTACAGTGCTTGGACTGTAAATATCAACAGTCATTTATTGGGTGGTGGGTGTGTGGGTATCATTACAGTCCTTGGACTGTAAATATCAACCATCATTCATTGGGTGGTGGGTGTGTGGGTGACATTACAGTGCTTGGGCTGTAAATATTAACAGTTATTTAGGAGGTGGTAGGTGTGTAGATGTCATTACAGTGCTTGGACTGAAAATAAATACTGTCATTCATGGGGTGGTGGTTGTGTGGGTTTCATTACAGTTCTTGGACGGTAAACATCAACAGTCATTCATAAGGTGGTGGGTGTGTGGGTGGCATTACAGTGCTTGTACTGTAAATATTTACAGTCATTCATGGGGTGGTGGGTGTGTAGGTGTCTTTATAGTACTTGGACTGTAAATATCAACAGTCATTCATGGGGTGGTGGGTGTGTGGGTGTCATTACATTGCTTGGACTATAAATATCAAGTTATTCATTGAGTAGTGGGTGTGTGTGCGTCATTAGTGCTTTGACTGTAAATATCAACAGTCATTCATGGGGTGGTGGGTGTCATTACAGTGCTTGGACTGTAAATATCAACAGTCATTCATAGAGTGGTGGGTGTGTGAGTGTCATTACAGTGCTTGGACTGAAAATATCAACAGTCATTTATTGGGTGGTGGGTGTGTGGGTATCATTACAGTCCTTGGACTGTAAATATCAACTATCATTCATTGGGTAGTGGGAGTGTGGGTGACATTACAGTGCTTGGACTGAAAATATTAACAGTTATTCATGGGGTGGTAGGTGTGTAGATGTCATTACAGTTCTTTGGACTGAAAATATCAACTGTCATTCATGGGGTGGTGGGTGTGTGGGTGTCATTACAGTGCTTGGACTCTAAATATCAACAGTCATTCATGGGGTTGTGGGTGTTTGGGTGTCTATGCAGTTCTTGGACTGTAAATATCAACAGTCAATCATGTAGTGGTGGGTGTCATTAGAGTGTTTGGACTATAAATATCTACAGTCATTCATGGGGTGGTGGGTGTGTGGGTGTTATTAAAGTGCTTGGATTGTAAATATGAATCATTTCATGGGGTGGTGGGTGTGGGGATATCATTACAGTGCTTTGACTGTAAATATCAACAGTCATTCATGGGGTGGTTGTTGTGAGGGTATCATTACAGTGCTTAGACTGTAAATATCAAATCATTCATTGGGTTGTGGGTGCGTGTGTGTCATTAGTGCTTGGACTGTAAAGATCAACAGTCATTCATGGGGTGGTGGGTGGCATTACAGTGCTTGGACTCTAAATATCAACAGTAATTCATAGGGTGATGGGGGTGTGGTTGTCATTACAGTGCTTGGACTGTAAATATCAACAGTCATTTATTGGGTGGTGGGTGTTTGGGTATCATTACATGTAGTCCTTGGACTGTAAATATCAACCATCATTCATTGGGTGGTGGGTGTGTGGGTGACATTACATTGCTTGGACTATAAATATTAACAGTCATTCATGGGGCGGTAGGTGTGTAGATGTCATTACAGTGCTTGGACTGAAAATATCAACAGTCATTCATGGGGTGGTGGGTGTGTGGGTTTCATTACAGTTCTTGGACTGTAAATATCAACCATCATTCATTGGGTGGTGGGTGTGTGGGTGACATTACAGTGCTTGGACTGTAAATATTTACAGTCATTCATGGGATGGTGGGTGTGTAGGTGTCATTTTAGTACTTGGACTGTAAATATCAACAGTCATTCATGGGGTGGTGAGTGTGTGGGTGTCATTACATTGCTTGGACTATAAATATCAAGTCATTCATTGGGTAGTGGGTGTGTGTGTGTCGTTAGTGCTTGTACTGTCAATATCAACAGTCACTCATGGGGTGGTGGGTGGCATTACAGTGCTTGGACTGTAAATATCAACAGTCATTGATAGGGTGGTGGGTGTGTAGATGTCATTACAGTGCTTTGGACTGAAAATATCAACTGTCATTCATGGGGTGGTGGGTGTGTGGGTTTCATTACAGTCCTTGGACTGTAAATATCAACTATCATTCTTTGGGTAGTGGGTGTGTGGGAGACATTACAGTGCTTGGACTGTAAATATTAGCATTCATTCATGGGGTGGTAGGTGTGTAGATGTCATTACAGTGCTTTGGACTGAAAATATCAACTGTCATTCATGGGGTGGTGGGTGTGTGGGTTTCATTACAGTTTTTGGACTATAAATATCAACCATCATTCATTGGGTGGTGGGTGTGTGGGTGACATTACAGTGCTTGGACTGTAAATATTAACAGTCATTCATGGGGTGGTGGGTGTGTGGATGTCATTAAAGTGCTTGGACTGAAAATATCAACCGTCATTTATGGTGTGGTGGGTGTGTGGGTGTCATTACAGTGCTTGGACTGTAAATATCAACAGTCATTCATATGGTGGTGGGTGTGTGAGTGTCATTACAGTACTTGGACTGTAAATATCAACAGTCATTAATTGGGTGGTGGATGTGTGGGTGTCATTATAGTGCTTGGACTGTAAATATCAACAGTCAATCATGGGGTGGTGGGTGTGTGAGTGTCATTACAGTGTTTTAACTATAAATATTAACATTCATTTATTGGGTGGTGGGTGTCATGACAGTGCTTGGACTGTAAATATCAAAAGTCATTCTTGGGGTGGTGGGTGTGTGGGTGTCATTACAGTGCTTAGACTGAAAATATCAACAGTCAATCATGGGGTGGTGGGTGTGTGAGTGTCATTACAGTGCTTGGATTAAAAATATCTTACAGTCATTTATAAGGTGGTGGGTGTATGAGTGTCATTACAGTGTTTTAACTATAAATATTAACATTCATTTATTGGGTGGTGGGTGTCATGACAGTGCTTGGACTGTAAATTTCAACAGTCATTCATGGGGTGGTGGATGTGTGGGTGTCATTACACTGCTTGGACTATAAATATAAATAGTAATTCATAGGGTGATGGGTGTGTGGGTGTCATTACAGTGCTTAGACTGTAAATATCAACAGTTATTTTTTGGGTGGTGGGTGTGTGGGTATCATTACAGTCCTTGGACTGTAAATATCAACCATCATTTATTGGGTGGTAGGTGTGTGGGTGACATTACAGTGCTTGGACTGTAAATATTAATAGTCATTCATGGGGTGGTAGGTGTGTAGATGTCATTACAGTGCTTGGACTGAAAATAGCAACTGTCATTCATAGAGTTGTGGGTGTGGGGTTGTCATTACATTGCTAGGACTGTAAATATCAAGTCATTCATTGGGTGGTGGGTGTTTGTGTGTCATTAGTGCTTGGACTGTAGATATCAACAGTCATTCATGGGGTGGTGGATGGCATTACAGTGCTTGGACTCTAAATATCAACAGTAATTCATAGGGTGATGGGTATGAGGGTGTCATTACATTGCTTGGGCTGAAAATATCAAAAGTCATTTATTAAGTGGTGGGTGTGTGGGTGACATTACAGTGCTTGGACTGTAAATATTAACAGTCATTCATATGGTAGTGGGTGTGTGGATGTCATTAAAGTGCTTGGACTGAAAATAGCAACAGTCTTTCATGGGATGGTAGGTGTGTGAGTGTCAATACAGTGCTTGGACTTTAAATATCAACCTCTATTTATGGGGTGGTGGGTGTGTGGGTGACATTAGAGTGCTTGGACTGTAAATATCAACAGTCAATCATGGGGTGGGTGGTGTGTTGGTGTCATTACAGTGTTTTAACTATAAATATCAACATTCATTTATTGGGTGGTGGGTGTCATGACAGTGCTTGGACTGTAAATATCAACAGTCATTCATGGGGTGGTGCAGTTGTGGGTGTCATGACAGTGCTTGGACTGTAAATATTAACAGTCATTCATGGGGTGGTGCAGTTGTGGGTGTCATGACAGTGCTTGGACTGTAAATATCAACAGTCATTCATTAGGTGGTGGGTGTGTGGGTGTCTTTACAGTGCTCAGACTGTAAATACTAACAGTCATTCCTGGTGTGGTGGGTGTGTGGATGTAAATAAAGTGCTTGGACTGAAAATATCAATAGCCATTCATGGGGTGGGGGTGTATGGGTGTCATTACAGGGCTTGGACTATAAAAATCAACCGTCATTTACGGGGTGGTGGGAATGTGAGTGTCATTAGAGTGCTTGGACTGTAAATATCAACAGTCATTCATAGGGTGGTGGGTGTGTGAGTGTCATTACAGTGCCTGGACTGTATATATCAACAGTCATTCAATGGGTGGTGGGTGTGTATGTGTCATTACTGTGCTTGGACTGTAAATATCAAAAGTCATTCTTGGGGTAGTGAGTGTGTGGGTGTCATTACAGTACTTAGAATGTAAATATCAACAGCTATTTATGGAGTGGTAGGTGTCATTAGAGTGCTTGGACTGTAAATTTGAACAGTCATTCATGGATTGCTGGGTGTGTTTGTGTCATTACAGTGCTTGAACTGTAAATAACAACGATAATTATTAGGGTGTTGGGTGTGGGGGTGTTATTACAGTGCTTGGACTGTAAATATCAAGTCATTTATGGGGTGGTGGGTGTGTGTGTGTCATTAGTGCTTGGACTGTAAAAATCAACGGTCATTCATGGCGTATTGGGTGTCATTACAATGCTTGGACTCTAAATATCAACAGTCATTCATGGGGTGGTGGGTGTATGAGTGTCATTACAGTGTTTTAACTATAAACATCAACATTCATTTATTGGGTAGTGGGTGTCATGACAGTGCTTGGACTGTAAATATCAAAAGCCATTCTTGGGGTGGTGGGTGTGTGGGTGTCATTACAGTGCTTAGACTGAAATTATCAACAGTCATTTATTGGGTGGTGGGTGTCATTAGAGTGCTTTGACTGTAAATTTCAACAGTCATTCATGGGGTGGTGGATGTGTGGGTGTCATTAAACTGCTTGGACTGTAAATATCAACAGTAATTCATAGGATGATGGGTGTGTGGGTGTCATTACAGTGCTTGGACTGTAAATATCAACAGTTATTTGTTGGGTGGTGGGTGTGGTGGTATCATTACAGTCCTTGGACTGTAAATATCAACCATCATTCATTGGGTGGTGGGTGTGTGGGTGACATTACAGTGCTTGGACTGTAAATATTAACAGTCATTCATGGGGTGGTAGGTGTGTAAATGTCATTACAGTGCTTGGACTGAAAATATCAACTGTCATTCATGGGGTGGTGGGTGTGTGGATTTCATTACAGTTCTTGGACTGTAAATATCAACCATCATTCATTGGGTTGTGGGTGTGTGGGTGACATTACAGTGCTTGGACTGTAAATATTAACAGTCATTCATGGGATGGTGGGTGTATAGGTGTCATTAGAGTGCTTGGACTGTAAATATCAACAGTCATTCATGGGGTGGTTGGTGTGGGGTTGTCATTACATTGCTTGGACTGTAAATATCAAGTCATTCATTGGGTGGTGGGTGTGTGTGTGTCATTAATGCTTGGACTGTAAATATTAACAGTCAATCATGGGGTGGTGGATAGCATTACAGTGCTTGGACTCTAAATATCAACAGTAATTCATTGGGTGATGGGTATGAGGGTGTCATTACAGTGCTTGGACTGTAAATATCAACAGTCATATATTAAGTGGTGGATGTGTGGGTATCATTACAGTCCTTGGACTGTAAATATCAACCATTATTCATTGGGTGGTGGGTGAGTGGGTAACATTACAGTGCTTGGACTGTAAATATTAACAGTCATTCATGGGGTGGTAGGTGTGTAAATGTCATTACAGTGCTTGGACTGAAAATATCAACTGTCATTCATGGGGTGGTGGGTGTGTGGATTTCATTACAGTTCTTGGACTGTAAATATCAACCATCATTCATTGGGTTGTGGGTGTGTGGGTGACATTACAGTGCTTGGACTGTAAATATTAACAGTCATTCATGGGATGGTGGGTGTGTAGGTGTCATTAGAGTGCTTGGACTGTAAATATCAACAGTCATTCATGGGGTGGTTGGTGTGGGGTTGTCATTACATTGCTTGGACTGTAAATATCAAGTCATTCATTGGGTGGTGGGTGTGTGTCTGTCATTAATGCTTGGACTGTAAATATTAACAGTCAATCATGGGGTGGTGGATGGCATTACAGTGCTTGGACTCTAAATATCAACAGTAATTCATTGGGTGATGGGTATGAGGGTGTCATTACAGTGCTTGGACTGTAAATATCAACAGTCATATATTAAGTGGTGGATGTGTGGGTATCATTACAGTCCTTGGACTGTAAATATCAACCATTATTCATTGGGTGGTGGGTGAGTGGGTAACATTACAGTGCTTGGACTGTAAATATTACCTGTCATTCATGGGGTGGTAGGTGTGTAGATGTCATTACAGTGCATGGACTGAATATATCAACTGCCATTTATGGGGTGGTGGGTGTGTGTGTTTCATTACAGTTCTTGGACGGTAAATATCAACCATCATTCATTGGGTGGTGGGTGTTTGGGTGACATTACAGTGCTTGGACTGTAAATATTAACAGTCATTCAAGGGGTAGTGGGTGTGTGGATGTCATTAAAGTGCTTGGACTGAAAATAGCAACAGTCTTTCATGGGGTGGTAGGTGTGTGAGTGCAATTACAGTGCTTGGAATTTAAATATTAACCTCTATTTATGGGGTGGTGGGTGTGTGGGTCTCATTACAGTGCTTGGACTGCAAATATCAACAGTCAATCATGGGGTGGGCGGTGTGTTAATGTCATTACAGTGCTTGGAGTGTACATATCAACATTCATTTATTGTGTGGTGAGTGTGTGGGTGTCATTACAGTTCTTGGACTGTAAATATCAACCATCATTCATTAGGTGGTGGGTGTGTGGGTGTCATTACAGTGCTCAGACTGTAAATACTAACAGTCATTCATGGTGTGGCTGGTGTGTGGATGTAATTACAGTGCTTGGACTGAAAATATCAACCGTCATTTATGGGGTGGTGGGAATGTGGGTGTTATTACAGTGCTTGGACAGTAAATATCAACAGTCATTCATAGGGTGGTAGGTGTGTGAATGTTATTACAGAGCCTGGACTGTAAATATCAACAGTCATTCATGGTGTGGTGAATTTGTATGTGTTATTACAGTGCTTGGACTGTAAATATCAAAAGTCATTCTTGGGGTGGTGGGTGTGTGGGTGTCATTACAGTACTTAGACTGTAAATATCAACAGCCATTTATCGGGTGGTAGGTGTCATAAGAGTGGTTGGACTGTAAATTTCAACAGTCATTCATGGATTGCTGGGTGTGTTGGTGTCATTACAGTGCTTGGACTGTAAATAACAACCATAATTAATGGAGTGGCTGGTGTGGGGGTGTCATTACAGTTCTTGGTCAGTAAATATCAACAGTCATTCATGGAGTGGTGGATGTGTGGGTGTTATTACATTGCTTGAACTGTAAATATCAAGTCATTCATCGGGTGGTGGGTGTGTGTGTGTCATTAGTGCTTGGACTGTAAAAATCAACAGTCCTTCATGGAGTATTGGGTGGCATTACAGTGCTTGAACTCTAAATATCAACTCATTCATTGGGTGATGGGTGTGTTTGTGTCATTATAGAGCTTGGACTGTAAATATAAACAGTAATTCATGGGGTTGTGGGTGTCTGGGTGTCTGTGCAGTGCTTGGACTGTAAATATCAGCAGTCAATCATGGGGTGGTGGGTGTTTGGGTGTCATTACAGTGCTTGGACTGTAAATATCAACAGTCATTCATGGGGTGGTGGGTGTATGGGTGTCATTACAGTGTTTTGATTGTAAATATCAACAGTCATTCATAGGGTGGTGGGTGTCATTAGAGTGATAGGACTATAAATATCAACAGTCATTCATGGGGTGGTGGGTGTGTGGGTGTCATTACATTGATTGGACTATAAATATTAAGTCATTCATTGGTTGGTGGGTGTGTGTGTCATTAGTGCTTGGACTGTAAATATCAACAGTCATTTATGGGGTGATGGTTGGCATTACAGTGATTGGACTCTAAATATCAACAGTCATTCATAGGGTGATGGGTGTGTGGGTGTCATTACAGTGCTTGGACTGTAAATATCAACAGTCATTCATAGGGTTGTGGGTGTGTGAGTGTCATTACAGAGCTTGGACTATAAATATCAACAGTCATTCATGGGGTGGTTGGTGTGTGGGTGTCATTACAGTGCATGGACTGAAAATATCAACAGTCATTCATGGGGTGGTGGGTGTGTGAGTGTCATTACAGTGCTTGGACTGTAAATATTAACTGTCATTTATAGGGTGGTGGGTGTGTAGGTGTCATTACAGTCTTTGGACTGTAAATATCAAAAGTCATTCTTGGGGTGGTGAGTGCGTGGGTGTCATTACAGTGCTTGGACTGTAAACATCAACAGTCATTCATAGGTGGTGGGTGTGTGGGTGTCATTACAGTGTTTTGATTGTAAATATCAACAGTCATTCAATGGTTGGTTGGTGTCATTACAGTGCTTGGACTGTAAACATCAACCGTGATTTATGGGGTGGTTGGTGTGTGGGTGTCATTACAGTGCTTAAACTGTAAATATCAACCATAATTAATGGGGTGGTGGGTGTGGGGGTGGTGTGGGGGTGTCATTACAGTGCTTGGACTTTAAATATCAACAGTCATTCATGGGGTGGTGGAAGTGTGGGTGTCATTATAGTGCTTGAACTGTAAATATCAACAGTCATTCATGGGGTGGTGGGTGTGTGGGTGTCATTACAGTGCTTGGACTGTAAATATAAAAAGTCATTCTTGGGGTGGTGGGTGTGTGGGTGTCATTACAGTGCATAGACTGTAAATATCAACAGCCATTTAGGGAGTGGTGGTTGTGTGGCTGTCATTACAGTGCTTGGACTGTAAATATCAACAGTCAATCATGGGGTGGTGGGTGTGTGGGTGTCAATACAGAGCTTGGACTGTAAATATCAAAAGTCATTTATAGGGTGGTGTGTGTGTGAGTGTAATTACAGAGCTTGGACTGTATATATCAACAGTCATTTATGGGGTGGTTGGTGTGTCGGTGTCATTACAGTGCTTGGACTGTAAATATCAAATGTCATTCTTGGGGTGGTGGGTGTGTGGGTGTCATTACAGTGCTTTGACTTTAAATATCAACAGTCATTCATGGGGTGGTGGATGTGTGGATGTCATTATAGTGCTTGAACTGTAAATATCAACAGTCATTCATAGGGTGGTGGGTGTGTGGGTTTCATTACAGTGCTTGGACTGTAAATAGAAAAAGTAATTCCTGGGGTGGTGTGTGTGTTGGTGTCATTACAGTGCTTAGACTGTAAATTTCAACAGTCAATTATGGGGTGGTGGGTGTGTGGGTGTCATTACAGTGCTTAGACTGTAAATATCAACAGCCATTTATGAAGTGGTGGTTGTGTGGCTGTCATTACAGTGCTTGGACTGTAAATATCAACAGTCAATCATGGGGTGGTGGGTGTGTGGGTGTCATTACAGTGCTTTGACTGTAAATATCAAGAGTCATTCATATGTGGTGGGTGTGTGGGTGTCATTACAGTGTTTTAATTGTAAATATCAACAGTCATTTATAGGTTGGTTGGTGTCATTAGAGTGCTTGGACTGTAAATATCAACAGTCATTCATGGGGTGGTGGGTGTGTGGATGTCATTACAGTGCATGGACTGAAAATATCAACTGTCATTCCTGGGATGTTGGGTGTGTGGGTGTCATTACAGTGCTTGGACTGTGAATATCAACCGTGATTTATGGGTTGGTGGGAGTGTGGCTGTCATTACAGTGCTTGGACTGTAAATATCAACAGTCATTCATGGGTAGGTGGGTGTGTGGGTGTCATTACATTGCTTAGACTGTAAACATTAACAGTCATTTATTGGGTTGTGGGTGTGTGGGTGTCATTACAGAGCTTGGACTGTAAACATTAACAGTCATTCATGGGGTGGTTAGTTTGTAGATGCCATTACAGTGCTTGGACTGTAAATATAAAAATTCATTCTTGGGGTGGTGGGTGTGTTGGTGTCATTACAGTGCTTGGACTGAAAATATCAACAGTCATTAATGGGGTGTTGGGTGTATGAGTGTCATTACAGTGCTTGGTCTGTTAATATTAACTGTCATTTATTGGTTGGTGGGTGTGTAGGTGTCATTACAGTGTTTGGACTGTAGATATCAAAAGTCATTCTTGGGGTGGTGAGTGTGTGGGCGTCATTACAGTGCTTAGACTGTAAATTTCAACAGTCATTTATGGGGTGGTGGGTGTGTGGCTGTCATTACAGTGCTTGGACTGTAAATATCAACAGTCAATCATGGGGTGTTGGGTGTTTGGGTGTCAATACAGTGCTTTGACTGTAAACATCAACAGTCATTCATAGGTGGTGGGTGTGTGAGTGTCATTACAGTGTTTTGATTGTAAATATCAACAGTCATTCATAGGTTGGTTGGTGTCATTAGATTGCTTGGACTGTAAATATCAACAGTCATTCAAGGGGTGGTGGGTGTGTGGATGTCATTACAGTGCATGGACTGAAAATATCAACTGTCATTCCTGGGGTGGTGGGTGTGTGGTTGTCATTACAGTACTTGGACTGTATATATCAACCATGATTTATGGGGTGATGGGTGTGTAGGTGTCATTACAGTGCTTGGACTGTAAATATCAACCATAATTAATGGGGTGGTGGGTGTGGGGGTTTCATTACAGTGCTTGGAATTTAAATATCAACAGTCATTCATGGGGTGGTGGATGTGTGGGTGTCATTATAGTCCTTGAACTGTAAATATCATCAGTCATTCATGGGGTGGTGGGTGTGTGGGTGTCATTACAGTGCTTGGACTGTAAATATAAAAAGTCATTCTTGGGGTGGAGGGTGTGTGGGTGTCATTACAGTGCTTAGACTGTAAATATCAACAGCCATTTATGAAGTGGTGGTTGTGTGGCTGTCATTACAGTGCTCGGACTGTAAATATCAACAGTCAATCATGGGGTGGTGTGTGTGTGGGTGTCATTACAGTGCTTGGACTGTCAATATCAACAGTCATTTATGGAGTGGTGGGTGTGTGGGTGTCATTACAGTGCATGGACTGTAAATATCAACAGTCATTCATGGGGTGGTGGATGTGTAGGTGTCATTACAGTGCTAAGACTGTAAACATATTAACAGTCATTTATTGGGTGGTTGGTGTGTGGGTGTCATTACAGAGCTTGGACTGTAAATATCAACATTCATTCATAGGGTGGTGTGTGTGTGAGTGTAATTACAGAGCTTGAACTGTAAATATCAACAGTCATTTATGGGGTGGTTGGTGTGTCAGTGTCATTACAGTGCTTGAACTGTAAATATCAACAGTCATTCAAGGGGTGGTTGGTGTGTGGGTGTCATTACAGTGCTTGGACTGTAAATATAAAAAGTCATTCTTGGGGTGGTGGGTGTGTGGGTGTCATTACAGTGCTTGGACTGTAAATATTAAAAGTCAGTCTTGGGGTGGTGGGTGTGTGGGTGTAATTACAGTGCTTAGACTGTAAATATCAACAGTCATTTATGGGGTGGTGGGTGTGTGGCTGTCATTACAGTGCTTGGACTGTAAATATCAACAGTCAATCATGGGGTGGTGGGTGTGTGGGTGTCATAACAGTGCTTTGACCGTAAATATCAAGAGTCATTCATAGGTGGTGGGTGTGTGGGTGTCATTACAGTGTTTTGATGGTAAATATCAACAGTCATTCATAGGTTGGTTGGTGTCATTAGAGGGTTTGGACTGTAAATATCAACAGTCATTCATGGGGTTGTGGGTGTGTGGATGTCATCACAGTGCATGGAATGAAAATATCAACTGTCATTCCTGGGGTGGTGGGTGTGTGGGTGTCATTACAGTGCTTGGACTGTAAATATAAAAAGTTATTTATGGGTTTGGTGAGTGTGTGGGTGTCATTACAGAGCTTGGACTGTAAATATCAACAGTCATTCATGGGGTGGTGGGTGTGTGGGTATCATTACAGTGCTTAGACTGTAAACATTAACAGTCATTTATTGGGTGGTGGGTGTGTGGGTGTCATTACCGAGCTTGGTCTATAAATATCAACAGTCATTCATTGGGTGGTGGAAGTGTGAGTGTCATTACAGAGCTTGGACGGTAAATATCAACAGTCATTCATGGGGTGGTTGGTGTGTAGGTGCCATTACAGTGCTTGGACTGTAAATATTAAAAGTAACCTTTGGGGTGGTGGGTGTGTGGGAGTAATTACAGTGCTTAGACTGTAAATTTCAACAGTCATTTATAGGGTGGTGGGTGTGTGGCTGTCATTACAGTGCTTGGACTGTAAACATCAACAGTCATTCATAGGTGGTGGGTGTGTGGGTGTCATTACAGTGTTTTGATTGTAAATATCAACAGTCATTCAATGGTTGGTTAGTGTCATTACAGTGCTTGGACTGTAAATATCAACCATGATTTATGGGGTGGTTGGTGTGTGGGTGTCATTACAGTGCTTAAACTGTAAATATCAACCATAATTAATGGGGTGGTGGGTGTGGGGGTGGTGTGGGGGTGTCATTACAGTGCTTGGACTTTAAATATCAACAGTCATTCATGGGGTGGTGGAAGTGTGGGTGTCATTATAGTGCTTGAACTGTAAATATCAACAGTCATTCATGGGGTGGTGGGTGTGTGGGTGTCATTACAGTGCTTGGACTGTAAATATAAAAAGTCATTCTTGGGGTGGTGGGTGTGGTGGTGTCATTACAGTGCATAGACTGTAAATATCAACAGACATTTATGGAGTGGTGGTTGTGTGGCTGTCATTACAGTGCTTGGACTGTAAATATCAACAGTCAATCATGGGGTGGTGGGTGTGTGGGTGTCAATACAGAGCTTGGACTGTAAATATCAAAAGTCATTTATAGGGTGGTGTGTGTGTGAGTGTAATTACAGAGCTTGGACTGTATATATCAACAGTCATTTATGGGGTGGTTGGTGTGTCGGTGTCATTACAGTGCTTGGACTGTAAATATCAAATGTCATTCTTGGGGTGGTGGGTGTGTGGGTGTCATTACAGTGCTTTGACTTTAAATATCAACAGTCATTCATGGGGTGGTGGATGTGTGGATGTCATTATAGTGCTTGAACTGTAAATATCAACAGTCATTCATAGGGTGGTGGGTGTGTGGGTTTCATTACAGTGCTTGGACTGTAAATAGAAAAAGTCATTCCTGGGGTGGTGTGTGTGTTGGTGTCATTACAGTGCTTAGACTGTAAATTTCAACAGTCAATTATGGGGTGGTGGGTGTGTGGCTGTCATTACAGTGCTTTGACTGTAAATATCAAGAGTCATTCATATGTGGTGGGTGTGTGGGTGTCATTACAGTGTTTTAATTGTAAATATCAACAGTCATTTATAGGTTGGTTGGTGTCATTAGAGTGCTTGGACTGTAAATATCAACAGTCATTCATGGGGTGGTGGGTGTGTGGATGTCATTACAGTGCATGGACTGATAATATCAACTGTCATTCCTGGGATGTTGGGTGTGTGGGTGTCATTACAGTGCTTGGACTGTGAATATCAACCGTGATTTATGGGTTGGTGGGTGTGTGGGTGTCATTACATTGCTTAGACTGTAAACATTAACAGTCATTTATTGGGTTGTGGGTGTGTGGGTGTCATTACAGAGCTTGGACTGTAAACATTAACAGTCATTCATGGGGTGGTTAGTGTGTAGATGCCATTACAGTGCTTGGACTGTAAATATAAAAATTCATTCTTGGGGTGGTGGGTGTGTTGGTGTCATTACAGTGCTTGGACTGAAAATATCAACAGTCATTAATGGGGTGTTGGGTGTATGAGTGTCATTACAGTGCTTGGTCTGTTAATATTAACTGTCATTTATTGGGTGGTGGGTGTGTAGGTGTCATTACAGTGTTTGGACTGTAAATATCAAAAGTCATTCTTGTGGTGGTGAGTGTGTGGGCGTCATTACAGTGCTTAGACTGTAAATTTCAACAGTCATTTATGGGGTGGTGGGTGTGTGGCTGTCATTACAGTGCTTGGACTGTAAATATCAACAGTCAATCATGGGGTGTTGGGTGTTTGGGTGTCAATACAGTGCTTTGACTGTAAACATCAACAGTCATTCATAGGTGGTGGGTGTGTGAGTGTCATTACAGTGTTTTGATTGTAAATATCAACAGTCATTCATATGTTGGTTGGTGTCATTAGATTGCTTGGACTGTAAATATCAACAGTCATTCAAGGGGTGGTGGGTGTGTGGATGTCATTACAGTGCATGGACTGAAAATATCAACTGTCATTCCTGGGGTGGTGGGTGTGTGGTTGTCATTACAGTACTTGGACTGTAAATATCAACCATGATTTATGGGGTGATGGGTGTGTAGGTGTCATTACAGTGCTTGGACTGTAAATATCAACCATAATTAATGGGGTGGTGGGTGTGGGGGTTTCATTACAGTGCTTGGAATTTAAATATCAACAGTCATTCATGGGGTGGTGGATGTGTGGGTGTCATTATAGTGCTTGAACTGTAAATATCATCAGTAATTCATGGGGTGGTGGGTGTGTGGGTGTCATTACAGTGCTTGGACTGTAAATATAAAAAGTCATTCTTGGGGTGGAGGGTGTGTGGGTGTCATTACAGTGCTTAGACTGTAAATATCAACAGCCATTTATGAAGTGGTGGTTGTGTGGCTGTCATTACAGTGCTTGGACTTTAAATATCAACAGTCAATCATGGGGTGGTGGGTGTGTGGGTGTCATTACAGTGCTTGGACTGTCAATATCAACAGTCATTTATGGAGTGGTGGGTGTGTGGGTGTCATTACAGTGCTTGGACTGTAAATATCAACAGTCATTCATGGGGTGGTGGATGTGTAGGTGTCATTACAGTGCTAAGACTGTAAACATATTAACAGTCATTTATTGGGTGGTTGGTGTGTGGGTGTCATTACAGAGCTTGGACTGTAAATATCAACAGTCATTCATAGGGTGGTTTGTGTGTGAGTGTTATTACAGAGCTTGGACTGTAAATATCAACAGTCATTTATGGGGTGGTTGGTGTGTCAGTGTCATTACAGTGCTTGAACTGTAAATATCAACAGTCATTCAAGGGGTGGTTTGTGTGTGGGTGTCATTACAGTGCTTGGACTGTAAATATAAAAAGTCATTCTTGGGGTGGTGGGTGTGTGGGTGTCATTACAGTGCTTGGACTGTAAATATTAAAAGTCACTCTTGGGGTGGTGGGTGTGTGGGTGTAATTACAGTGCTTAGACTGTAAATATCAACAGTCATTAATGGGGTGGTGGGTGTGTGGCTGTCATTACAGTGCTTGGACTGTAAATATCAACAGTCAATCATGGGGTGGTGGGTGTGTGGGTGTCATAACAGTGCTTTGACCGTAAATATCAAGAGTCATTCATAGGTGGTGGGTGTGTGGGTGTCATTACAGTGTTTTGATTGTAAATATCAACAGTCATTCATAGGTTGGTTGGTGTCATTAGAGGGTTTGGACTGTAAATATCAACAGTCATTCATGGGGTTGTGGGTGTGTGGATGTCATTACAGTGCATGGAATGAAAATATCAACTGTCATTCCTGGGGTGGTGGGTGTGTGGGTGTCATTACAGTGCTTGGACTGTAAATATAAAAAGTTATTTATGGGTTTGGTGAGTGTGTGGGTGTCATTACAGAGCTTGGACTGTAAATATCAACAGTCATTCATGGGGTGGTGGGTGTGTGGGTATCATTACAGTGCTTAGACTGTAAACATTAACAGTCATTTATTGGGTGGTGGGTGTGTGGGTGTCATTACCGAGCTTGGTCTGAAAATATCAACAGTCATTCATTGGGTGGTGGAAGTGTGAGTGTCATTACAGAGCTTGGACGGTAAATATCAACAGTCATTCATGGGGTGGTTGGTGTGTAGGTGCCATTACAGTGCTTGGACTGTAAATATTAAAAGTAATCTTTGGGGTGGTGGGTGTGTGGGAGTAATTACAGTGCTTAGACTGTAAATATCAACAGTCATTTATAGGGTGGTGGGTGTGTGGCTGTCATTACAGTGCTTGGACTGTAAACATCAACAGTCATTCATAGGTGGTGGGTGTGTGGGTGTCATTACAGTGTTTTGATTGTAAATATCAACAGTCATTCAATGGTTGGTTGGTGTCATTACAGTGCTTGGACTGTAAACATCAACCGTGATTTATAGGGTGGTTGGTGTGTGGGTGTCATTACAGTGCTTAAACTGTAAATATCAACCATAATTAATGGGGTGGTGGGTGTGGGGGTGTTGTGGGGGTGTCATTACAGTGCTTGGACTTTAAATATCAACAGTCATTCATTGGGTGGTGGATGTGTGGGTGTCATTATAGTGCTTGAACTGTAAATATCAACAGTCATTCATGGGGTGGTGGGTGTGTGGGTGTCATTACAGTGCTTGGACTGTAAATATAAAAAGTCATTCTTGGGGTGGTGGGTGTGTGGGTGTCATTACAGTGAATAGACAGTAAATATCAACAGCCATTTATGGAGTGGTGGATGTGTGGCTGTTATTACATTGCTTGGACTGTAAATATCAACAGTCAATCATGGGGTGGTGGGTGTGTGGGTGTCATTACAGTGCTTGGACTGTAAATATCAACAGTCATTCATGAAGTGGTGGGTGTATGGGTGTCATTACAGTGCATGGACTGTAAATATCAACAGTCATTCAAGAAGTGGTGGGTGTGTGGGTGTCATTACAGAGCTTGGACTGTAAATATCAAAAGTCATTTATAGGGTGGTGTGTGTGTGAGTGTAATTACAGAGCTTGGACTGCATATATCAACAGTCATTTATGGGGTGGTTGGTGTGTCGGTGTCATTACAGTGCTTGGACTGTAAATATCAAATGTCATTCTTGGGGTGGTGAGTGTGTGGGTGTCATTACAGTGCTTTGACTTTAAATATCAACAGTCATTCATGGGGTGGTGGATGTGTGGATGTAATTATAGTGCTTGAACTGTAAATATCAACAGTCATTCATAGGGTGGTGGGTGTGTGGGTTTCATTACAGTGCTTGGACTGTAAATAGAAAAAGTCATTCCTGGGGTGGTGGGTGTGTGGGTGTCATTACAGTGCTTAGACTGTAAATTTCAACAGTCAATTATGGGGTGGTGGGTGTGTGGCTGTCATTACAGTGCTTTGACTGTAAATATCAAGAGTCATTCATATGTGGTGGGTGTGTAGGTGTCATTACAGTGATTTAATTGTAAATATCAACAGTCATTTATAGGTTGGTTGGTGTCATTAGAGTGCTTGGACTGTAAATATCAACAGTCATTCATGGGGTGGTGGGTGTGTGGATGTCATTACAGTGCATGGAAAGAAAATATCAACTGTCATTCCTGGGATGTTGGGTGTGTGGGTGTCATTACAGTGCTTGGACTGTAAATATCAACCGTGATTTATGGGTTGGTGGGTGTGTGGGTGTCATTACAGTGCTTGGACTGTAAATATAAAAAGTCATTCTTGGGTTGGTGGGTGTTTGGGTGCCATTACAGTGCTTAGACTGTAAATATCAACAGCAATTTATGGGGTGGTAGTTGTGTGGCTATCATTACAGTGCTTGGACTGTAAATATCAACAGTCATTCATAAGTAGGTGGGTGTGTGGGTGTCATTACATTGCTTAGACAATAAATATTACCTGTCATTTATGGGGTGGTGGGTGTGTAGGTGTCATTACAGTGTTTGGACTGTACATATCAAAAGTCATTCTCAGGGTGGTGAGTGTGTGGGTGTCATTACAGTGCTTAGACTGTAAATTTCAACAGTCATTTATGGGGTGGTAGGTGTGTGACTGTCATTACAGTGCTTGGACTGTAAATATCAACCGTCAATCATGGGGTGGTGGGTGTTTTGGTGTCATTACTGTGCTTTGACTGTAAATTTCAACAGTCATTCATAGGTGGTGGGTGTGTGGGTGTCATTACAGTGTTTTGATTGTAAATATCAATAGTCTTCATAGGTTGGTTGGTGTCATTAGAGTGCTTGGACTGTAAATATCAACAGTCATTCATGGGGTGGTGGGTGTGAATGTCACAACAGTGCATGGACTGAAAATATCAACTGTCATTCCTGGGGTGGTGGTTGAGTGGGTGTCATTACAGTGCTTGGACTGTAAATATCAACCATAATTAATAGGTTGGTGGGAGTGGGGGTGTCATTACAGTGCTTGGACTTTAAATATCAACAGTCATTAATGGGGTGGTTGACGTGTGGGTGTCATTACAGTGCTTGGACTGTAAATATCAACAGTCAATCATGGGGTGGTGGGGGTGTGGGTGTCATTACAGTGCTTGGACTGTAAATATTAACAGTAATTTATGGAGTGGTGGGTGTGTGGGTGTCATTACACTGCTTGGACTGTAAATATCAACAGTCATTCATGGGGTGGTGGGTTTGTAGGTGTCATTACAGTGCTTAGACTGTAAACATATTAATAGTCATTTATTGGGTGGTGGGTGTGTGGGTGTCATTACAGAGCTTGGACTGTAAATATCAACAGTCATTCATAGGGTGGTGTGTGTGTGAGTGTAATTACTGAGCTTGGACTGTAAATATCAACAGTCATTTATGGGGTGGTGGGTGTGTAGGTGTCATTACAGTGTTTGGACTGTACATATCAAAAGTCATTCTCAGGGTGGTGAGTGTGTGGGTGTCATTACAGTGCTTAGACTGTAAATTTCAACAGTCATTTATGGGGTGGTAGGTGTGTGACTGTCATTACAGTGCTTGGACTGTAAATATCAACCGTCAATCATGGGGTGGTGGGTGTTTTGGTGTCATTACTGTGCTTTGACTGTAAATTTCAACAGTCATTCATAGGTGGTGGGTGTGTGGGTGTCATTACAGTGTTTTGATTGTAAATATCAATAGTCTTCATAGGTTGGTTGGTGTTATTAGAGTGCTTGGACTGTAAATATCAACAGTCATTCATGGGGTGGTTGGTGTGGATGTCACAACAGTGCATGGACTGAAAATATCAACTGTCATTCCTGGGGTGGTGGTTGTGTGGGTGTCATTACAGTGCTTGGACTGTAAATATCAACCATAATTAATAGGTTGGTGGGAGTGGGGGTGTCATTACAGTGCTTGGACTTTAAATATCAACAGTCATTAATGGGGTGGTTGACGTGTGGGTGTCATTACAGTGCTTGGACTGTAAATATCAACAGTCAATCATGGGGTGGTGGGGGTGTGGGTGTCATTACAGCGCTTGGACTGTAAATATTAACAGTAATTTATGGAGTGGTGGGTGTGTGGGTGTCATTACACTGCTTCGACTGTAAATATCAACAGTCATTCATGGGGTGGTGGGTTTGTAGGTGTCATTACAGTGCTTAGACTGTAAACATATTAATAGTCATTTATTGGGAGGTGGGTGTGTGGGTGTCATTACAGAGCTTGGACTGTAAATATCAACAGTCATTCATAGGGTGGTGTGTGTGTGAGTGTAATTACTGAGCTTGGACTGTAAATATCAACAGTCATTTATGGGGTGGTTGGTGTGTCGGTGTCATTACAGAGCTTGGACTGTTAATATCAAAAGTCATTCATGGGGTGGTGGGTGTGTGGGTGTCATTACAGTGCTTAGACTGTAAATTTCAACAGTCATTTATGGGGTGGTGGGTGTGTGACTGTCATTACAGTGTTTGGACTGTAAATATCAACAGTCAATCATGGGGAGGTGGGTGTTTGGGTATCATTACTGTGCTTTGACTGTAAATTTCAACAGTCATTCATAGGTGGTGGGTTTGTGCGTGTCATTACAGTGTTTTGATTGTAAATATCAATAGTCATTCATAGGTTGGTTGTTGTCATTAGAGTGCTTGGACTGTAAATATCAACAGTCATTCATGGGGTGGTGGGTGTGTGGATGTCACAACAGTACATGGACTGAAAATATCAACTGTCATTCCTGGGGTGGTGGGTGTGTGGGTGTCATTACCATGCTTGGACTGTAAATATCAACCATAATTAATAGGGTTGTGGGTGTGGGGTGTCATTACAGTGCTTGGACTTTAAATATCAACAGTCATTAATGGGGTGTTTGATGTGTGGGTGTCATTATAGTGCTTGAACTGTAAATATCAACAGTCATTCATGGGGTGGTGGGTGTGTTGGTGTCATTACAGTGCTTGGACTGTAAATATAAAAAGTCATTTATTGGGTGGTGGGTGTGTGGGTGTCATTACAGAGCTTGGACTGTAAATATCAACAGTCATTCATAGGGTGGTTTGTGTGTGAGTGTAATTACTGAGATTGGACTGTAAATATCAACAGTCATTTATGGGGTGGTTGGTGTGTCGGTGTCATTACATTGCTTGGACTGTAAATATCAAAAGTCATTCTTGGGGTGGTGGGTTTGTGGGTGTCATTACAGTGCTTAGACTGTAAATATCAACAGTCATTTATAGGGTGGTGGGTGTGTGGCTGTCATTACAGTGCTTGGACTGTAAATATCAACAGTCAATCATGGGGTGGTGGGTTTGTGGGTGTCATTACAGTGCTTGGACTGTAAATATTAACTGTCATTTATGAGGTGGTGGGTGTGTAGGTGTCATTACAGTGTTTGGACTGTAAATATTAAAAGTCATTCTTGGGGTGGTGAGTGTGTGGGTGTCATTACAGTGCTCAGACTGTAATTATTAAAAGTCATTCATGGGGTGGTGGGTGTGTGGGTGTCATTAAATTGTTTAGACTGTAAATTTCAACAGTCATTAATGGGGGGTGGGTGTGTGGCTGTCATTACAGTGCTTGGACTGTAAATATCATTAGTCAATAATGG
This sequence comes from Petrolisthes cinctipes, assembly GCA_033782935.1. Classification (NCBI taxonomy): domain Eukaryota; kingdom Metazoa; phylum Arthropoda; class Malacostraca; order Decapoda; family Porcellanidae; genus Petrolisthes; species Petrolisthes cinctipes. The sequence goes on from JAWQEG010000412.1 coordinate 138,164, forward strand.
GGTGGTGAGAGTTTGGGTGTCATTACAGTGCTTTGACTGTAAAAATCAACAGTCATACATAGGTGGTGGGTGTGTGGGTGTCATTACAGTGTTTTGATTGTAAATATCAACAGTCATTCATAGGTTGGTTGGTGTCATTAGAGTGCTTGGACTGTAAATATCAACAGTCATTCATGGGGTGGTTAGTGTGTGGATGTCATTACAGTGCATGGACTGAAAATATCAACTGTCCTTCTTGGGGTGGTGGGTGTGTGGGTGTCATTACAGTGCTTGGACTGTAAATAACAACAGTGATTTATGGGGTTGTGGGTGTGTGGGTGTCATTACAGTGCTTTGACTGTAAATATCAACCATAATTAATTGGGTGGTGGGTGTGGGGGTGTCATTACAGTGCTTGGACTTTAAATATCAACAGTCATTCATGGGGTGGTGGATGTGTGGGTGTCATTATAGTGCTTGAACTGTAAATATCAACAGTCATTTATGGGGTGGTGGGTGTGTGGGTGTCATTACAGTGTTTGGACTGTAAATATAAAAAGTCATTCTTGGGGTGGTGGTTGTGTGGGTGTCATTACAGTGCTTAGACTGTAAATATCAACAGTCATTTATGGTGTGGTGGGTGTGTGGGTGTCATTACAGTGCTTTGACTGTAAATATCAACAGTCATTTATGGGGTGGTGTGTGTGTGACTGTCATTACAGTGCTTGGACTGTAAATATCAACAGTCAATCATGGGGTGGTAGGTGTTTGGGTGTCATTAAAGTGCTTTGACTGTAAATATCAACAGTCATTCATAGGAGGTGGGTGTGTGGGTGTAATTACAGTGTTCTGATTGTAAATATCAACAGTCATTCATAGGTTGGTTTGTGTCATTAGAGTGCTTGGACTGTAAATATATACATTCATTTATAGGGTGGTGGGTATGTGGGCGACATTACAGTGCTTGGACTATAAATATCAACCAAAATTCATGGGGTGGTGGGTTTGCGGGTGTCATTACATTGCTTTGACTGTAAATATCAACAGTCATTCCTGGGGTGGTGGGTGTGAGAGTGTTATTACAGTGCTTAGACTGTAATTATCAACAGTCATTCATGGGGTAGTGGGTGTGTGGGTGTCATTATAGTGCTTGGACTGTAAATATTAACAGTCACCCATGGGGTGGTGGGTGTGTGTGTGTCATTAGTGCTTGGACTGTAAATATCAACAGTCATTTATGGGATGGTGGGTGGCATTACAGTGCTTGGACTCTAAATATCAACAGTCATTCATAGAGTGGTGGGTGTGTGAGTGTCATTCCAGAGATTGGACTATAAATATCAACAGTCATTCATGGGGTTGTGTGTGTTTGGGTGTCTATGCAGTGCTTGGACTGTAAATATCAACAGTCAATCATGGGGTGGGTGGTGTGTGGGTGTCATTACAGTGTTTGGACTGTAAATATCAACAGTCATTCATGGGGTGGTGGTTGTGTGGGTGTCATTACAATGTTTTAATTGTAAATATCAACAGTCATTCATAGGGTGGTGGGTGTCATTACAGTTACTGTACTGTAAATATCAACAGTCATTCATAGGGTGGAGGGTGTGTGAGTGTCATTACAGAGCTTGGACTGTAAATATCAACAGTCAATCATGGGGTAGTCGTTGTGTGGGTGTCATTACAGTGCTGGGACTGTAAATATCATGAGTCATTCATGGGGTGGTGGGTGTGTGGGTGTCATTACAGTGTTTTTACTATAAATATCAACATTCATTTATTGGGTGGTGGGTGTCATTAGACTGCTTGGACTGTAAATATCAACAGTCAATCATGGGGTGGTCGGTGTGTGGGTGTCATTACAGTGCTGGGACTATAAATATTAACCGTCATTTATTGGGTGGTGGGTGTGTGGGTGTCATTACAGTGCATGGACTGTAAATATCAACAGTCATTCATAGAGTGGTGGGTGTGTAAGTGTCATTACAGAGCTTGGACTGTAAATATCAACAGTCATTAATGGGGTGGTTGGTGTGTAGGTGTCATTAGAGTGGTTGGAATGTAAATATCAAAAGTCATTCATGGGATGGTGGGTGTGTGGGTGTCATTATAGTGCTTAAACTATAAATATCAACAAATATTTATGGGGTGGTGGGTTTCATTAGAGTGCTTGGACTGTAAATATCAACTGTCATTCATAGGGTGTTGGGTGTGTGAGTGTCATTATAGAGCTTGGACAGTAAATATCAACAGTCATTAATGGAGTGGTAGTTGTGTGGGTGTCATTACAGTGCTTGGACTGTAAATATCAACCGTCATTCATAGGGTGGTGGGTGTGTGAGTGTCATTATAGAGCTTGGACTGTAAATATCAACAGTCATTCATGGAGTGGTCGGTGTGTGGGTGTCATTACAGTGCTTGGACTTTAAATATCAACAGTCATTAATTGGGTGGTGGAGGTGTAAGTGTCATTACAGTGCTTGGACTGTAAATATCAACAGTCAATCATGGGGTGGTCGGTGTGTGGGTGTCATTACAGTGCTTGGACTTTAAATATCAACAGTCATTAATTGGGTGGTGGAGGTGTAAGTGTCATTACAGTGCTTGGACTGTAAATATCAACAGTCATTCATGGGGTGGTGAGTGTGTGGGTGTCAATACAGTTCTTGGACTATAAATATAAACCATCATTCATTAGGTGGTGGGTGTGGGGGTGTCATTACAGTGCTTGGGCTATAAATATCAACTGTCATTTATGGGGTTGTTGGTGTGTGGGTGTGATTACAGTTCTTGGACTCTAAATATCAACAGTAATTCATGAGGTGATGGGTGTGTGAGTGTCATTACAGTTTCTGGACTGTAAATATCAACAGTCATTCATAGGGTGGTGGGTGTGTGAGTGTCATTACAGAGCTTGGACTGTAAATATCAACATTCATTCATGGGGTGGTGGGTGTGTGGGTGTCATTACAGTGTTTTAACTATAAATATCAACATTCATTTATTGGGTGGTGGGTGTCATTACATTGCTTGGACTGTAAATATTACAAGTCATTCATGGAGTGGTGGGTGTGTGGATGTCATTACATTGCTCGGACTGAAAATATTAACAGCCATTAACGGGGTGTTGGGTGTGTGGGTGTTATTACAGTGGTTGGACTGTAAATATCACCTGTCATTTATAGGGTGGTGGGTGTGTGAGTGTCATTACAGAGCTTGGACTGTAAATATCAACAGTCATTCATGGGGTGTTGCATTTGTTGGTGTCATGACAGTGCTTGGACTGTAAATATCAACAGTCATTCATTGGGTGGTGAGTGTGTGGGTGTCATTACAGTTCTTGGACTATAAATATCAACCATCATTCATTAGGTGGTGGGTTTGTGGGTGTCATTACAGTGCTCAGACTGTAAATATTAACAGTCATTTATAGGGTGGTGGGAGTGTGGATGTCATTACAGTGCTTAGACTGAAAATATCAACAGACATTCATGGAGTGGTGGGTGTGTGGCTGTCATTACAGTGCTTGGACTATAAATATTAACCGTCATTTATGGGGTTGTGGGTGTGTGGATGTCATTACAGTGCTTAGACTGAAAATATCAACAGTCATTCATGGAGTGGTGGGTGTGTGGCTGTCATTACAGTGCTTGGACTATAAATATTAACCGTCATTTATGGGGTTGTGGGTGTGTGGGTGTCATTACAGTTCTTGGACTGTAAATTTTAACAGTCATACATAGGGTGGTGGGTGTGTGAGTGTCATTACAGAGCTTGGAACGTAAATATTATCAGTCATTTATGGGGTGGTGGGTGTGTGAGTGTCATTACACTTTCTGGACTGTAAATATTAACAGTCATTCATAGGGTGGTGGGTGTGTGAAAGTCATTACAGAGCTTGGACTGTAAATATTAACATTCATTCATGGGGTGGTGGGTGTGTGGGTGTCATTACCGTGCTTAGACTGTAAATATCAACAGTCATTAATGGGGTGGTGGGTGTGAGGCTGTCATTGATGTGCTTGCAGTGTAAATATCAACATTCAATAATGGGGTTGGGGCTGTGTAGGTGTTATTATAGTGCTTTGACTGTAAATATCAAAAGTCATTCGTGGGATTGTAGGTGTGTTGTTGTCATGACATTGCTTGGACTGTAAATATCAAGACATTTATTGGGTGGTGGGTGTGTCTGTGTCATTAGTGCTTGGACTGTAAATATCAACAGTAATTCATGGGGTGGTGGGTGGCATTACAGTGCTTGGACTCTTAATATCAACAGTAATTCATGGGGTGATGGGTGTGTGGGTGTCATTACAGTGCTTGGATTGTAAATATCAACAGTCATTAATGGGGTTGTGGGTGTTTGGTTGTCTATGCAGTGCTTGGACTGTAAATATCAACAGTTAATCATGGGGTGGTGGGTGTGTGGGTGTCATTACAGTGCTTAGACTTTAAATATCAACAGTCAATCATGGGGTGGTGGGTGTGTGGGTGTCATTACAGTGTTTTGACTGTAAATGTCAATAGTCATTCATAAGGTGGTGAGTGTCATTAGAGTGCTTGAACTGTAAATATCAACAGTTATTCATGGGGTGGTGTGTGTGTGTAGGTATCATGACAGTGCTTGGACTGTATATATCAATATTCAATCATGGGGTAGTGAGTGTGTGGGTGTTATTACAGTTCTTGGACTTTGAATATCAACAATCCTTCATTGGGTTGTTGATGTGTGGGTGTCATTACAGTGCTCAGACTATAAATATTAACAGTCATTCATGTGGTGGTGGGTGTGTGGATGTCATTACAGTACTTGAACTGAAAATATCAACTGTCATTCATGGGGTCGTGGGTGTGTTGGTGTCATTAGAGTGCTTGGACTGTAAATATCAACTGTCATTCATAGGGTGGTATGTGTGTGAGTGTCATTACAGTGTTTTAACTATAAATATCAACATTCATTTATTAGGTGGTGGGTTTTAATTAAAGTGCTTGGATTGTAAATATCAACAGTCATTCATGGGGTGGTGCATGTGTGGGTGTCATTACATTGCTTGGACTGTAAATATCAACAGTCATTCATGGGGTTTTGGGTGTATAAGTGTCTATGCAGTGCTTGGACTGTAAATATCAACAGTCAATCATGGGGTGGTGGTTGTCTGGGTGTCATTACAGTGCTTGGACTGTAAATATCAACAGTCATTCATGGGGTGGTGGGTGTGTGGGTGTCATTACAGTGTTTTGATTGTAAATATCAACTGTCATTTATAGGGTGGTGGGGGTCATTAGAGTGCTTGGACTGTAAATATCAACAGTCATTCGTGGGGTCGTTGGTGTGTGGGTGTCATTACAGTGCTTGGACTGTAAATTTAGCCATAATTCATGGGGTGGTGGGTGTGGGGGTGTCATTACAGTACTTGGACTGTAAATATCAACAGTCATTCATGGTGTGGTGGGAGTGTGGGTGTCATTTTAGAGCTTGGACTGTAAATATCAATAGTCATTCATGGGGTGGTGGGTGTGAGGATGTCATCACAGTGCTTAGACTGTATATATCAACAATCATTCATGGGGTTGTGGGTGTTTGGGTGTCATTATAGTGCTTGGACTGTAAATATCAACAGTCATTCATGTGGTGGTGGGTGTGTGGGTGTCATTACATTGCTTGGACTGTAAATATCAAGTGATTCATGGGGTGGTGGGTTTATGGGTGTCATTAGTGCTTGGACTGTGAATATAAACAGTCATTCATATCGTGGTGGGTGGCATTACAGTGCTTAGACTCTAATATCAACAGTTATTCATAGAGTGATGGGTGTGTAGGTGTCATTACAGTGCTTGGACTGTAAATATAAACAGTTATTCATGGGGATGTGGGTGTTTGGGTGTCATTATAGTGTTTGGCTGTAAATATTATCAGTCATTCATGGGGTAGTGGGTGTGTGGATGTCATTACAGTGCTTGGACTAATAATATTAACTGTCATTAATGGGGTGGTGGGTGTGTGGGTGTTATTACAGTGGTTGGACTGTAAATATCAACCGTCATTCAAAGGGTGGTGGGTGTGTGAGTGTCATTATAGAGCTTGGACTGTAAATATCAACAGTCATTCATGGAGTGTTGGTTGTGTGGGTGTCATTACAGTGCTTGGACTGTAAATATCAACAGTCATTAATTGGGTGGTGGAGGTGTAACTGTCATTACAGAGCTTGGACTGTAAATATCAACAGTCAATCATGGGGTGGTCGGTGTGTAGGTGTCATTACAGTGCTCAGACTGTAAGTATCATCAGTAATTCATGGGGTTATGGGTGTGTAGGTGTCATTACAGTGCTTGGACTGTAAATATCAACCATAATTCATGGGGTGGTGGGTGTGGGGTGTCATTACAGTTCTTGGACTGTAAATATAAACCATCATTAATTAGGTGGTCGGTTTGTGGGTGTCATTACAGTGCTCAGACTGTAAATATGAACTGTCATTCATGGGGTTGTGGGTGTGTGGGTGTCATTACAGTTCTTTGACTGTAAATATCAACTGTCTTTCATAGGGTGTTGGGTGTGTGAGTGTCATTATAGAGCTTGGACAGTAAATATCAACAGTCATTCATGGAGTGGTAGTTGTGTGGGTGTCATTACAGTGCTTGGACTGTAAATATCAACAGTCATTAATTGGGTGGTGGGTGTGTGTGTGACATTACAGTGCATGGACTGTAAATATTAACAGTCATTCATGGGGTAGTGGGTGTGTGGATGTCATTACAGTGCTCGGACTGAAAATATCAACCGTTATTTATGGGGTGGTGGGTGTGTGAGTGTCATTACAGTTTCTGGACTGTAAATATCAACAGTCATTCATAGTGTGGTGGGTGTGTGAGTGTCATTATAGAGCTTGGACTGTAAATATCAACAGTCATTCATGGAGTGGTCGGTGTGTGGGTGTCATTACAGTGCTTGGACTGTAAATATCAACAGTCATTAATTGGGTGGTGGCAGTGTAAGTGTCATTACAGTACTTGGACTGTAAATATCAACAGCCATTCATGGTGTGGTGGGAGTGTGGGTGTCATTTCAGAGCTTGGACTGTAAATATCAATAGTCATTCATGGGGTGGTGGGTGTGTGGATGTCATCACAGTGCTTAGACTGTATATATCAACAGTCATTCATGGGGTGGTGGGTGTGTGGGTGTCATTACAGTGTTTTGATTGTAAATATCAACTGTCATTTATAGGGTGGTGGGGGTCATTAGAGTGCTTGGACTGTAAATATCAACAGTCATTCGTGGGGTCGTTTGTGTGTGGGTGTCATTACAGTGCTTGGACTGTAAATTCAGCCATAATTCATGGGGTGGTGGGTGTGGGGGTGTCATTACAGTACTTGGACTGTAAATATCAACAGTCATTCATGGTGTGGTGGGAGTGTGGGTATCATTTCAGAGCTTGGACTGTAAATATCAATAGTCATTCATGGGGTGGTGGGTGTGAGGATGTCATCACAGTGCTTAGACTGTATATATCAACAATCATTCATGGTTTTGTGGGTGTTTGGGTGTCATTATAGTGCTTGGACTGTAAATATCAACAGTCATTCATGAGGTGGTGGGTGTGTGGGTGTCATTACATTGCTTGGACTGTAAATATCAAGTGATTCATGGGGTGGTGGGTTTATGGGTGTCATTAGTGCTTGGACTGTGAATATAAACAGTCATTCATATCGTGGTGGGTGGCATTACAGTGCTTAGACTCTAATATCAACAGTTATTCATAGAGTGATGGGTGTGTAGGTGTCATTACAGTACTTGGACTGTAAATATAAACAGTTATTCATGGGGAAGTGGGTGTTTGGGTGTCATTATAGTGTTTGGCTGTAAATATTATCAGTCATTCATGGGGTAGTGGGTGTGTGGATGTCATTACAATGCTTGGACTAATAATATTAACTGTCATTAATGGGGTGGTGGGTGTGTGGGTGTTATTACAGTGGTTGGACTGTAAATATCAACCGTCATTCAAAGGGTGGTGGGTGTGTGAGTGTCATTATAGAGCTTGGACTGTAAATATCAACAGTCATTCATGGATTGGTGGTTGTGTGGGTGTCATTACAGTGCTTGGACTGTAAATATCAACAGTCAATCATGGGGTGGTCGGTGTGTGGGTGTCATTACAGTGCTCAGACTGTAAGTATCATCAGTAATTCATGGGGTTATGGGTGTGTAGGTGTCATTACAGTGCTTGGACTGTAAATATCAACCATAATTCATGGGGTGGTGGGTGTGGGGTGTCATTACAGTTCTTGGACTGTAAATATAAACCATCATTAATTAGGTGGTCGGTTTGTGGGTGTCATTACAGTGCTCAGACTGTAAATATGAACTGTCATTCATGGGGTTGTGAGTGTGTGGGTGTCATTACAGTTCTTTGACTGTAAATATCAACTGTCATTCATAGGGTGTTGGGTGTGTGAGTGTCATTATAGAGCTTGGACAGTAAATATCAACAGTCATTCATGGAGTGGTAGTTGTGTGGGTGTCATTACAGTGCTTGGACTGTAAATATCAACAGTCATTAATTGGGTGGTGGGTGTGTGTGTGACATTACAGTGCATGGACTGTAAATATTAACAGTCATTCATATGGTAGTGGGTGTGTGGATGTCATTACAGTGCTCGGACTGAAAATATCAACCGTTATTTATGGGGTGGTGGGTGTGTGAGTGTCATTACAGTTTCTGGACTGTAAATATCAACAGTCATTCATAGGGTGGTGGGTGTGTGAGTGTCATTATAGAGCTTGGACTGTAAATATCAACAGTCATTCATGGAGTGGTCGGTGTGTGGGTGTCATTACAGTGCTTGGACTGTAAATATCAACAGTCATTAATTGGGTGGTGGCGGTGTAAGTGTCATTACAGTGCTTGGACTGTAAATATCAACAGTCAATCATGGGGTGGTGAGTGTGTGGGTGTCAATACAGTTCTTGGACTATAAATATAAACCATCATTCATTAGGTGGTGAGTGTGTGGGTGTCATTACAGTGCTTGGGATATTAATATCAACTGTCATTTATGGGGTTGTTGGTGTGTGGGTGTCATTTCAGTTCTTATACTGAATATATCAACAGTCATAGATAGGTTGGTGGGTGTGTGAGTGTCATTACAGAGCTTGGACTGTAAATATCATCAGTAATTCATGGGGTTGTGGGTGTGTAGGTCTCATTACAGTGCTTGGACTGTAAATATCAAAAGTCATTCTTGGGGTGGTGGGTGTGTGGGTGTCATTACAGTGCTTAGACTGTAAATATCAACAGTCATTTATGGGGTGGTGGGTGTGTGGCTGTCATTATAGTGCTTGGACTGTAAATATCAACAGTCAATCATGGAGTGGTGGGTAGGTGGGTGTCATTACAGTGCTTGGACTGTAAATATCAACCGTCATTCATGGGGTGGTGGTTGTGTGGTTGTCATTACAGTGTTTTGATTGTATATATCAACAGTCATTTATGAGGTGCTGGGTGTCATTAGAGTGCTTGGACTGTAAATATCAACAGTCATTCATGGAGTGGTGGGTGTGTTGGTGTCATTACAGTGCTTGGAGTGTAAATATCAACCATAATTCATGGGGTGGTGTTTGTGGGGTGTCATTACAGTTCATGGACTGTAAATATAAACCATCATTCATTAGGTGGTGGGTTTGTGGGTGTCATTACAGTGCACAAACTGTAAATATTAAGAGTCATTCATGGGGTTGTGGGTGTTTGGGTGTCATTACAGTTCTTTGACTGTTAATATCAACTGTCATTCATAGGGTGGTGGGTGTGTGAATGTCATTACAAAGCTTGGACTGTAAATATCAACAGTCATTCATGAGGTTGTATGTGTGTAGGTGTCATTACAGTGCTTGGACTGTAAATATCAAAAGTCATTCTTTGGTGGTGGGTGTGTGGGTGTAATTACAGTGCTTAAACTGTAATTCTCAACAGTCATTTATGGGGTGGTGGGTGTGTGGCTGTCATTATAGTGCTTGGACTGTAAATATCAACAGTCAATCATGGGGTGGTGGGTATGTAGGTGTCATTACAGTGCTTGGACTGTAAATATCAACAGTCATTCATTGGGTGGTGGGTGTGTGGGTGTCATTACAGTGCTTAGACTGTAAATATCAACAGTCATTTATGGGGTGGTGGGTGTGTGGCCATCATTATAGTGCTTGGACTGTAAATATCAACAGTCAATCATAGAGTGGTGGGTATGTGGGTGTCATTACAGTGCTTGGACTGTAAATATCAACCGTCATTCATGAGGTGGTGGTTGTGTGGTTGTCATTACAGTGTTTTGATTGTAAATTTAAACAGTCATTTGTAAGGTGCTGGGTGTCATTAGAGTGCTTGGACTGTAAATATCAACAGTCATTCATGAGGTTGTATGTGTGTAGGTGTCATTACAGTGCTTGGACTGTAAATATCAAAAGTTATTCTTTGGTGGTGGGTGTGTGGGTGTAATTACAGTGCTTAAACTGTAAGTCTCAACAGTCATTTATGGGGTGGTGGGTGGGTGGCTGTCATTATAGTGCTTGGACGGTAAATATCAACAGTCAATCATGGGGTGGTGGGTATATGGGTGTCATTACAGTGCTTGGACTGTAAATATCAACAGTCATTCATTGGGTGGTGGGTGTGTGGGTGTCATTACAGTGTTTTGATTGTAAATATCAACAGTCATTAATAAGGTGGTGGGTGTCATTAGAATGCTTGGACTGTTAATATCAACAGTAATTCATGGAGTGGTGGGTGTGTTAGTGTCATTACAGTGCTTGGACTATAAATATCAACCATAATCATGGTGTGGTGGGTGTGGGGCATCATTACAGTGCTTTGACTGTAAATATCAACAGTCATTCATGGGGTAGTGGGGGTGAGGGTGTCATTACAGTGCTTAGACTGTAAATATCAACAATCATTCATGGGGTGGTGGGTGTGTGGGTGTCATTACATTGCTTGGACTGTAAATATCAAGTCATTCAAGGGGTGGTGGGTGTCTGTGTGTCATTAGTGCTTGGACTGTGAATATCAACAGTCATTCATGGGGTGGTGGGTGGCATTACAGTGCTTAGACTCTAATATCAACAGTCATTAATGGGGTGATGGGTGTGTGGGTGTCATTACAGTTCTTGGACTGTAGATATCAACAGTTATTCATGTGGATGTGGGTGTTTGGGTGTCTATGCAGTGCTTGGACTGTAAATATCAACAGTTAATCATATGGTGGTGGGTGTGTGGCTGTCATTTCAGTGCTTAGACTGTAAATATCAATAGTCATTCATGGGGTGGTGGGTGTGAGGATGTCATCAGAGTGCTTAGACTGTATATATCAACAATCATTCATGGGGTTGTGGGTGTGTGGGTGTCATTATAGTGCTTGGACTGTAAATATCAACAGTCATTCATGAGGTGGTGGGTTTGTGGGTGTCATTACATTGCTTGGACTGTAAATATCAAGTCATTCATAGGGTGGTGGGTGTATGGGTGTCATTATTGCTTGGACTGTCAATATCAACAGTCATTCATGGGGTGGTGGGTGGCATTACAGTGCTTAGACTCTAATATCAACTGTTATTCATAGGGTGATGGGTGTGTAGGTGTCATTACAGTGCTTGGACTGTAAATATAAACAGTTATTCATGGGGATGTGGGTGTTTGGGTGTCATTATAGTGTTTGGACTGTAAATATTATCCGTCATTCATGGGGTAGTGGGTGTGTGGATGTCATTACAGTGCTTGGACTAATAATATCAACTGCCATTAATGGGGTGGTGGGTGTGTGGATTTCATTACAGTTCTTGTACTGTAAATATCAACCATCCTTTATTGGGTGGTTGGTGTGTGTGTGACATTACAGTGCATGGACTGTAAATATTAACAGTCATTCATGGGGTAGTGGGTGTGTGGATGTCATAACAGTGCTCGGACTGAAAATATCAACCGTTATTTATGGAGTGGTGGGTGTGTGGGTCTTATTACAGTGGTTGGATGGTAAATATCAACCGTCATTCAAAGGGTGGTGGGTGTGTGAGTGTCATTATAGAGCTTGGACTGTAAATATCAACAGTCATTCATGGAGTGGTGGTTGTGTGGGTGTCATTACAGTGCTTGGACTGTAAATATCAACAGTCATTAATTGGGTGGTGGTGGTGTAAGTGTCATTACAGAGCTTGGACTGTAAATATCAACAGTCAATCATGGGGTGGTCGGTGTGTAGGTGTCATTAAAGTGCTCAGACTGTAAATATCATCAGTAATTCATGGGGTTGTGGGTGTGTAAGTGTCATTACAGTGCTTGGACTCTAAATATCAACCATAATTCATGGGGTGGTGGGTGTGGGGTGTCATTACAGTTCTTGGAATGTAAATATAAACCATCATTAATTAGGTGGTGGGTTTGTGGGTGTCATTACAGTGCTCAGACTGTAAATATTAACAGTCATTCATGGGGTTGTGGGTGTGTGGGTGTCATTACAGTTCTTTGACTGTAAATATCAACTGTCATTCATAGGGTGTTGGGTGTGTGAGTGTCATTATAGAGCTTGGACTGTAAATATCAACAGTCATTCATGGAGTGGTAGTTGTGTGGGTGTCATTACAGTGCTTGGACTGTAAATATCAACAGTCATTAATTGGGTGGTGGGTGTGTGTGTGTGATATTACAGTGCATGGACTGTAAATATTAACAGTCATTCATGGGGTAGTGGGTGTGTGGATGTCATTACAGTGCTCGGACTGAAAATATCAACCGTTATTTATGGGGTGGTGGGTGTGTGGGTGTTATTTCAGTGGTTGGACTGTAAATATCAACCGTCATTCATAGGGTGGTGGGTGTGTGAGCGTCATTATAGAGCTTGGACTGTAAATATCAACAGTCATTCATGGAGTGGTCGGTGTGTGGGTGTCATTACAGTGCTTGGACTGTAAATATCAACAGTCATTAATTGGGTGGTGGAGGTGTAAGTGTCATTACAGTGCTTGGACTGTAAATATCAACAGTCAATCATGGGGTGGTCGGTGTGTGGGTGTCATTACAGTGCTTGGACTGTAAATGTCAACAGTCATTCATGGGGTGGTGCATGTGTTGGTGTCATGACAGTGCTTGGACTCTAAATATCAACCATAATTCATGGGGTGGTGGGTGTGGGGTGTCATTACAGTTCTTGGAATGTAAATATAAACCATCATTAATTAGGTGGTGGGTTTGTGGGTGTCATTACAGTGCTCAGACTGTAAATATTAACAGTCATTCATGGGATTGTGGATGTGTGGGTGTCATTACAGTTCTTTGACTGTAAATATCAACTGTCATTCATAGGGTGTTGGGTGTGTGAGTGTCATTATAGAGCTTGGACTGTAAATATCAACAGTCATTCATGGAGTGGTAGTTGTGTGGGTGTCATTACAGTGCTTGGACTGTAAATATCAACAGTCATTAATTGGGTGGTGGGTGTGTGTGTGACATTACAGTGCATGGACTGTAAATATTAACAGTCATTCATGGGGTAGTGGGTGTGTGGGTGTCATTACAGTGCTTGGACTGTAAATATCAACAGTCATTAATTGGGTGGTGGAGGTGTAAGTGTCATTACAGTGCTTGGACTGTAAATATCAACAGTCAATCATGGGGTTGTCGGTGTGTGGGTGTCATTACAGTGCTTGGACTGTAAATGTCAACAGTCATTCATGGGGTGGTGCATGTGTTGGTGTCATGACAGTGCTTAGACTGTCAATATCAACAGTCATTCATGGGGTGGTGAGTGTGTGGGTGTCAATACAGTTCTTGGACTATAAATATAAACCATCATTCATTAGGTGGTGGGTGTGTGGCTGTCATTTCAGTGCTTAGACTGTAAATATCAATAGTCATTCATGGGGTGGTGGGTGTGAGGATGTCATCACAGTGCTTAGACGGTATATATCAACAATCATTCATGGGGTTGTGGGTGTGTGGGTGTCATTATAGTGCTTGGACTGTAAATATCAACAGTCATTCATGAGGTGTTGGGTGTGTGGGTGTCATTACATTGCTTGGACTGTAAATATCAAGTCATTCATGGGGTGGTGGGTGTATGGGTGTCATCAGTGCTTGGGCTGTGAATATCAACAGTCATTCATGGCGTGGTGGGTGGCATTACAGTGCTTAGACTCTAATATCAACTGTTATTTATAGGGTGATGGGTGTGTAGGTGTCATTACAGTGCTTGGACTGTAAATATAAACAGTTATTCATGGGGATGTGGGTGTTTGGGTGTCATTATAGTGTTTGGACTGTAAATATTATCAGTCATTCATGGGGTAGTGGGTGTGTGGATGTCATTACAGTGCTTGGACTAATAATATCAACTGTCATTAATGGGGTGGTGGGTGTGTGGGTTTCATTACAGTTCTTGTACTGTAAATATTAACCATCCTTTATTGGGTGGTTGGTGTGTGTGTGACATTACAGTGCATGGACTGTAAATATTAACAGTCATTCATGGGGTAGTGGGTGTGTGGATGTCATTACAGTGCTCGGACTGAAAATATCAACCGTTATTTATGGAGTGGTGGGTGTGTGGGTGTTATTACAGTGGTTGGACTGTAAATATCAACCGTCATTCAAAGGGTGGTGGGTGTGTGAGTGTCATTATAGAGCTTGGACTGTAAATATCAACAGTCATTCATGGAGTGGTGGTTGTGTGGGTGTCATTACAGTGCTTGGACTGTAAATATCAACAGTCATTTATTGGGTGGTGGAGGTGTAAGTGTCATTACAGAGCTTGGACTGTAAATATCAACAATCAATCATGGGGTGGTCGGTGTGTAGGTGTCATTTAAGTGGTCAGACTGTAAATATCATCAGTAATTTATGGGGTTGTGGGTGTGTAGGTGTCATTACAGTGCTTGGACTGTAAATATCAACCATAATTCATGGGGTGGTGGGTGTGGGGTGTCATTACAGTTCTTGGACTGTAAATATAAACCATCATTAATTAGGTGGTGGGTTTTTGCGTGTCATTACAATGCTCAGACTGTAAATATTAACAGTCATTCATGGGGTTGTGGGTGTGTGGGTGTCATTACAGTTCTTTGACTGTAAATATCAACTGTCATTCATAGGGTGTTGGGTGTGTGAGTGTCATTATAGAGCTTGGACTGTAAATATCAACAGTCATTAATGGAGTGGTAGTTGTGTGGGTGTCATTACAGTGCTTGGACTGTAAATATCAACAGTCATTAATTGGGTGGTGGGTGTGTGTGTGACATTACAGTGCATGGACTGTAAATATTAACAGTCATTCATGGGGTAGTGGGTGTGTGGATGTCATTACAGTGCTCGGACTGAAAATATCAACCGTTATTTATGGGGTGGTGGGTGTGTGGGTGTTATTACAGTGGTTGGACTGTAAATATCAACCATCATTCATAGGGTGGTGGGTGTGTGAGTGTCATTATAGAGCTTGGACTGTAAATATCAACAGTCATTCATGGAATGGTCGGTGTGTGGGTGTCATTACAGTGCTTGGACTGTAAATATCAACAGTCATTAATTGGGTGGTGGAGGTGTAAGTGTCATTACAGTGCTTGGACTGTAAATATCAACAGTCAATCATGGGGTGGTCGGTGTGTGGGTGTCATTACAGTGCTTGGACTGTAAATGTCAACAGTCATTCATGGGGTGGTGCATGTGTTGGTGTCATGACAGTGCTTAGACTGTCAATATCAAAAGTCATTCATGGGGTGGTGAGTGTGTGGGTGTCAATACAGTTCTTGGACTATAAATATAAACCATCATTCATTAGGTGGTGGGTGTGTGGGTGTCATTACAGTGCTTTGGCTATAAATATCAACTGTCATTTATGGGGTTGTTGGTGTGTGGGTGTCATTACAGTTCTTGGACTGTAAATATCAACAGTCATTAATTGGGTGGTGGAGGTGTAAGTGTCATTACAGTGCTTGGACTGTAAATATCAACAGTCAATCATGGGATGGTCGGTGTGTGGGTGTCATTACAGTGCTTAGACTGTAAATATCAACAGTCATTTATGGGGTGGTGGGTGTGTGGTTGTCATTACAGTGTTTTGTTTGTATATATCAACAGTCATTTATAAGGTGCTGGGTGTCATTAGAGTGCTTGGACTGTAAATATTAACTGTCATTCATGGAGTGGTGGGTGTGTTGGTGTCATTACAGTGCTTGGAGTGTAAATATCAACCATAATTCATGAGGTGGTTGGTGTGGGGTGTCATTACAGTTCTTGGACTGTAAATATAAACCATCATTCATTAGGTGGTGGGTTTGTGGGTGTCATTACAGTGCACAGACTGTAAATATTAAGAGTCATTCATGGGGTTGTGGGAGTGTGGGTGTCATTACAGTTCTTTGACTGTAAATATCAACTGTCATTCATAGGGTGGTGGGTGTGTGAATGTCATTACAAAGCTTGGACTGTAAAAATCAACAGTCATTCATGAGGTTGTATGTGTGTAGGTGTCATTACAGTGCTTGGACTGTAAATATCAAAAGTCATTCTTTGGTGGTGGGTGTGTGGGTGTCATTACATTGCTTAAACTGTAAGTCTCAACAGTCATTTATGGGGTGGTGGGTGTGTGGCTGTCATTATAGTGCTTGGACTGTAAATATCAACATTCAATCATGGGGTGGTGGGTATGTGGGTGTCATTACAGTGCTTGGACTGTAAATATCAACAGTCATTCATTGGGTGATGGGTGTGTGGGTGTCATTACATTGTTTTGATTGTAAATATCAACAGTCATTAATAAGGTGGTGGGTGTCATTCGAATGCTTGAACTGTAAATATCAACAGTCATTCATGGAGTGGTGGGTGTGTTGGTGTCATTACAGTGCTTGGACTATAAATATCAAACATAATCATGGGGTGGTGGGTGTGGGGCATCATTACAGTGCTTTGACTGTAAATATCAACAGTCATTCATGGGGTGGTGGGCGTGAGGGTGTCATTACAGTGCTTAGACTTTAAATATCAACAATCATTCATGGGGTGGTGGGTGTGTGGGTGTCATTATAGTGCTTGGACTGTAAATATCAACAGTCAATAATGGGGTTGTGGGTGCGTGGGTGTCATTACATTGCTTGGACTGTAAATATCAAGTCATTCAAGGGGTGGTTGGTGTTTGTGTGTCATTAGTACTTGGACTGTGAATATCAACAGTCATTCATGGGGTGGTGGGTGGCATTACAGTGCTTAGACTCTAATATCAACAGTCATTCATGGGGTGATGGGTGTGTGGGTGTCATTACAGTTCTTGGACTGTAGATATCAACAGTTATTCATGGGGATGTTGGTGTTTGGGTGTCTATGCAGTGCTTGGACTGTAAATATCAACAGTTAATCATATGGTGGTGGGTGTGTGGGTGTCATTAGACTGCTTGGAGTGTAAATATTAACAGTCATTAATGGTGTATTGGGTGTGTGGATGTCATTACAGTGCTTAGACTGAAAATATCAACAGTCATTCATGGGGCTGTGGGTGTGTGATTGTCATTACAGTGCTTGGACTATAAATATCAACCGTCATTCTTGGGGTGGTGGGTGTGTGGGTGTCATTACAGTTCTTAGACTGTAAATATCAACAGTCGTTAATTGGGTGGTGGAGGTGTAAGTGTCATTACAGTGCTTGAACTGTAAATATCAACAGTCAATCATGGGGTGGTCGGTGTGTGGGTGTCATTACAGTGCTTGGACTGTAAACGTCAACATTCATTCATGGGGTGGTGCATGTGTTGGTGTCATGACAGTGCTTAGACTGTAAATATCAACAGTCATTCATGGGGTGGTGAGTGTGTGGGTGTCATTACAGTTCTTGGACTATAAATATCAACTATCATTAATTAGGTGGTTGATTTGTGGGTGTCATTACAGTGCTCAGACTGTAAATATTAACAGTCATTTATGGGGTGGTGGGTGTGTGGATGTCATTACAGGGCTTAGACTCAAAATATCAACAGTCATTTATGGGGTGGTGGATGTGTGGGTGTCATTACAGTGCTTGCAATATAAATATCAACTGTCATTTATGGGGTTGTGGGTGTCATTGCAGTTCTTGGACTGTAAATATCAACAGTCATACATAGTGTGGTGGGTGTGTGAGTGTCATTACAGAGCTTGGACTGTAAATATCATCAGTAATTCATGGGGTTTTGGGTGTGTAGGTGTCATTACAGTGCTTGGACTGTAAATATCAAAAGTCATTCTTGGGGTGGTGGTTTTGTGGGTGTCATTAGAGTGCTTAGACTGTAAATATTAACAGTCATTCATAGGGTAGTGGGTGTGTGGATGTCATTACAGTGCTCGGACTGAAAATATCAACCGTTATTTATGGGGTGGTGGGTGTGTGGGTGTTATTACAGTGGTTGGACTGTAAATATCAACCGTCATTCATAGGGTGGTGGGTGTGTGAGTGTCATTATAGACCTTGGACTGTAAATATCACCAGTCATTCATGGAGTGGTGGTTGTGTGGGTGTCATTACAGTGCTTGGACTGTAAATATCAACAGTCATTAATTGGGTTGTGGAGGTGTAAGTGTCATTACAGAGCTTGGACTGTAAATATCAACAGTCAATCATGGGGTGGTCGGTGTGTGGGTGTCATTACAGTGCTCAGACTGTAAATATCATCTGTAATTCTTTGGGTTGTGGGTGTGTAGGTGTCATTACATTGCTTGTACTGTAAATATCAACCATAATTCATGGGATGGTGGGTGTGGGGTGTCATTACAGTTCTTGGACTGTAAATATAAACCATCACTAATTAGGTGGTGGGTTTGTGGGTGTCATTACAGTACTCAGACTGTAAATATTAACAGTCATTCATGGAGTGGTGGGTGTGTGGGTGTTATTACAGTGGTTGGACTGTAAATATCAACCGTCATTCATAGGGTGGTGGGTGTGTGAGTGTCATTATAGAGCTTGGACTGTAAATATCAACAGTCATTCATGGAGTGGTCGGTGTGTGGGTGTCATTACAGTGCTTGGACTGTAAATGTCAACAGTCATTCATGGGGTGGTGCATGTGTTGGTGTCATTACAGTGCTTGGACTGTCAATATCAACAGTCATTCATGGGGTGGTGAGTGTGTGGGTGTCAATACAGTTCTTGGACTATAAATATAAACCATCATTTATTAGGTGGTGGGTGTGTGGGTGTCATTACAGTGCTTTGGCTATAAATATCAACTGTCATTTATGGGGTTGTTGGTGTGTGGGTGTCATTACAGTTCTTGGACTGTATATATCAACAGTCATAAATAGGTTGGTGGGTGTGTGAGTGTCATTACAGAGCTTGGACTGTAAATATCATCAATAATTCATGGGGTTGTGGGTGTGTAGGTGTCATTAAGGTGCTTGGACTGTAAATATCAAAAGTCATTCTTGGGGTGGTGGGTGTGTGGGTGTCATTACAGTGCTTAGACTGTAAATATCAACAGTCATTTATGGGGTGGTGGGTGTGTGGTTGTCATTACAGTGTTTTGATTGTATATATCAACAGTCATTTATAAGGTGCTGGGTGTATTAGAGTGCTTGGACTGTAAATATTAACAGTCATTCATGGAGTGGTGGGTGTGTTGGTGTCATTACAGTGCTTGGACTGTAAATATCAATAGTTAATCATGGGGTGGTGGGTGTGTGGGTGTCATGAGACTGCTTGGACTGTAAATATTAACAGTCATGAATGGTGTGGTGGGTGTGTGGATGTCATTATAGTGCTCGGACTGAAAATATCAACCGTTATTTATGGGGTGGTGGGTGTGTGGGTGTTATTACAGTGGTTGGACTGTAAATATGAACCTTCATTCAAAGGGTGGTGGGTGTGTGAGTGTCATTATAGAGCTTGGACTGTAAATATCAACAGTCATTCACGGAGTTGTGGTTGTGTGGGTGTCATTACAGTGCTTGGACTGTAAATATCAACAGTCATTAATTGGGTGGTGGAGGTGTAACTGTCATTACAGAGCTTGGATTGTAAATATCAACAGTCAATCATGGGGTGGTCGGTGTGTAGGTGTCATTACAGTGCTCAGACAGGAAATATCATCAGTAATTTATGGGGTTGTGGGTGTGTAGGTGTCATTACAGTGCTTGGACTGTAAATATCAACCATTATTCATGGGGTGGTGGGTGTGGGGTGTCATTACAGTTCTTGGACTGTAAATATAAACCATCATTAATTAGGTGGTGGGTTTGTGGGTGTCATTACAGTGCTCAGACTGTAAATATTAACAGTCATTCATGGGGTTGTGGGTGTGTGGGTGTCATTATAGAGCTTGGACTGTAAATATCAACAGTCATTAATGGAGTGGTAGTTGTGTGGGTGTCATTACAGTGCTTGGACTGTAAATATCAACAGTAATTAATTGGGTGGTGGGTGTGTGTGACATTACAGTGCATGGACTGTAAATATTAACAGTCATTCATGGGGTAGTGGGTGTGTGGATGTCATTACAGTGCTCGGACTGAAAATATCAACCGTCATTCTTGGGGTGGTGGGTGTTTGGGTGTCATTACAGTTCTTTGACAGTAAATATCAACTGTCATTCATAGGGTGGTGGGTGTGTGAGTGTCATTACAAAGCTTGGACTGTAAATATCAACAGTCATTTATGGGGTTGTATGTGTGTAGGTGTCATTACAGTGCTTGGACTGTAAATATTAAAAGACATTCTTGGGGAGGTGGGTGTGTGGGTGTCATTACAGTTCTTAGACTGTAAGTATCAACAGTCATTTATGGGGTGGTGGGTGTGTGGATGTCATTACAGGGCTTAGACTCAAAATATCAACAGTCATTTATGTGGTGGTGGATGTGTGGGTGTCATTACAGTGCTTGCAATATAAATATCAACTGTCATTTATGGGGTTGTGGGTGTCATTGCAGTTCTTGGACTGTAAATATCAACAGTTATACATAGGGTGGTGGGTGTGTGAGTGTCATTACAGAGCTTGGACTGTAAATATCAAAAGTCATTCTTGGGGTGGTGGTTGTGTGGGTGTCATTAGAGTGCTTAGACTGTAAATATCAACTGTCATTCATAAGGTGGTGGGTGTGTGGATGTCATTACAGTGCTCGGACTGAAAATATCAACCGTTATTTATGGGGTGGTGGGTGTGTGGATGTTATTACAGTGGTTGGACTGTAAATATCAACTGTCATTTATAGGGTGGTGGGTGTGTGAGTGTCATTATAGACCTTGGACTGTAAATGTCAACAGTCATTCATGGAGTGGTGGTTGTGTGGGTGTCATTACAGTGCTTGGACTGTAAATATAAACAGTCATTAATTGGGTGGTGGAGGTGTAAGTGTCATTACAGAGCTTGTACTGTAAATATCAACAGTCAATCATGGGGTGGTCGGTGTGTGGGTGTCATTACAGTGCTCAGACTGTAAATATCATCAGTAATTCATGGGGATGTGGATGTGTAGGTGTCATTACAGTGCTTGTACTGTAAATATCAACCATAATTCATGGGGTGGTGGGTGTGGGGTGTCATTACAGTTCTTGGACTGTAAATATAAACCATCATTAATTAGGTGGTGGGTTTGTGGGTGTCATTACATTGCTCAGACTGTAAATATTAATAGTCATTCATGGGGTTTTGGGTGTGTGGGTGTCATTACATTTCTTTGACTGTAAATATCAACTGTCATTCATAGGGTGTTGGGTGTGTGAGTGTCATTATAGAGCTTGGACTGTAAATATCAACAGTCATTCATGGAGTGGTAGTTGTGTGGGTGTCATTACAGTGCTTGGACTGTAAATATCAACAGTCATTAATTGGGTGGTGGGTGTGTGTGTGACATTACACTGCATGGACTGTAAATATTAACAGTCATTCATGGGGTAGTGGGTGTGTGGAAGTCATTACAGTGCTCGGACTGAAAATATCAACCGTTATTTATGGGGTGGTGGGTGTGTGGGTGTTATTACAGTGGTTGGACTGTAAATATCAACCTTCATTCATAGAGTGGTGGGTGTGTGAGTGCCATTATAGAGCTTGGACTGTAAATATCAACAGTCATTCATGGAGTGGTCGGTGTGTGGGTGTCATTACAGTGCTTGGACTGTAAATATCAACAGTTATTAATTGGGTGGTGGAGGTGTAAGTGTCATTACAGTGCTTGGACTGTAAATATCAACAGTCAATCATGGGGTGGTCGGTGTGTGGGTGTCATTACATTGCTTGGACTGTAAATGTCAACAGTCATTCATGGGGTGGTGCATGTGTTGGTGTCATGACAGTGTTTAGACTGTCAATATCAACAGTCATTCATGGGGTGGTGAGTGTGTGGGTGTCAATAAAGTTCTTGGACTATAAATATAAACCATCATTTATTAGGTGGTGGGTGTGTGGGTGTCATTACAGTGCTTGGGCTATAAATATCAACTGTCATTTATGGGGTTGTTGGTGTGTGGATGTCATTACAGTTCTTATACTGTATATATCAACAGTCATACATAGGTTGGTGAGTGTGTGAGTGTCATTACAGAGCTTGGACTGTAAATATCATCAGTAATTCATGGGGTTGTGGGTGTGTGGGTGTCATTACAGTGCTTGGACTGTAAATATCAAAAGTCATTCTTGGGGTGGTGGGTGTGTGGGTGTCATTACAGTGCTTAGACTGTAAATATTAATAGTCATTCATGGGGTTGTGGGTGTGTGGGTGTCATTACTGTTCTTTGACTGTAAATATCAACTGTCATTCATAGGGTGGTGGGTGTGTGAATGTCAGTACAAAGCTTGGACTGTAAATATCAACAGTCATTCGTGAGGTTGTATGTGTGTAGGTGTCATTACAGTGCTTGGACTGTAAATATGAAAAGTCATTCTTTGGTGGTGGGTGTGTGGGTGTCATTACAGAGCTTAAACTGTAAGTCTCAACAGTCATTTATGGGGTGGTGGGTGTGTGGCTGTCATTATAGTGCTTGGACTGTAAATATCAACAGTCAATCATGGGGTGGTGGGTATGTGGGTGTCATTACAGTGCTTGGACTGTAAATATCAACAGTCATTCATTGGGTGGTGGGTGTGTGGGTGTCATTACATTGTTCTGATTGTAAATATCAACAGTCATTAATAAGGTGGTGGGTGTCATTTGAATGCTTGGACTGTAAATATCAACAGTTATTCATGGAGTGGTGGGTGTGTTGGTGTCATTACAGTGCTTGGACTATAAATATCAACCATAATCATGGGGTGGTGGGTGTGGGGCATCATTACAGTGCTTTGACTGTAAATATCAACAGTCATTCATGGGGTGGTGGGGATGAGGGTGTCATTACAGTGCTTAGACTTTAAATATCAACAATCATTCATGGGGTGGTGGGTGTGTGGGTGTCATTATAGTGCTTGGACTGTAAATATCAACAGTCATTAATGGGGTTGTGGGTGTGTGGGTGTCATTACAGTTCTTGGACTGTATATATCAACAGTCATACATAGGGTGGAGGGTGTGTGAGTGTCATTACAGAGCTTGGACTGTAAATATCATCAGCAATTCATGGGGTTGTGGGTGTGTAGGTGTCATTACAGTGCTTGGACTGTAAATATCAAAAGTCATTCTTAGGGTGGTGGGTGTGTGGGTGTCATTACAGTGCTTAGACTGTAAATATCATCAGTAATTCATGGGGTTGTGGGTGTGTAGGTGTCATTACAGTGCTTGGACTGTAAATATCAAAAGTCATTCTTGGGGTGGTGTGTGTGAGGGTGTCATTACAGTGCTTAGACTGTAAATATCAACCATAATCAAGGGGTGGTGGGTGTCTGTGTGTTATTAGTGCTTGTACTGTGAATATCAACAGTCATTCATGGGGTGGTGGGTGGTATTACAGTGGTTAGACTCTAATATCAACTGTCATTAATGGGGTGATGGGTGTGTGGGTGTCATTACAGTTCTTGGACTGTAGATATCAACAGTTATTCATGGGGATGTGGGTGTTTGGGTGTCTATGCAGTGCTTGGACTGTAAATATCAACAGTTAATCATATGGTGGTGGGTGTGTGGCTGTCATTTCAGTGCTTAGACTGTAAATATCAATAGTCATTCATGGGGTGGTGGGTGTGAGGATGTCATCACAGTGCTTAGACTGTATATATCAACAATCATTCATGGGGTTGTGGGTGTGTGGGTGTCATTATATTGCTTGGACTGTAAATATCAACAGTCATTCATGAGGTGGTGGGTGTGTGGGTGTCATTACAGTGCTTAGACTGTAAATATCATCAGTAATTCATGGGGTTGTGGGTGTGTAGGTGTCATTACAGTGCTTGTACTGTAAATATCAACCATAATTCATGGGGTGGTGGGTGTGGGGTGTCATTACAGTTCTTGGACTGTAAATATAAACCATCATTAATTAGGTGGTGGGTTTGTGGGTGTCATTACAGTGCTCAGACTGTAAATATTAACAGTCATTCATGGGGTTGTGGGTGGGTGGGTGTCATTACAGTTCTTTGACTGTAAATATCAACTGTCATTCATAGGGTGTTGGGTGTGTGAGTGTCATTATAGAGCTTGGACTGTAAATATCAACAGTCATTATTGGAGTGGTAGTTGTGTGGGTGTCATTACAGTGCTTGGACTGTAAAAATCAACAGTCATTAATTGGGTGGTGGGTGTGTGTGTGACATTACAGTGCATGGACTGTAAATATTAACAGTCATTCATGGGGTAGTGGGTGTGTGGATGTCATTACAGTGCTCGGACTGAAAATATCAACCGTTATTTATGGGGTGGTGGGTGTGTGGATGTTATTACAGTGGTTGGACTGTAAATATCAACTGTCATTTATAGGGTGGTGGGTGTGTGAGTGTCATTATAGACCTTGGACTGTAAATGTCAACAGTCATTCATGGAGTGGTGGTTGTGTGGGTGTCATTACAGTGCTTGGACTGTAAATATCAACAGTCATTAATTGGGTGGTGGAGGTGTAAGTGTCATTACAGAGCTTGTACTGTAAATATCAACAGTCAATCATGGGGTGGTCGGTGTGTGGGTGTCATTACAGTGCTCAGACTGTAAATATCATCAGTAATTCATGGGGTTGTGGATGTGTAGGTGTCATTACAGTGCTTGTACTGTAAATATCAAACATAATTCATGGGGTGGTGGGTGTGGGGTGTCATTACAGTTCTTGGACTGTAAATATAAACCATCATTAATTAGGTGGTGGGTTTGTGGGTGTCATTACATTGCTCAGACTGTAAATATTAATAGTCATTCATGGGGTTTTGGGTGTGTGGGTGTCATTACAGTTCTTTGACTGTAAATATCAACTGTCATTCATAGGGTGTTGGGTGTGTGAGTGTCATTATAGAGCTTGGACTGTAAATATCAACAGTCATTCATGGAGTGGTAGTTGTGTGGGTGTCATTACAGTGCTTGGACTGTAAATATCAACAGTCATTAATTGGGTGGTGGGTGTGTGTGTGACATTACAGTGCATGGACTGTAAATATTAACAGTCATTCATGGGGTAGTGGGTGTGTGGAAGTCATTACAGTGCTCGGACTGAAAATATCAACCGTTATTTATGGGGTGGTGGGTGTGTGGGTGTTATTACAGTGGTTGGACTGTAAATATCAACCTTCATTCATAGAGTGGTGGGTGTGTGAGTGCCATTATAGAGCTTGGACTGTAAATATCAACAGTCATTCATGGAGTGGTCGGTGTGTGGGTGTCATTACAGTGCTTGGACTGTAAATATCAACAGTTATTAATTGGGTTGTGGAGGTGTAAGTGTCATTACAGTGCTTGGACTGTAAATATCAACAGTCAATCATGGGGTGGTCGGTGTGTGGGTGTCATTACATTGCTTGGACTGTAAATGTCAACAGTCATTCATGGGGTGGTGCATGTGTTGGTGTCATGACAGTGTTTAGACTGTCAATATCAACAGTCATTCATGGGGTGGTGAGTGTGTGGGTGTCAATAAAGTTCTTGGACTATAAATATAAACCATCATTTATTAGGTGGTGGGTGTGTGGGTGTCATTACAGTGCTTGGGCTATAAATATCAACTGTCATTTATGGGGTTGTTGGTGTGTGGATGTCATTACAGTTCTTATACTGTATATATCAACAGTCATACATAGGTTGGTGAGTGTGTGAGTGTCATTACAGAGCTTGGACTGTAAATATCATCAGTAATTCATGGGGTTGTGGGTGTGTGGGTGTCATTACAGTGCTTGGACTGTAAATATCAAAAGTCATTCTTGGGGTGGTGGGTGTGTGGGTGTCATTACAGTGCTTAGACTGTAAATATTAATAGTCATTCATTGGGTTGTGGGTGTGTGGGTGTCATTACTGTTCTTTGACTGTAAATATCAACTGTCATTCATAGGGTGGTGGGTGTGTGAATGTCAGTACAAAGCTTGGACTGTAAATATCAACAGTCATTCGTGAGGTTGTATGTGTGTAGGTGTCATTACAGTGCTTGGACTGTAAATATGAAAAGTCATTCTTTGGTGGTGGGTGTGTGGGTGTCATTACAGAGCTTAAACTGTAAGTCTCAACAGTCATTTATGGGGTGGTGGGTGTGTGGCTGTCATTATAGTGCTTGGACTGTAAATATCAACAGTCAATCATGGGGTGGTGGGTATGTGGGTGTCATTACAGTGCTTGGACTGTAAATATCAACAGTCATTCATTGGGTGGTGGGTGTGTGGGTGTCATTACATTGTTCTGATTGTAAATATCAACAGTCATTAATAAGGTGGTGGGTGTCATTTGAATGCTTGGACTGTAAATATCAACAGTTATTCATGGAGTGGTGGGTGTGTTGGTGTCATTACAGTGCTTGGACTATAAATATCAACCATAATCATGGGGTGGTGGGTGTGGGGCATCATTACAGTGCTTTGACTGTAAATATCAACAGTCATTCATGGGGTGGTGGGGATGAGGGTGTCATTACAGTGCTTAGACTTTAAATATCAACAATCATTCATGGGGTGGTGGGTGTGTGGGTGTCATTATAGTGCTTGGACTGTAAATATCAACAGTCATTAATGGGGTTGTGGGTGTGTGGGTGTCATTACAGTTCTTGGACTGTATATATCAACAGTCATACATAGGGTGGAGGGTGTGTGAGTGTCATTACAGAGCTTGGACTGTAAATATCATCAGCAATTCATGGGGTTGTGGGTGTGTAGGTGTCATTACAGTGCTTGGACTGTAAATATCAAAAGTCATTCTTAGGGTGGTGGGTGTGTGGGTGTCATTACAGTGCTTAGACTGTAAATATCATCAGTAATTCATGGGGTTGTGGGTGTGTAGGTGTCATTACAGTGCTTGGACTGTAAATATCAAAAGTCATTCTTGGGGTGGTGGGTGTGAGGGTGTCATTACAGTGCTTAGACTGTAAATATCAACCATAATCAAGGGGTGGTGGGTGTCTGTGTGTCATTAGTGCTTGTACTGTGAATATCAACAGTCATTCATGGGGTGGTGGGTGGTATTACAGTGGTTAGACTCTAATATCAACTGTCATTAATGGGGTGATGGGTGTGTGGGTGTCATTACAGTTCTTGGACTGTAGATATCAACAGTTATTCATGGGGATGTGGGTGTTTGGGTGTCTATGCAGTGCTTGGACTGTAAATATCAACAGTTAATCATATGGTGGTGGGTGTGTGGCTGTCATTTCAGTGCTTAGACTGTAAATATCAATAGTCATTCATGGGGTGGTGGGTGTGAGGATGTCATCACAGTGCTTAGACTGTATATATCAACAATCATTCATGGGTTTGTGGGTGTGTGGGTGTCATTATAGTGCTTGGACTGTAAATATCAACAGTCATTCATGAGGTGGTGGGTGTGTGGGTGTCATTACAGTGCTTAGACTGTAAATATCATCAGTAATTCATGGGGTTGTGGGTGTGTAGGTGTCATTACAGTGCTTGTACTGTAAATATCAACCATAATTCATGGGGTTGTGGGTGTGGGGTGTCATTACAGTTCTTGGACTGTAAATATAAACCATCTTTAATTAGGTGGTGGGTTTGTGGGTGTCATTACAGTGCTCAGACTGTAAATATTAACAGTCATTTATGGGGTTGTGGGTGGGTGGGTGTCATTACAGTTCTTTGACTGTAAATATCAACTGTCATTCATAGGGTGTTGGGTGTGTGAGTGTCATTATAGAGCTTGGACTGTAAATATCAACAGTCATTAATGGAGTGGTAGTTGTGTGGGTGTCATTACAGTGCTTGGACTGTAAAAATCAACAGTCATTAATTGGGTGGTGGGTGTGTGTGTGACATTACAGTGCATGGACTGTAAATATTAACAGTCATTCATGGGGTAGTGGGTGTGTGGATGTCATTACAGTGCTCGGACTGAAAATATCAACCGTTATTTATGGGGTGGTGAGTGTGTGGATGTATTACAGTGGTTGGACTATAAATATCAACTATCATTTATAGGGTGGTGGGTGTGTGAGTGTCATTATAGACCTTGGACTGTAAATATCAACAGTCATTCATGGAGTGGTGGTTGTGTGGGTGTCATTACAGTGCTTGGACTGTAAATATCAACAGTCATTAATTGGGTGGTGGAGGTGTAAGTGTCATTACAGAGCTTGTACTGTAAATATCAACAGTCAATCATGGGGTGGTCGGTGTGTGGGTGTCATTACAGTGCTCAGACTGTAAATATCATCAGTAATTCATGGGGTTGTGGATGTGTAGGTGTCATTACAGTGCTTGTACTGTAAATATCAACCATAATTCATGGGGTGGTGGGTGTGGGGTGTCATTACAGTTCTTGGACTGTAAATATAAACCATCATTAATTAGGTGGTGGGTTTGTGGGTGTCATTACATTGCTCAGACTGTAAATATTAATAGTCATTCATGGGGTTTTGGGTGTGTGGGTGTCATTACAGTTCTTTGACTGTAAATATCAACATTCATTCATAGGGAGTTGGGTGTGTGAGTGTCATTATAGAGCTTGGACTGTAAATATCAACAGTCATTCATGAAATGGTAGTTGTGTGGGTGTCATTACAGTGCTTGGACTGTAAATATCAACAGTCATTAATTGGGTGGTGGGTGTGTGTGTGACATTACAGTGCATGGACTGTAAATATTAACAGTCATTCATGGGGTAGTGGGTGTATGGAAGTCATTACAGTGCTCGGACTGAAAATATCAACCGTTATTTATGGGGTGGTGGGTGTGTGGGTGTTATTACAGTGGTTGGACTGTAAATATCAACCGTCATTCATAGGGTGGTGGGTGTGTGAGTGCCATTATAGAGCTTGGACTGTAAATATCAACAGTCATTCATGGAGTGGTCGGTGTGTGGGTGTCATTACAGTGCTTGGACTGTAAATATCAACAGTTATTAATTGGGTGGTGGAGGTGTAAGTGTCATTACAGAGTTTGGACTGTAAATATCAACAGTCAATCATGGGGTGGTCGGTGTGTGGGTGTCATTACATTGCTTGGACTGTAAATGTCAACAGTCATTCAAGGGGTGGTGCATGTGTTGGTGTCATGACAGTGCTTAGACTGTCAATATCAACAGTCATTCATGGGGTGGTGAGTGTGTGGGTGTCAATAAAGTTCTTGGACTATAAATATAAACCATCATTTATTAGGTGGTGGGTGTGTGGGTGTCATTACAGTGCTTGGGCTATAAATATCAACTGTCATTTATGGGGTTGTTGGTGTGTGGGTGTCATTACAGTTCTTATACTGTATATATCAACAGTCATACATAGGTTGGTGAGTGTGTGAGTGTCATTACAGAGCTTGGACTGTAAATATCATCAGTAATTCATGGGGTTGTGGGTGTGTAGGTGTCATTACAGTGCTTGGACTGTAAATATCAAAAGTCATTCTTGGGGTGGTGGGTGTGTGGGTGTCATTACAGTGCTTAGACTGTAAATATTAATAGTCATTCATGGGGTTGTGGGTGTGTGGGTGTCATTACAGTTCTTTGACTGTAAATATCAACTGTCATTCATAGGGTGGTGGGTGTGTGTGTGACATTACAGTGCATGGACTGTAAATATTAACAGTCATTCATGGGGTAGTGGGTGTGTGGAAGTCATTACAGTGCTCGGACTGAAAATATCAACCGTTATTTATGGGGTGGTGGGTGTGTGGGTGTTATTACAGTGGTTGGACTGTAAATATCAACCTTCATTCATAGAGTGGTGGGTGTGTGAGTGCCATTATAGAGCTTGGACTGTAAATATCAACAGTCATTCATGGAGTGGTCGGTGTGTGGGTGTCATTACAGTGCTTGGACTGTAAATTTCAACAGTTATTAATTGGGTGGTGGAGGTGTAAGTGTCATTACAGAGCTTGGACTGTAAATATCAACAGTCAATCATGGGGTGGTCGGTGTGTGGGTGTCATTACATTGCTTGGACTGTAAATGTCAACAGTCATTCATGGGGTGGTGCATGTGTTGGTGTCATGACAGTGTTTAGACTGTCAATATCAACAGTCATTCATGGGGTGGTGAGTGTGTGGGTGTCAATAAAGTTCTTGGACTATAAATATAAACCATCATTTATTAGGTGGTGGGTGTATGGGTGTCATTACAGTGCTTGGGCTATAAATATCAACTGTCATTTATGGGGTTGTTGGTGTGTGGATGTCATTACAGTTCTTATACTGTATATATCAACAGTCATACATAGGTTGGTGAGTGTGTGAGTGTCATTACAGAGCTTGGACTGTAAATATCATCAGTAATTCATGGGGTTGTGGGTGTGTGGGTGTCATTACAGTGCTTGGACTGTAAATATCAAAAGTCATTCTTGGGGTGGTGGGTGTGTGGGTGTCATTACAGTGCTTAGACTGTAAATATTAATAGTCATTCATGGGGTTGTGGGTGTGTGGGTGTCATTACTGTTCTTTGACTGTAAATATCAACTGTCATTCATAGGGTGGTGGGTGTGTGAATGTCAGTACAAAGCTTGGACTGTAAATATCAACAGTCTTTCTTGAGGTTGTATGTGTGTAGGTGTCATTACAGTGCTTGGACTGTAAATATGAAAAGTCATTCTTTGGTGGTGGGTGTGTGGGTGTCATTACAGAGCTTAAACTGTAAGTCTCAACAGTCATTTATGGGGTGGTGGGTGTGTGGCTGTCATTATAGTGCTTGGACTGTAAATATCAACAGTCAATCATGGGGTGGTGGGTATGTGGGTGTCATTACAGTGCTTGGACTGTAAATATCAACAGTCATTCATTGGGTGGTGGGTGTGTGGGTGTCATTACATTGTTCTGATTGTAAATATCAACAGTCATTAATAAGGTGGTGGGTGTCATTTGAATGCTTGGACTGTAAATATCAACAGTTATTCATGGAGTGGTGGGTGTGTTGGTGTCATTACAGTGCTTGGACTATAAATATCAACCATAATCATGGGGTGGTGGGTGTGGGGCATCATTACAGTGCTTTGAGTGTAAATATCAACAGTCATTCATGGGGTGGTGGGGATGAGGGTGTCATTACAGTGCTTAGACTTTAAATATCAACAATCATTCATGGGGTGGTGGGTGTGTGGGTGTCATTATAGTGCTTGGACTGTAAATATCAACAGTCATTAATGGGGTTGTGGGTGTGTGGGTGTCATTACAGTTCTTGGACTGTATATATCAACAGTCATACATAGGGTGGAGGGTGTGTGAGTGTCATTACAGAGCTTGGACTGTAAATATCATCAGCAATTCATGGGGTTGTGGGTGTGTAGGTGTCATTACAGTGCTTGGACTGTAAATATCAAAAGTCATTCTTAGGGTGGTGGGTGTGTGGGTGTCATTACAGTGCTTAGACTGTAAATATCATCAGTAATTCATGGGGTTGTGGGTGTGTAGGTGTCATTACAGTGCTTGGACTGTAAATATCAAAAGTCATTCTTGGGGTGGTGGGTGTGAGGGTGTCATTACAGTGCTTAGACTGTAAATATCAACCATAATCAAGGGGTGGTGGGTGTCTGTGTGTCATTAGTGCTTGTACTGTGAATATCAACAGTCATTCATGGGGTGGTGGGTGGTATTACAGTGGTTAGACTCTAATATCAACTGTCATTAATAAGGTGATGGGTGTGTGGGTGTCATTACAGTTCTTGGACTGTAGATATCAACAGTTATTCATGGGGATGTGGGTGTTTGGGTGTCTATGCAGTGCTTGGACTGTAAATATCAACAGTTAATCATATGGTGGTGGGTGTGTGGCTGTCATTTCAGTGCTTAGACTGTAAATATCAATAGTCATTCATGGGGTGGTGGGTGTGAGGATGTCATCACAGTGCTTAGACTGTATATATCAACAATCATTCATGGGGTTGTGGGTGTGTGGGTGTCATTATAGTGCTTGGACTGTAAATATCAACAGTCATTCATGAGGTGGTGGGTGTGTGGGTGTCATTACAGTGCTTAGACTGTAAATATCATCAGTAATTCATGGGGTTGTGGGTGTGTAGGTGTCATTACAGTGCTTGTACTGTAAATATCAACCATAATTCATGGGGTGGTGGGTGTGGGGTGTCATTACAGTTCTTGGACTGTAAATATAAACCATCTTTAATTAGGTGGTGGGTTTGTGGGTGTCATTACAGTGCTCAGACTGTAAATATTAACAGTCATTTATGGGGTTGTGGGTGGGTGGGTGTCATTACAGTTCTTTGACTGTAAATATCAACTGTCATTCATAGGGTGTTGGGTGTGTGAGTGTCATTATAGAGCTTGGACTGTAAATATCAACAGTCATTAATGGAGTGGTAGTTGTGTGGGTGTCATTACAGTGCTTGGACTGTAAAAATCAACAGTCATTAATTGGGTGGTGGGTGTGTGTGTGACATTACAGTGCATGGACTGTAAATATTAACAGTCATTCATGGGGTAGTGGGTGTGTGGATGTCATTACAGTGCTCGGACTGAAAATATCAACCGTTATTTATGGGGTGGTGGGTGTGTGGATGTATTACAGTGGTTGGACTATAAATATCAACTATCATTTATAGGGTGGTGGGTGTGTGAGTGTCATTATAGACCTTGGACTGTAAATATCAACAGTCATTCATGGAGTGGTGGTTGTGTGGGTGTCATTACAGTGCTTGGACTGTAAATATCAACAGTCATTAATTGGGTGGTGGAGGTGTAAGTGTCATTACAGAGCTTGTACTGTAAATATCAACAGTCAATCATGGGGTGGTCGGTGTGTGGGTGTCATTACAGTGCTCAGACTGTAAATATCATCAGTAATTCATGGGGTTGTGGATGTGTAGGTGTCATTACAGTGCTTGTACTGTAAATATCAACCATAATTCATGGGGTGGTGGGTGTGGGGTGTCATTACAGTTCTTGGACTGTAAATATAAACCATCATTAATTAGGTGGTGGGTTTGTGGGTGTCATTACATTGCTCAGACTGTAAATATTAATAGTCATTCATGGGGTTTTGGGTGTGTTGGTGTCATTACAGTTTTTTGACTGTAAATATCAACAGTCATTCATAGGGAGTTGGGTGTGTGAGTGTCATTATAGAGCTTGGACTGTAAATATCAACAGTCATTCATGAAATGGTAGTTGTGTGGGTGTCATTACAGTGCTTGGACTGTAAATATCAACAGTCATTAATTGGGTGGTGGGTGTGTGTGTGACATTACAGTGCATGGACTGTAAATATTAACAGTCATTCATGGGGTAGTGAGTGTGTGGAAGTCATTACAGTGCTCGGACTGAAAATATCAACCGTTATTTATGGGGTGGTGGGTGTGTGGGTGTTATTACAGTGGTTGGACTGTAAATATCAACCGTCATTCATAGGGTGGTGGGTGTGTGAGTGCCATTATAGAGCTTGGACTGTAAATATCAACAGTCATTCATGGAGTGGTCGGTGTGTGGGTGTCATTACAGTGCTTGGACTGTAAATATCAACAGTTATTAATTGGGTGGTGGAGGTGTAAGTGTCATTACAGTGCTTGGACTGTAAATATCAACAGTCAATCATGGGGTGGTCGGTGTGTGGGTGTCATTACATTGCTTGGACTGTAAATGTCAACAGTCATTCATGGGGTGGTGCATGTGTTGGTGTCATGACAGTGCTTAGACTGTCAATATCAACAGTCATTCATGGGGTGGTGAGTGTGTGGGTGTCAATAAAGTTCTTGGACTATAAATATAAACCATCATTTATTAGGTGGTGGGTGTGTGGGTGTCATTACAGTGCTTGGGCTATAAATATCAACTGTCATTTATGGGGTTGTTGGTGTGTGGGTGTCATTACAGTTCTTATACTGTATATATCAACAGTCATATATAGGTTGGTGAGTGTGTGAGTGTCATTACAGAGCTTGGACTGTAAATATCATCAGTAATTCATGGGGTTGTGGGTGTGTAGGTGTCATTACAGTGCTTGGACTGTAAATATCAAAAGTCATTCTTGGGGTGGTGGGTGTGTGGGTGTCATTACAGTGCTTAGACTGTAAATATTAATAGTCATTCATGGGGTTGTGGGTGTGTGGGTGTCATTACAGTTCTTTGACTGTAAATATCAACTGTCATTCATAGGGTGGTGGGTGTGTGAATGTCATTACAAAGCTTGGACTGTAAATATCAACAGTCATTCGTGAGGTTGTATGTGTGTAGGTGTCATTACAGTGCTTGGACTGTAAATATGAAAAGTCATTCTTTGGTGGTGGGTGTGTGGGTGTCATTACAGAGCTTAAACTGTAAGTCTCAACAGTCATTTATGGGGTGGTGGGTGTGTGGCTGTCATTATAGTGCTTGGACTGTAAATATCAACAGTCAATCATGGGGTGGTGGGAATGTGGGTGTCATTACAGTGCTTGGATTGTAAATATCAACAGTCATTCATTGGGTGGTGGGTGTGTGGGTGTCATTACATTGTTCTGATTGTAAATATCAACAGTCATTAATAAGGTGGTGGGTGTCATTTGAATGCTTGGACTGTAAATATCAACAGTTATTCATGGAGTGGTGGGTGTGTTGGTGTCATTACAGTGCTTGGACTATAAATATCAACCATAATCATGGGGTGGTGGGTGTGGGGCGTCATTACAGTGCTTTGACTGTAAATATCAACAGTCATTCATGGGGTGGTGGGGATGAGGGTGTCATTACAGTGCTTAGACTTTAAATATCAACAATCATTAATGGGGTGGTGGGTGTGTGGGTGTCATTATAGTGCTTGGACTGTAAATATCAACAGTCATTAATGGGGTTGTGGGTGTGTGGATGTCATTACAGTTCTTGGACTGTATATATCAATAGTCATACATAGGGTGGAGGGTGTGTGAGTGTCATTACAGAGCTTGGACTGTAAATATCATCAGCAATTCATGGGGTTGTGGGTGTGTAGGTGTCATTACAGTGCTTGGACTGTAAATATCAAAAGTCATTCTTGGGGTGGTGGGTGTGTGGGTGTCATTACAGTGCTTAGACTGTAAATATCATCAGTAATTCATGAGGTTGTGGGTGTGTAGGTGTCATTACAGTGCTTGTACTGTAAATATTAACCATAATTCATTGGGTGGTGGGTGTGGGGTGTCATTACATTTTTTGGACTGTAAATATAAACCATTATTAATTAGGTGGTGGGTTTGTGGGTGTCATTACAGTGCTCAGACTGTAAATATTAACAGTCATTCATGGGGTTGTGGGTGTGTGGGTGTCATTACAGTTCTTTGACTGTAAATATCAACTGTCATTAATAGGGTGTTGGGAGTGTAAGTGTCATTATAGAGCTTGGACTGTAAATATCGACAGTCATTCATGGAGTGGTAGTTGTGTGGGTGTCATTACAGTGCTTGGACTGCAAATATCAACATTCATTAATTGGGTGGTGTGTATGTGTGTGACATTACAGTGCATGGACTGTAAATATTAACAGTCATTCATGGGGTAGTGGGTGTGTGGATGTCATTACAGTGCTCGGACTGAAAATATCAACCGTTATTAATGGGGTGGTAGGTGTGTGGGTGTTATTACATTGGTTGGACTGTAAATATCAACCGTCATTCATAGGGTGGTGGGTGTGTGAGTGTCATTATAGAGCTTGGACTGTAAATATCAACAGTCATTCATGGAGTGGTCGGTGTGTGGGTGTCATTACAGTGCTTGGACTGTAAATATCAACAGTCATTAATTGGGTGGTGGAGGTGTAAGTGTCATTACACTGCTTGGACTGTAAATATCAACAGTCAATCATGGGGTGGTCGGTGTGTGGGTGTCATTACAGTGCTTGGACTGTAAATGTCAACAGTCATTCATGGGGTGGTGCATGTGTTGGTGTCATGACAGTGCTTAGACTGTCAATATCAACAGTCATTCATGGGGTGGTGATTGTGTGGGTGTCAATACAGTTCTTGGACTATAAATATAAACCATCATTCATTAGGTGGTGGGTGTGTGGGTGTCATTACAGTGCTTGGGCTATAAATATCAACTGTCATTTATGGGGTTGTTGGTGTGTAGGTATCATTACAGTTCTTATACAGTGTATATCAACAGTCATACATAGGTTGGTGGGTGTGTGAGTGTCATTACAGAGCTTGGACTGTAAATATCATCAGTAATTCATGGGGTTGTGGGTGTGTAGGTGTCATTACAGTGCTTGGACTGTAAATATCAAAAGTCATTCATGGGGTGGTGGGTGTGTGGGTGTCATTACAGTGCTTAGACTGTAAATATCAACAGTCATTTATGAGGTGGTAGGTGTGTGGCTGTCACTATAGTGCTTGGACTGTAAATATCAACAGTCAATCATGGAGTGGTGGGTAGGTGGGTGTCATTACAGTGGTTGGACTGTAAATATCAAAAGTCATTCATGGGGTGGTGGGTGTGTGGGTGTCATTACAGTGCTTAGACTGTAAATATCAACCGTCATTCATGGGGTGGTGGTTGTGTAGTTGTCATTACAGTGTTTTGATTGTATATATCAACAGTCATTTATATGGTGATGGGTGTCATTAGAGTGCTTGGACTGTAAATATCAACAGTCATTCATGGAGTGGTGGTTGTGTTTGTGTCATTATAGTGCTTGGAGTGTAAATATCAACCATAATTCATGGGGTGGTGAGTGTGGGGTGTCATTACAGTTCTAGGACTGTAAATATAAGCCATCATTCATTAGGTGGTGGGTTTGTGGGTGTCATTACAGTGCACAGACTGTAAATATTAAGAGTCATTCATGGGGTTGTGGGTGTGTGGGTGTCATTACATTTCTTTGACTGTAAATATCAACTGTCATTCATAGGGTGGTGGGTGTGTGTGTGACATTACAGTGCATGGACTGTAAATATCAACAGTCATTCATGGGGTAGTGGGTGTGTGGATGTCATTACAGTGCTCGGAGTGAAAATATCAACCGTTATTTATGGGGTGGTGGGTGTGTGGATGTTATTACAGTGGTTGGACTGTAAATATCAACCGTCATTCATGGAGTGGTGGGTGTGTGAGTGTTATTATAGACCTTGGACTGTAAATATCAACAGTCATTCATGGAGTGGTGGTTGTGTGGGTGTCATTACAGTGCTTGGACTGTAAATATCAACAGTCATTAATTGGGTGGTGGAGGTGTAAGTGTCATTACAGAGCTTGGACTGTAAATATCAACAGTCAATCATGGGGTGGTCGGTGTGTGGGTGTCATTACAGTGCTCAGACTGTAAATATCATCAGTAATTCATGGGGTTGTGGGTGTGTAGGTGTCATTACAGTGCTTGGACTGTAAATATCAAAAGTCATTCTTGGGGTAGTGGGTGTGTGGGTGTCATTACAGTGCTTAGTCTGTAAATATTAATAGTCATTCATGGGGTTGTGGGTGTGTGGGTGTCATTACAGTGCTTGTACTGTAAATATCAACCATAATTCATGGGGTGGTGGGTGTGGGGTGTCATTACAGTTCTTGGACTGTAAATATAAACCATCATTAATTAGGTGGTATTTTGTGGGTGTCATTACAGTGCTTAGACTGTAAATATCATCAGTAATTCATGGGGTTGTGGGTGTGTAGGTGTCATTACAGTGCTTGTACTGTAAATATTAACCATAATTCATTGGGTGGTGGGTGTGGGGTGTCATTACATTTTTTGGACTGTAAATATAAACCATTATTAATTAGGTGGGGGGTTTGTGGGTGTCATTACAGTGCTCAGACTGTAAATATTAACAGTCATTCATGGGGTTGTGGGTGTGTGGGTGTCATTACAGTTCTTTGACTGTAAATATCAACTGTCATTAATAGGGTGTTGGGAGTGTAAGTGTCATTATAGAGCTTGGACTGTAAATATCGACAGTCATTCATGGAGTGGTAGTTGTGTGGGTGTCATTACAGTGCTTGGACTGCAAATATCAACATTCATTAATTGGGTGGTGGGTATGTGTGTGACATTACAGTGCATGGACTGTAAATATTAACAGTCATTCATGGGGTAGTGGGTGTGTGGATGTCATTACAGTGCTCGGACTGAAAATATCAACCGTTATTTATGGGGTGGTAGGTGTGTGGGTGTTATTACATTGGTTGGACTGTAAATATCAACCGTCATTCATAGGGTGGTGGGTGTGTGAGTGTCATTATAGAGCTTGGACTGTAAATATCAACAGTCATTCATGGAGTGGTCGGTGTGTGGGTGTCATTACAGTGCTTGGACTGTAAATATCAACAGTCATTAATTGGGTGGTGGAGGTGTAAGTGTCATTACACTGCTTGGACTGTAAATATCAACAGTCAATCATGGGGTGGTCGGTGTGTGGGTGTCATTACAGTGCTTGGACTGTAAATGTCAACAGTCATTCATGGGGTGGTGCATGTGTTGGTGTCATGACAGTGCTTAGACTGTCAATATCAACAGTCATTCATGGGGTGGTGATTGTGTGGGTGTCAATACAGTTCTTGGACTATAAATATAAACCATCATTCATTAGGTGGTGGGTGTGTGGGTGTCATTACAGTGCTTGGGCTATAAATATCAACTGTCATTTATGGGGTTGTTGGTGTGTGGGTATCATTACAGTTCTTATACAGTGTATATCAACAGTCATACATAGGTTGGTGTGTGTGTGAGTGTCATTACAGAGCTTGGACTGTAAATATCATCAGTAATTCATGGGGTTGTGGGTGTGTAGGTGTCATTACAGTGCTTAGACTGTAAATATCAAAAGTCATTCATGGGGTGGTGGGTGTGTGGGTGTCATTACAGTGCTTAGACTGTAAATATCAACAGTCATTTATGAGGTGGTAGGTGTGTGGCTGTCATTATAGTGCTTGGACTGTAAATATCAACAGTCAATCATGGAGTGGTGGGTAGGTGGGTGTCATTACAGTGGTTGGACTGTAAATATCAAAAGTCATTCATGGGGTGGTGGGTGTGTGGGTGTCATTACAGTGCTTAGACTGTAAATATCAACCGTCATTCATGGGGTGGTGGTTGTGTAGTTGTCATTACAGTGTTTTGATTGTATATATCAACAGTCATTTATATGGTGCTGGGTGTCATTAGAGTGCTTGGACTGTAAATATCAACAGTCATTCATGGAGTGGTGGGTGTGTTTGTGTCATTATAGTGCTTGGAGTGTAAATATCAAACATAATTCATGGGGTGGTGGGTGTGGGGTGTCATTACAGTTCTTGGACTGTAAATATAAACCATCATTCATTAGGTGGTGGGTTTGTGGGTGTCATTACAGTGCACAGACTGTAAATATTAAGAGTCATTCATGGGGTTGTGGGTGTGTGGGTGTCATTACATTTCTTTGACTGTAAATATCAACTGTCATTCATAGGGTGGTGGGTGTGTGTGTGACATTACAGTGCATGGACTGTAAATATCAACAGTCATACATGGGGTAGTGGGTGTGTGGATGTCATTACAGTGCTCGGAGTGAAAATATCAACCGTTATTTATGGGGTGGTGGGTGTGTGGATGTTATTACAGTGGTTGGACTGTAAATATCAACCGTCATTCATAGGGTGGTGGGTGTGTGAGTGTCATTATAGAGCTTGGACTGTAAATATCAACAGTCATTCATGGAGTGGTGGGTGTGTGAGTGTCATTATAGAACTTGGACTGTAAATATCAACAGTCATTCATGGAGTGGTGGTTGTGTGGGTGTCATTACAGTGCTTGGACTGTAAATATCAACAGTCATTAATTGGGTGGTGGAGGTGTAAGTGTCATTACAGAGCTTGGACTGTAACTATCAACAGTCAATCATGGGGTGGTCGGTGTGTGGGTGTCATTACAGTGCTCAGACTGTAAATATCATCAGTAATTCATGGGGTTGTGGGTGTGTAGGTGTCATTACAGTGCTTGGACTGTAAATATCAAAAGTCATTCTTGGGGTAGTGGGTGTGTGGGTGTCATTACAGTGCTTAGACTGTAAATATTAATAGTCATTCATGGGGTTGTGGGTGTGTGGGTGTCATTACAGTGCTTGTACTGTAAATATCAACCATAATTCATGGGGTGGTGGGTGTGGGGTGTCATTACAGTTCTTGGACTGTAAATATAAACCATCATTAATTAGGTGGTATTTTGTGGGTGTCATTACAGTGCTCAGACTGTAAATATTAATAGTCATTCATGGGGTTTTGGGTGTGTGGGTGTCATTACAGTTCTTTGACTGTAAATATCAACTGTCATTCATAGGGTGTTGGGTGTGTGAGTGTCATTATAGAGCTTGGACTGTAAATATCAACACTCATTCATGGAGTGGTAGTTGTGTGGGTGTCATTACAGTGATTGGACTATAAATATCAACAGTCATTAATTGAGTGGTGGAGGTGTAAGTGTCATTACAGTGCTTGGACTGTAAATATCAACAGTCAATCATGGGGTGGTCGGTGTGTGGGTGTCATTACATTGCTTGGACTGTAAATGTCAACAGTCATTCATGGGGTGGTGCATGTGTTGGTGTCATGACAGTGCTTAGACTGTCAATATCAACAGTCATTCATGGGGTGGTGAGTGTGTGGGTGTCAATACAGTTCTTGGACTATAAATATAAACCATCATTTATTAGGTGGTGGGTGTGTGGGTGTCATTACAGTGCTTGGGCTATAAATATCAACTGTCATTTATGGGGTTGTTGGTGTGTGGGTGTCATTACAGTTCTTATACTGTATATATCAACAGTCATACATAGGTTGGTGAGTGTGTGAGTGTCATTACAGAGCTTGGACTGTAAATATCATCAGTAATTCATGGGGTTGTGGGTGTGTAGGTGTCATTACAGTGCTTGGACTGTAAATATCAAAAGTCATTCTTGGGGTAGTGGGTGTGTGGGTGTCATTACAGTGCTTAGACTGTAAATATTAATAGTCATTCATGGGGTTGTGGGTGTGTGGGTGTCATTACAGTTCTTTGACTGTAAATATCAACTGTCATTCATAAGGTGGTGGGTGTGTGAATGTCATTACAAAGCTTGGACTGTAAATATCAACAGTCATTCATGAGGTTGTATGTGTGTAGGTGTCATTACAGTGCTTAGACTGTAAATATCAAAAGTCATTCTTTGGTGGTGGGTGTGTGGGTGTCATTACAGTGCTTAAAATGTAAGTCTCAACAGTCATTTATGGGGTGGTGGGT
This sequence comes from Petrolisthes cinctipes, assembly GCA_033782935.1. Taxonomy (NCBI): domain Eukaryota; kingdom Metazoa; phylum Arthropoda; class Malacostraca; order Decapoda; family Porcellanidae; genus Petrolisthes; species Petrolisthes cinctipes. Next base: position 179,770 of record JAWQEG010000412.1, read on the forward strand.
GTGTGGCTGTCATTATAGTGCTTGGACTGTAAATATCAACAGTCAATCATGGGGTGGTGGGTATGTGGGTGTCATTACAGTGCTTGGACTGTAAATATCAACAGTCATTCATTGTGTGGTGGGTGTGTGGGTGTCATTACATTGTTCTGATTGTAAATATCAACAGTCATTAATAAGGTGGTGGGTGTCATTCGAATGCTTGGACTGTAAATATCAACAGTTATTCATGGAGTGGTGGGTGTGTTGGTGTCATTACAGTGCTTGGACTATAAATATCAACCATAATCATGGGGTGGTGGGTGTGGGGCGTCATTACAGTGCTTTGACTGTAAATATCAACAGTCATTCATGGGGTGGTGGGGGTGAGGGTGTCATTACAGTGCTTAGACTTTAAATATCAACAATCATTCATGGGGTGGTGGGTGTGGGGGTGTCATTATAGTGTTTGGACTGTAAATATCAACAGTCATTAATGGGGTTGTGGGTGTGTGGGTGTCATTACAGTTCTTGGACTGTATATATCAACAGTCATACATAGGGTGGTGGGTGTGGGGCGTCATTACAGTGCTTTGACTGTAAATATCAACAGTCATTCATTGGTTGGTGGGGGTGAGGGTGTCATTACAGTGCTTAGACTATAAATATCAACCATAATCAAGGGGTGGTGGGTGTCTGTGTGTCATTAGTTCTTGGACTGTGAATATCAACAGTCATTCATGGGGTGGTGGGTGGCATTACAGTGCTTAGACTCTAATATCAACAGTCATTAATGGGGTGATGGGTGTGTGGGTGTCATTACAGTTCTTGGACTGTAGATATTAACAGTTATTCATGGGGATGTGGGTGTTTGGGTGTCTATGCAGTGCTTGGACTGTAAATATCAACGGTTAATCATATGGTGGTGGGTGTGTGGCTGTCATTTCAGTGCTTAGACTGTAAATATCAATAGTCATTCATGGGGTGGTGGGTGTGAGGATGTCATCACAGTGCTTAGACTGTATATATCAACAATCATTCATGGGGTTGTGGGTGTGTGGGTGTTATTATAGTGCTTGGATTGTAAATATCAACAGTCATTCATGAGGTGGTGGGTGTGTGGGTGTCATTACATTGCTTGGACTGTAAATATCAAGTCATTCATGGGGTGGTGAGTGTATGGGTGTCATTAGTGCTTGGACTGTGAATATCAACAGTCATTAATGGGGTGGTGGGTGTGTGGGTTTCATTACATTTCTTGTACTGTTAATATCAACCATCCTTTATTGGGTGGTTGGTGTGTGTGTGACATTACATTGCATGGACTGTAAATATTAACAGTCATTCATGGGGTAGTGGGTGTGTGGATGTCATTACAGTGCTCGGAGTGAAAATATCAACCGTTATTTATGGGGTGGTGGGTGTGTGGGTGTTATTACAGTGGTTGGACTGTAAATATCAACCGTCATTCAAAGGGTGGTGGGTGTGTGAGTGTCATTATAGAGCTTGGACTGTAAATATCAACAGTCATTCATGGAGTGGTGGTTGTGTGGGTGTCATTACAGTGCTTGGACTGTAAATATCAACAGTCATTAATTGGGTGGTGGAGGTGTAAGTGTCATTACAGAGCTTGGACTGTAAATATCAACAGTCAATTATGGGGTGGTCGGTGTGTAGGTGTCATTACAGTGCTCAGACTGTAAATATCATCAGTAATTCATGGGGTTGTTGGTGTGTAGGTGTCATTACAGTGCTTGGACTGTAAATATCAACCATAATTCATAGAGTGGTGGGTGTGGGGTGTCATTACAGTTCTTGGACTGTAAATATAAACCATCATTAATTAGGTGGTGGGTTTGTGGGTGTCATTACAGTGCTCAGACTGTAAACATTAACAGTCATTCATGGGGTTGTGCGTGTGTGGGTGTCATTACAGTTCTTTAACTGTAAATATCAACTGTCATTCATAGGGTGTTGGGTGTGTGAGTGTCATTATAGAGCTTGGACTGTAAATATCAACAGTCATTAATGGAGTGGTAGTTGTGTGGGTGTCATTACAGAGCTTGGACTGTAAATATCAACAGTCATTAATTGGGTGGTGGGTGTGTGTGTGACATTACAGTGCATGGACTGTAAATATTAACAGTCATTCATGGGGTAGTGGGTCGGTGGATGTCATTACAGTGCTCGGACTGAAAATATCAACCGTTATTTATGGGGTGGTGGGTGTGTGGGTGTTATTACTGTGGTTGGACTGTAAATATCAACCGTCATTCATAGGGTGGTGGGTGTGTGAGTGTCATTATAGACCTTGGACTGTAAATATCAACAGTCATTCATGGAGTGGTGGTTGTGTGGGTGTCATTACAGTGCTTGGACTGTAAATATCAACAGTCATTAATTGGGTGGTGGAGGTGTAAGTGTCATTACAGAGTTTGGACTGTAAATATCAACAGTCAATCATGGGGTTGTCGGTGTGTGGGTGTCATTACAGTGCTCAGACTGTAAATATCATCAGTAATTCTTGGGGTTGTGGGTGTGTATGTGTCATTACAGTGCTTGTACTGTAAATATCAACCAAAATTCATAGGGTGGTGGGTGTGTGAGTGTCATTATCGAGCTTGGACTGTAAATATCAACCAAAATTCATGGGGTGGTGGGTGTGGGGTGTCATTACAGTGCTTGGACTGTAAATATCAACAGTCAATCATGGGGTGGTCGGTGTGTGGGTGTCATTACAGTGCTTGGACTGTAAATGTCAACAGTCATTTATGGGGTGGTGCATGTGTTGGGGTCATGACAGTGCTTAGACTGTCAATATCAACAGTCATTTATGGGGTTGTTGGTGTGTGGGTGTCATTACAGTTCTTGGACTGTATATATCAACAGTCATACATAGGTTGGTGGGTGTGTGAGTGTCAATACAGAGCTTGGACTGTAAATATCATCAGTAATTCATGGGGTTGTGGGTGTGTAAGTGTCATTACAGTGCTTGGACTGTAAATATCAAAAGTCATTCTATGGTGGTGGGTGTGTGGGTGTCATTAGAGTGCTTAAACTGTAAGTCTCAACAGTCATTTATGGGGTGGTGGGTGTGTGGCTGTCATTATAGTGCTTGGACTGTAAATATCAATAGTCAATCATGGAGTGGTGGGTAGGTGGGTGTCATTTCAGTGCTTGGACTGTAAATATCAACCGTCATTCATGGGGTGGTGGTTGTGTGGTTGTCATTACAGTGTTTTGATTGTATATATCAACAGTCATTTATAAGGTGCTAGGTGTCATTAGAGTGCTTGGACCGTAAATATTAACAGTCATTCATGGAGTGGTTGGTGTGTAGGTGTCATTACAGTGCTTGGACTGTAAATATCAACCATAATTCATGGGGTGGTGGGTGTGGGGTGTTATTACAGTTCTTGGACTGTAAATATAAACCATCATTCATTAGGTGGTGGGTTTGAGGGTGTCATTACAGTGCACAGACTGTAAATATTAAGAGTCATTCATGGGGTTGTGGGTGTGTGGGTGTCATTACAGTTCTTTGACTGTAAATATCTACTGTCATTCATATGGTGGTGGGTGTGTGAATGTCATTACAAAGCTTGGACTGTAAATATCAACAGTCATTCATGAGGTTGTATGTGTGTAGGTGTCATTACAGTGCTTGGACTGTAAATATCAAAAGTCATTCTTTGGTGGTGGGTGTGTGGGTGTCATTACAGTGCTTAAACTGTAAGTCTCAACAGTCATTTATGGGGTGGTGGGTGTGTGGCTGTCATTATAGTGCTTGGACTGTAAATATCAACAGTCAATCATGGGGTGGTGGTTATGTGGGTGTCATTACAGTGCTTGGACTGTAAATATCAACAGTCATTCATTGGGTGGTGGGTGTGTGGGTGTCATTACATTGTTTTGATTGTAACTATCAACAATCATTAATAAGGTGGTGGGTGTCATTCGAATGCTTGGACTGTAAATATCAACAGTCATTCATGGAGTGGTGGGTGTGTTGGTGTTATTACAGTGCTTGGACTATAAATATCAACCATAATCATGGGGTGGTGTGTGTGTGTGTCATTATAGTGCTTGGACTGTAAATATCAACAGTCATTAATGGGGTTGTGGGTGTGTGGGTGTCATTACAGTTCTTGGACTGTATATATCAACAGTCATACAAATGGTGGAGGGTGTGTGAGTGTCATTACAGAGCTTGGACTGTAAATATCATCAGTAATTCATGGGGTTGTGGGTGTGTAGGTGTCATTACAGTGCTTGGACTGTAAATATCAAAAGTCATTCTTTGGTGGTGGGTGTGTGGGTGTCATTACTGTGCTTAGACTGTAAATATCATCAGTAATTCATAAGGGTTGTGGGTGTGTAGGTGTCATTACAGTTCTTGGATTGTATATATCAACAGTCATACATAGGGTGGTGGGTGTGGGGCGTCATTACAGTGCTTTGACTGTAAATATCAACAGTCATTCATGGGTTGGTGGGGGTGAGGGTGTCATTACAGTGCTTAGACTATAAATATCAACCATAATCAAGGGGTGGTGGGTGTCTGTGTGTCATTAGTGCTTGGACTGTGAATATCAACAGTCATTCATGGGGTGGTGGGTGGCACTACAGTGCTTAGACTCTAATATCAACAGTCATTAATGGGGTGATGGGTGTGTGGGTGTCATTACAGTTCTTGGACTGTAGATATCAACAGTTATTCATGGGGATGTGGGTGTTTGGGTGTCTATGCAGTGCTTGGACTGTAAATATCAACGGTTAATCATATGGTGGTGGGTGTGTGGCTGTCATTTCAGTGCTTAGACTGTAAATATCAATAGTCATTCATGGGGTGGTTGGTGTGAGGATGTCATCACAGTGCTTAGACTGTATATATCAACAATCATTCATGGGGTTGTGGGTGTGTGGGTGTCATTATAGTGCTTGGACTGTAAATATCAACAGTCATTCATGAGGTGGTGGGTGTGTGGGTGTCATTACATTGCTTGGACTGTAAATATCAAGTCATTCATGGGGTGGTGGGTGTATGGGTGTAATTAGTGCTTGGACTGTAAATATCAACAGTCATTCATGGCGTGGTGGTGGCATTACAGTGCTTAGACTCTAATATGAACTGTTATTCATAGGGTGATGGGTGTGTAGGTGTCATTACAGTGCTTGGACTGTAAAATTAAACAGTTATTCATGGGGATGTGGGTGTTTGGGTGTCATTATAATGTTTGGACTGTAAATATTATCAGTCATTCATGGGGTAGTGGGTGTGTGGATGTCATTACAGTGCTTGGACTAATAATATCAACTGTCATTAATGGGGTGGCGGGTGTGTGGGTTTCATTACAGTTCTTGTACTGTAAATATCAAGCATCCTTTATTGGGTGGTTGGTGTGTGTGTGACATTACAGTGCATAGACTGTAAATATTAACAGTCATTCATAGGGTAGTGGGTGTGTGGATGTCATTACAGTGCTCGGACTGAAAATATCAACCGTTATTTATGGGGTGGTGGGTGTGTGGGTGTTATTACAGTGGTTGGACTGTAAATATCAACCGTCATTTATAGGGTGGTGGGTGTGTGAGGGTCATTATAGACCTTGGACTGTAAATATCAACAGTCATTCATGGAGTGGTGGTTGTGTGGGTGTCATTACAGTGCTTGGACTGTAAATATCAACAGTCATTAATTGGGTGGTGGAGGTGTAAGTGTCATTACAGTTCTTGGATTGTATATATCAACAGTCATACATAGGGTGGTGGGTGTGGGGCGTCATTACAGTGCTTTGACTGTAAATATCAACAGTCATTCATGGGTTGGTGGGGGTGAGGGTGTCATTACAGTGCTTAGACTATAAATATCAACCATAATCAAGGGGTGGTGGGTGTCTGTGTGTCATTAGTGCTTGGACTGTGAATATCAACAGTCATTCATGGGGTGGTGGGTGGCACTACAGTGCTTAGACTCTAATATCAACAGTCATTAATGGGGTGATGGGTGTGTGGGTGTCATTACAGTTCTTGGACTGTAGATATCAACAGTTATTCATGGGGATGTGGGTGTTTGGGTGTCTATGCAGTGCTTGGACTGTAAATATCAACGGTTAATCATATGGTGGTGGGTGTGTGGCTGTCATTTCAGTGCTTAGACTGTAAATATCAATAGTCATTCATGGGGTGGTTGGTGTGAGGATGTCATCACAGTGCTTAGACTGTATATATCAACAATCATTCATGGGGTTGTGGGTGTGTGGGTGTCATTATAGTGCTTGGACTGTAAATATCAACAGTCATTCATGAGGTGGTGGGTGTGTGGGTGTCATTACATTGCTTGGACTGTAAATATCAAGTCATTCATGGGGTGGTGGGTGTATGGGTGTAATTAGTGCTTGGACTGTAAATATCAACAGTCATTCATGGCGTGGTGGTGGCATTACAGTGCTTAGACTCTAATATGAACTGTTATTCATAGGGTGATGGGTGTGTAGGTGTCATTACAGTGCTTGGACTGTAAAATTAAACAGTTATTCATGGGGATGTGGGTGTTTGGGTGTCATTATAATGTTTGGACTGTAAATATTATCAGTCATTCATGGGGTAGTGGGTGTGTGGATGTCATTACAGTGCTTGGACTAATAATATCAACTGTCATTAATGGGGTGGCGGGTGTGTGGGTTTCATTACAGTTCTTGTACTGTAAATATCAAGCATCCTTTATTGGGTGGTTGGTGTGTGTGTGACATTACAGTGCATAGACTGTAAATATTAACAGTCATTCATAGGGTAGTGGGTGTGTGGATGTCATTACAGTGCTCGGACTGAAAATATCAACCGTTATTTATGGGGTGGTGGGTGTGTGGGTGTTATTACAGTGGTTGGACTGTAAATATCAACCGTCATTCAAAGGGTGGTGGGTGTGTGAGTGTCATTATAGAGCTTGGACTGTAAATATCAACAGTCATTCATGGAGTGGTGGTTGTGTGGGTGTCATTACAGTGCTTGGACTGTAAATATCAACAGTCATTAATTGGGTGGTGGAGGTGTAAGTGTCATTACAAAGCTTGGACTGTAAATATCAACAGTCAATCATGGGGTGGTCGGTGTGTAGGTGTCATTACAGTGCTCAGACTGTAAATATCATCAGTAATTCATGGGGTTGTTGGTGTTTAGGTGTCATTACAGTGCTTGGACTGTAAATATAAACCATCATTAATTAGGTGGTGGGTTTGTGGGTGTCATTACAGTGCTCAGACTGTAAATATTAACAGTCATTCATGGGGTTGTGGGTGTGTGGGTGTCATTACAGTTCTTTGACTGTAAATATCAACTGTCATTCATAGGGTGTTGGGTGTGTGAGTGTCATTATAGAGCTTGGACTGTAAATATCAACAGTCATTAATGGAGTGGTAGTTGTGTGGGTGTCATTACAGTGCTTGGACTGTAAATATCAACAGTCATTAATTGGGTGGTGGGTGTGTGTGTGACATTACAGTGCATGGACTGTAAATATTAACAGTCATTCATGGGGTAGTGGGTGTGTGGATGTCATTACAGTGCTTGGACTGAAAATATCAACCGTTATTTATGGGTGGTGGGTGTGTGGGTGTTATTACAGTGGTTGGACTGTAAATATCAACCGTCATTCATAGAGTGGTGGGTGTGTGAGTGTCATTATAGACCTTGGACTGTAAATATCAACAGTCATTCATGGAGTGGTGGTTGTGTGGGTGTCATTACAGTGCTTGGACTGTAAATATCAACAGTCATTAATTGGGTGGTGGAGGTGTAAGTATCATTAAAGAGCTTAGACTGTAAATATCAACAGTCAATCATGGGGTGGTCGGTGTGTGGGTGTCATTACAGTGCTCAGACTGTAAATATCATCAGTAATTCTTGGGGTTGTAGGTGTGTAGGTGTCATTACAGTGCTTGTACTGTAAATATCAACCATAATTCATGGGGTGGTGGGTGTGGGGTGTCATTACAGTTCTTGGACTGTAAATATAAACCATCATTAATTAGGTGGTGGGTTTGTGGGTGTCATTACAGTGCTTGGACTGTAAATATCAAAAGTCATTCTTTGGTGGTGGGTGTGTGGGTGTCATTACAGTGCTTAAACTGCAAGTCTCAACAGTCATTTATGGGGTGGTTAGTGTGTGGCTGTCATTATAGTGCTTGGACTGTAAATATCAACAGTCAATCATGGGGTGGTGGGTATGTGGGTGTCATTACAGTGCTTGGACTGTAAATATCAACAGTCATTCATTGGGTGGTGGGTGTGTGGGTATCATTACATTGTTTTGATTGTAAATATCAACAGTCATTAATAAGGTGGTGGGTGTCATTCGAATGCTTGGACTGTAAATATCAACAGTCATTCATGGAGTGGTGGGTGTGTTGGTGTTATTACAGTGCTTGGACTATAAATATCAACCATAATCATGGAGTGGTGGGTGTGGGGCGTCATTACAGTGCTTTGACTGTAAATATCAACAGTCATTCATGGGGTGGTGGGGGTGAGGGTGTCATTACAGTGCATAGACTTTAAATATCAACAATCATTCATGGGGTGGTGGGTGTGTGGGTGTCATTATAGTGCTTGGACTGTAAATATCAACAGTCATTAAAAGGGTTGTGGGTGTGTGGGTGTCATTACAGTGTTTGGACTGTATATACCAACAGTCATACATAGGGTGGAGGGTGTGTGAGTGTCATTACAGAGCTTGGACTGTAAATATCATCAGTAATTCATGGGGTTGTGGGTGTGTAGGTGTCATTACAGTGCTTGGTCAGTAAATATCAAAAGTCATTCTTGGGGTGGTGTGTGTGTGGGTGTCATTACTGTGCTTAGACTGTAAATATCAACAGTCATTTATGTGGTGGTGGGTGTGTGGCTGTCATTATAGTGCTTGGACTGTAAATATCAACAGTCAATCATGGAGTGGTGGGTACGTGGGTGTCATTACAGTGCTTGGACTGTACATATCAACCATCATTCATGGGGTGGTGGTTGTGTAGTTGTCATTACAGTGTTTTGATTGTATATATCAACAGTCATTTATTAGGTGCTGGGTGTCATTAGAGTGCTTTGACTGTAAATATCAACAGTCATTCATGGAGTGGTGGGTGTGTTTGTGTCATTACAGTGTTTGGAGTGTAAATATCAACCATAATTCATGGGGTGGTGGGTGTGGGTTGTCATTACAGTTCTTGGACTGTAAATATAAATTATCATTTATTGGGTGGTGGGTTTGTGGGTGTCATTACAGTGCACAGACTGTAAATATTAAGAGTCATTCATGGGGTTGTGGGTGTGTGGGTGTCATTACAGTTCTTTGACTGTAAATATCAACTGTCATTCATAGGGTGGTGTGTGTGTGAATGTCATTACAAACCTTGGACTGTAAATATCAACAGTCATTCATGATGTTGTATGTGTGTAGGTGTCATTACAGTGCTTGGACTGTAAATATCAAAAGTCATTCTTTGGTGGTGGGTGTGTGGGTGTCATTACAGTGCTTAAACTGTAAGTCTCAACAGTTATTTATGGGGTGGTGGGTGTGTGGCTGTCATTATAGTGCTTGGACTGTAAATATCAACAGTCAATCATGGGGTGGTGGGTATGTGGGTATCATTACAGTGCTTGGACTGTAAATATCAAAAGTCATTCTTTGGTGGTGGGTGTGTGGGTGTCATTACAGTGCTTAAACTGTAAGTCTCAACAGTCATTTATGGGGTGGTGGGTGTGTGTCTGTCATTATAGTGCTTGGACTGTAAATATGAACAGTCAATCATGGGGTGGTGGGTATGTGGGTATCATTACAGTGCTTGGACTGTAAATATCAACAGTTATTCATGGAGTGGTGGGTGTGTTGGTGTCATTACAGTGCTTGGACTATAAATATCAACCATAATCATGGGGTGGTGGGTATGGGGCGTCATTACAGTGCTTTGACTGTAAATATCAACAGTCATTCATGGGGTGGTGGGGGTGAGGGTGTCATTACAGTGCTTAGACTTTAAATATCAACAATCATTCATGGGGTGGTGGGTGTGTGGGTGTCATTATAGTGCTTGGACTGTAAATATCAACAGTCATTCATGGGGTGGTGGGTGGCATTACAGTGCTTAGACTCTAATATCAACAGTCATTAATGGGGTGATGGGTGTGTGGGTGTCATTACAGTTCTTGGACTGTAGATATCAACAGTTATTCATTGGGATGTGGGTGTTTGGGTGTCTATGCAGTGCTTGGACTGTAGATATCAACGGTTAATCATATGGTGGTGGGTGTGTGGCTGTCATTTTAGTGCTTAGACTGTAAATATCAATGGTCATTCATGGGGTGGTGGGTGTGAGGATGTCATCACAGTGCTTAGACTGTATATATCAACAATCATTCATGGGGTTGTGGGTGTGTGGGTGTCATTATAGTACTTTGACTGTAAATATCAACAGTCATTCATGAGGTGGTGGGTGTGTGGGTGTCATTACATTGCTTGGACTGTAAATATCAAGTCATTCATGGGGTGGTGGGTGTATGGGTGTCATTATTGCTTGGACTGTGAATATCAACAGTCATTCATGGCGTGGTGGTGGCATTACAGAGCTTAGACTCTAATATCAACTGTTATTCATAGGGTGATGGGTGTGTAGGTGTCATTACAGTGCTTGGACTGTAAATATAAACAGTTATTCATGGGGATGTGGGTGTTTGGGTGTCATTATAGTGTTTGGACTGTAAATATTATCAGTCATTCATGGGGTAGTGGGTGTGTGGATGTCATTACAGTGCTTGCACTAATAATATCAACTGTCATTAATGGGGTGGTGGGTGTGTGGGTTTCATTACAGTTCTTGTACTGTAAATATCAACCATCCTTTATTGGGTGGTTGGTGTGTGTGTGACATTACAGTGCATGGACTGTAAATATTAACAGTCATTCATGGGGTAGTGGGTCTGTGGATGTCATTACAGTGCTCGGACTGAAAATATCAACCGTTATTTATGGGGTGGTGGGTGTGTGGGTGTTATTACAGTGGTTGGACTGTAAATATCAACCGTCATTTAAAGGGTGGTGGGTGTGTGAGTGTCATTATAGAGCTTGGACTGTAAATATCAACAGTCATTCATGGAGTGGTGGTTGTGTGGGTGTCATTACAGTGCTTGGACTGTAAATATCAACAGTCATAATTGGGTGGTGGAGGTGTAAGTGTCATTACAGAGCTTGGACTGTAAATATCAACAGTCAATCATGGGGTGGTCGGTGTGTAGGTGTCATTACAGTGCTCAGACTGTAAATATCATCAGTAATTCATGGGGTTGTTGGTGTGTAGGTGTCATTACAGTGCTTGGACTGTAAATATCAACCATAATTCATAGGGTGGTGGGTGTGGGGTGTCATTACAGTTCTTGGACTGTAAATATAAACCATCATTAATCAGGTGGTGGGTTTGTGGGTGTCATTACAGTGCTCAGACTGTAAATATTAACAGTCATTCATGGGGTTGTGGGTGTGTGGGTGTCATTACAGTTCTTTGACTGTAAATATCAACTGTTATTTATGGGGTGGTGGGTGTGTGGGTGTTATTACAGTGGTTGGACTGTAAATATCAACCATCATTCATAGGGTGGTGGGTGTGTGAGTGTCATTATAGACCTTGGACTGTAAATATCAACAGTCATTTATAGAGTGGTGGTTGTGTGGGTGTCATTACAGTGCTTGGACTGTAAATATCAACAGTCATTATTGGGTGGTGGAGGTGTAAGTGTCATTACAGAGCTTGGACTGTAAATAGTAACAGTCAATCATGGGGTGGTCGGTGTGTGGGTGTCATTACAGTGCTCAGACTGTAAATATCATCAGAAATTCTTGGGGTTGTGGGTGTGTTGGTGTCATTACAGTGCTTGTACTGTAAATATCAACCATAATTCATGGGGTGGTGGGTGTGGGGTGTCATTACAGTTCTTGGACTGTAAATATAAACCATCATTAATTAGCTGGTGGGTGTCATTACAGTGCTCAGACTTTAAATATTAACAGTCATTCATGGGGTTGTGGGTGTCATTACAGTTCTTTGACTGTAAATATCAACTGTCATTCATAGGGTGTTGGGTGTGTGAATGTCATTATAGAGCTTGGACTGTAAATATCAACAGTCATTCATGGAGTAGTAGTTGTGTGGGTGTCATTACAGTGCTTGGACTGTAAATATCAACAGTCATTAATTGGGTGGTGGGTGTGTGTGTGACATTACAGTGCATGGACTGTAAATATTAACAGTCATTCATGGGGTAGTGGGTGTGTGGATGTCATTACAGTGCTCGGACTGAAAATATCAACCATCATTCATAGGGTGGTGGGTGTGTGAGTTTCATTATAGAGCTTGGACTGTAAATATCAACAGTCATTTATTGGGTGGTGGAGGTGTAAGTGTCATTACAGTGCTTGGACTGTAAATATCAACAGTCAATCATGGGGTGGTCGGTGTGTGGGTGTCATTACAGTGCTTGGACTGTAAATGTCAACAGTCATTCATGGGGTGGTGCATGTGTTGGTGTCATGACAGTGCTTAGACTGTCAATATCAACAGTCATTCATGGGGTGGTGAGTGTGTGGGTGTCAATACAGTTATTGGACTATAAATATAAACCATCATTCATTAGGTGGTGGGTGTGTGGGTGTCATTACAGTGCTTGGGCTATAAATATCAACTGTCATTTATGGGGCTGTTGGTGTGTAGGTGTCATTACAGTTCTTGGACTGTATATATCAACAGTCATACATAGGTTGGTGGGTGTGTGAGTGTCATTACAGAGCTTGGACTGTAAATATCATCAGTAATTCATGGGGTTGTGGGTGTGTAGGTGTCATTACAGTGCTTGGACTGTAAATATCAAAAGTCATTCATGGGGTGCTGGGTGTGTGGGTGTCATTACAGTGCTTAGACTGTAAATATCAACAGTCATTTATGGGGTGGTGGGTGTGTGGCTGTCATTATAGTGCTTGGACTGTAAATATCAACAGTCAATCATGGAGTGGTGGGTAGGTGGGTGTCATTACAGTGCTTGGACTGTAAATATCAACCGTCATTCATGGGGTGGTGGTTGTGTGGTTGTTATTACAGTGTTTTGATTGTATATATCAACAGTCATTTATAAGGTGCTGGGTGTCATTAGAGTGCTTGGACCGTAAATATTAACAGTCATTCATGGAGTGGTGGGTGTGTTGGTGTCATTACAGTGCTTGGAGTGTAAATATCAACCATAATTCATGAGGTGGTGGGTGTCGGGTGTCATTACAGTTCTTGGACTGTAAATATAAACCATCATTCATTAGGTGGTGGGTTTGTGGGTGTCATTACAGTGCACAGACTGTAAATATTAAGAGTCATTCATGGGGTTGTGGGTGTGTGGGTGTCATTACAGTTCTTTGACTGTAAATATCAACTGTCATTCATATGGTGGTGGGTGTGTGAATGTCATTACAAAGCTTGGACTGTATATATCAACAGTCATTCATGAGGTTGTATGTGTGTAGGTGTCATTACAGTGCTTGGACTGTAAATATCAAAAGTCATTCTTTGGTGGTGGGTGTGTGGGTGTCATTACAGTGCTTAAACTGTAAGTCTCAACAGTCATTTATGGGGTGGTGGGTGTGTGGGTGTCATTATAGTGCTTGGACTGTAAATATCAACAGTCATTCATTTGGTGGTGGGTGTGTGGGTGTCATTACTTTGTTTTGATTGTAAATATCAACAGTCATTAATAAGGTGGTAGGTGTCATTCGAATGCTTGGACTGTAAATATCAACAGTCATTCATGGAGTGGTGGGTGTGTTGGTGTTATTACAGTGCTTCGACTATAAATATCAACCATAATCAAGGGGTGGTGGGTGTGGGGCGTCATTACAGTGCTTTGACTGTAAATATCAACAGTCATTCATGGGGTGGTGGGTATGTGGGTGTCATTACAGTGCTTAAACTGTAAGTCTCAACAGTCAGTTATGGGGTGGTGGGTGTGTGGGTGTCATTATAGTGCTTGAACTGTAAATATCAACAGTCATTAATGGGGTTGTGGGTGTGTGGGTGTCATTACAGTTCTTGGACTGTATATATCAACAGTCATACATAGGGTGGAGGGTGTGTGAGTGTCCTTACAGAGCTTGGATTGTAAATATCATCAGTAATTCATGGGGTTGTGGGTGTGTAGGTTTCATTACAGTCCTTGGACTGTAAATATCAAAAGTCATTCTTGGGGTGGTGGGTGTGTGGGTGTCATTACAGTGCTTAGACTGTAAATATCATCAGTAATTCATGGGGTTGTGGGTGTGTAGGTGTCATTACAGTGCTTGTACTGTAAATATCAATTATAATTCATGGGGTGGTGGGTGTGGGGTGTCATTACAGTTCTTGTACTGTAAATATAAACCATCATTAATTAGGTGGTATGTTTGTAGGTGTCATTACAGTGCTCAGACTGTAAATATTAACAGTCATTCATGGGGTTGTGTGTGTGTGGGTGTCATTACAGTTCTTTGACTGTAAATATCAACTGTCATTCATAGGGTGTTGGGTGTGTGAGTGTCATTATAGAGCTTGGACTGTAAATATCAACAGTCATTCATGGAGTGGTAGTTGTGTGGGTGTCATTACAGTGCTTGGACTGTAAAAATCAACAGTCATTAATTGGGTGGTGGGTGTGTGTGTGACATTACAGTGCATGGACTGTAAATATTAACAGTCATTCATGGGGTAGTGGGTGTGTGGATGTCATTACATTGCTCGGACTGAAAATATCAACCGTTATTTATGGGGTGGTAGGTGTGTGGGTGTTATTACAGTGGTTGGACTGTAAATATCAACCGTCATTTATAGGGTGGTGGGTGTGTGAGTGTCATTATAGAGCTTGGACTGTAAATATCAACAGTCATTCATGGAGTGGTCGGTGTGTGGGTGTCATTACAGTGCTTGGACTGTAAATATCAACAGTCATTAATTGGGTGGTGGAGGTGTAAGTGTCATTACAGTGCTTGGACTGTAAATATCAACAGTCATTCATGGGGTGGTCGGTGTGTGGGTGTCATTACAGTGCTTGGACTGTAAATGTCAACAGTCATTCATGGGGTGGTGCATGTGTTGGTGTCATGACAGTGCTTAGACTGTCAATATCAACAGTCATTAATGGGGTGGTGAGTGTGTGGGTGTCAATACAGTTCTTGGACTATAAATATAAACCATCATTCATTAGGTGGTGGGTGTGTGGGTGTCATTACAGTGCTTGTGCTAAAAATATCGACTGTCATTTATTGGGTTGTTGTTGTGTGGGTGTCATTACAGTTCTTATACTGTATATATCAACAGTCATACATAGGTTGGTGGGTGTGTGAGTGTCATTACAGAGCTTGGACTGTAAATATCATCAGTAATTCATGGGGTTGTGGGTGTGTAGGTGTCATTACAGTGCTTTAACTGTAAATATCAAAAGTCAATCTTGGGGTGGTGGGTGTGTGGGTGTCATTACAGTGCTTGGAGTGTAAATATCAACCATAATTCATGGGGTGGTGGGTGTGGGGTGTCATTACAGTTCTTGGACTGTAAATATAAACCATCATTCATTAGGTGGTGGGTTTGTGGGTGTCATTACAGTGCACAGACTGTAAATATTAAGAGTCATTCATGGGGTTGTGGGTGTGTGGGTGTCATTACAGTTCTTTGACTGTAAATATCAACTGTCATTCAAAGGGTGGTGTGTGTGTGAATGTCATTACAAAGCTTGGACTGTAAATATCAACAGTCATTCATGAGGTTGTGGGTGTGTAGGTGTCATTACAGTGCTTAGACTGTAAATATCAACAGTCATTTATGGGGTGGTGGGTGTGTGGCCGTCATTATAGTGCTTGGACTGTAAATATCAACAGTCAATCATGGAGTGGTGGGTAGGTGGGTGTCATTACAGTGCTTGGACTGTAAATATCAACCGTCATTCATGGGGTGGTGGTTGTGTAGTTGTCATTACAGTGTTTTGATTGTATATATCAACAGTCATTTATAAGGTGCTGGGTGTCAATAGAGTGCTTGGACGGTAAATATCAACAGTCATTCATGGAGTGGTGGGTGTGTTGGTGTCATTACAGTGCTTGGAGTGTAAATATCAACCATAATTCATGGGGTGGTGGGTGTGGGGTGTCATTACAGTTCTTGGACTGTATATATAAAACATCATTCATTTGGTGGTGGGTTTGTGGGTGTCATTACAGTGCACAGACTGTAAATATTAAGAGTCATTCATGGGGTTGTGGGTGTGTGGGTGTCATTACAGTTCTTTGACTGTAAATATCAACTGTCATTCATATGGTGGTGGGTGTGTGAATGTCATTACAAAGCTTGGACTGTAAATATCAACAGTCATTCATGAGGTTGTATGTGTGTAGGTGTCATTACAGTGCTTGGACTGTAAATATCAAAAGTCATTCTTTGGTGGTAGGTGTGTGGGTGTCATTACAGTGCTTAAACTGTAAGTCTCAACAGTCATTTATGGGGTGGTGGGTGTGTGGCTGTCATTATAGTGCTTGGACTGTAAATATCAACATTCAATCATGGGGTGGTGGGTATGTGGGTGTCATTACAGTGCTTGGACTGTAAATATCAACAGTCATTCATTGGGTGGTGGGTGTGTGGGTGTCATTACATTGTTTTGATTGTAAATATCAACAGTCATTAATAAGGTGGTAGGTGTCATTCGAATGCTTGGACTGTAAATATCAACAGTCATTCATGGAGTGGTGGGTGTGTTGGTGTTATTACAGTGCTTCGACTATAAATATCAACCATAATCAAGGGGTGGTGGGTGTGGGGCGTCATTACAGTGCTTTGACTGTAAATATCAACAGTCATTCATAGGGTGGTGGGTGTGTGGGTGTCATTACAGTGCTTAAACTGTAAGTCTCAACAGTCATTTATGGGGTGGTGGGTGTGTGGGTGTCATTATAGTGCTTGAACTGTAAATATCAACAGTCATTAATGGGGTTGTGGGTGTGTGGGTGTCATTACAGTTCTTGGACTGTATATATCAACAGTCATACATAGGGTGGAGGGTGTGTGAGTGTCATTACAGAGCTTGGATTGTAAATATCATCAGTAATTCATGGGGTTGTGGGTGTGTAGGTTTCATTACAGTCCTTGGACTGTAAATATCAAAAGTCATTCTTGGGGTGGTGGGTGTGTGGGTGTCATTACAGTGCTTAGACTGTAAATATCATCAGTAATTCATGGGGTTGTGGGTGTGTAGGTGTCATTACAGTGCTTGTACTGTAAATATCAATTATAATTCATGGGGTGGTGGGTGTGGGGTGTCATTACAGTTCTTGTACTGTAAATATAAACCATCATTAATTGGGTGGTGGGTTTGTAGGTGTCATTACAGTGCTCAGACTGTAAATATTAACAGTCATTCATAGGGTGTTGGGTGTGTGAGTGTCATTATAGAGCTTGGACTGTAAATATCAACAGTCATTCATGGAGTGGTAGTTGTGTGGGTGTCATTACAGTGCTTGGACTGTAAAAATCAACAGTCATTAATTGGGTGGTGGGTGTGTGTGTGACATTACAGTGCATGGACTGTAAATATTAACAGTCATTCATGGGGTAGTGGGTGTGTGGATGTCATTACATTGCTCGGACTGAAAATATCAACCGTTATTTATGGGGTGGTAGGTGTGTGGGTGTTATTACAGTGGTTGGACTGTAAATATCAACCGTCATTCATAGGGTGGTGGGTGTGTGAGTGTCATTATAGAGCTTGGACTGTAAATATCAACAGTCATTCATGGAGTGGTCGGTGTGTGGGTGTCATTACAGTGCTTGGACTGTAAATATCAACAGTCATTAATTGGGTGGTGGAGGTGTAAGTGTCATTACAGTGCTTGGACTGTAAATATCAACAGTCAATCATGGGGTGGTCGGTGTGTGGGTGTCATTACAGTGCTTGGACTGTAAATGTCAACAGTCATTCATGGGGTGGTGCATGTGTTGGTGTCATGACAGTGCTTAGACTGTCAATATCAACAGTCATTAATGGGGTGGTGAGTGTGTGGGTGTAAATACAGTTCTTGGACTATAAATATAAACCATCATTCATTAGGTGGTGGGTGTGTGGGTGTCATTACAGTGCTTGTGCTATAAATATCAACTGTCATTTATTGGGTTGTTGTTGTGTGGGTGTCATTACAGTTCTTATACTGTATATATCAACAGTCATACATAGGTTGGTGGGTGTGTGAGTGTCATTACAGAGCTTGGACTGTAAATATCATCAGTAATTCATGGGGTTGTCGGTGTGTAGGTGTCATTACAGTTCTTTAACTGTAAATATCAAAAGTCATTCTTGGGGTGGTGGGTGTGTGGGTGTCATTACAGTGCTTGGAGTGTAAATATCAACCATAATTCATGGGGTGGTGGGTGTGGGGTGTCATTACAGTTCTTGGACTGTAAATATAAACCATCATTCATTAGGTGGTGGGTTTGTGGGTGTCATTACAGTGCACAGACTGTAAATATTAAGAGTCATTCATGGGGTTGTGGGTGTGTGGGTGTCATTACAGTTCTTTGACTGTAAATATCAACTGTCATTCAAAGGGTGGTGTGTGTGTGAATGTCATTACAAAGCTTGGACTGTAAATATCAACAGTCATTCATGAGGTTGTGGGTGTGTAGGTGTCATTACAGTGCTTAGACTGTAAATATCAACAGTCATTTATGGGGTGGTGGGTGTGTGGCCGTCATTATAGTGCTTGGACTGTAAATATCAACAGTCAATCATGGAGTGGTGGGTAGGTGGGTGTCATTACAGTGCTTGGACTGTAAATATCAACCGTCATTCATGTGGTGGTGGTTGTGTAGTTGTCATTACAGTGTTTTGATTGTATATATCAACAGTCATTTATAAGGTGCTGGGTGTCAATAGAGTGCTTGGACGGTAAATATCAACAGTCATTCATGGAGTGGTGGGTGTGTTTGTGTCATTACAGTGCTTGGAGTGTAAATATCAACCATAATTCATGGGGTGGTGGGTGTGGGGTGTCATTACAGTTCTTGGACTGTATATATAAAACATCATTCATTTGGTGGTGGGTTTGTGGGTGTCATTACAGTGCACAGACTGTAAATATTAAGAGTCATTCATGGGGTTGTGGGTGTGTGGGTGTCATTACAGTTCTTTGACTGTAAATATCAACTGTCATTCATAGGGTGGTGGGTGTGTGAATGTTATTACAAAGCTTGGACTGTAAATATCAACAGTCATTCATGAGGTTGTATGTGTGTAGGTGTCATTACAGTGCTTGGACTGTAAATATCAAAAGTCATTCTTTGGTGGTGGGTGTGTGGGTGTCATTACAGTGCTTAAACTGTAAGTCTCAACAGTCATTTATGGGGTAGTGGGTATGTGGGTGTCATTACAGTGCTTGGACTGTAAATATCAACAGTCATTCATTGGGTGGTGGGTGTGTGGGTGTCATTACATTGTTTTGATTGTAAATATCAACAGTCATTAATAAGGTGGTGGGTGTCATTCGAATGCTTGGACTGTAAATATCAACAGTCATTCATGGAGTGGTGGGTGTGTTGGTGTTATTACAGTGCTTCGACTATAAATATCAACCATAATCAAGGGGTGGTGGGTGTGGGGCGTCATTACAGTGTTTTGACTGTAAATATCAACAGTCATTCATGGGGAGGTGGGGGTGAGGGTGTCATTATAATGCTTGAACTGTAAATTTCAACAGTCATTAATGGGGTTGTGGGTGTGTGGGTGTCATTACAGATCTTGGACTGTATATATCAACAGTCATACATAGGGTGGAGGGTGTGTGAGTGTCATTACAGAGCTTGGACTGTAAATATCATCAGTAATTCATGGGGTTGTGGGTGTGTAGGTTTCATTACAGTGCTTGGACTGTAAATATCAAAAGTCATTCTTGGGGTGGTGGGTGTGTGGGTGTCATTACAGTGCTTAGACTGTAAATATCATCAGTAATTCATGGGGTTGTGGGTGTGTAGGTGTCATTACAGTGCTTGTACTGTAAATATCAACCATAATTTATGGGGTGGTGGGTGTGGGGTGTCATTACAGTTCTTGGACTGTAAATATAAACCATCATTAATTAGGTGGTGGGTTTGTGGGTGTCATTACAGTGCTCAGACTGTAAATATTAACAGTCATTCATGGGGTTGTGGGTGTGTGGGTGTCATTACAGTTCTTTGACTGTAAATATCAACTGTCATTCATAGGGTGTTGGGTGTGTGAGTGTCATTATAGAGCTTGGACTGTAAATATCAACAGTCATTCATGGAGTGGTAGTTGTGTGGGTGTCATTACAGTGCTTGGACTGTAAATATCAACAGTCATTAATTGGTTGGTGGAGGTGTAAGTGTCATTACAGTGCTTGGACTGTAAATATCAACAGTCAATCATTGGGTTGTCGGTGTGTGGGTGTCATTACAGTGCTTGGACTGTAAATGTCAACAGTCATTCATGGGGTGGTGCATGTGTTAGTGTCATGACAGTGCTTAGACTGTCAATATCAACAGTCATTCATGGGGTGGTGAATGTGTGGGTGTCAATACAGTTCTTGGACTATAAATATAAACCATCATTCATTTGGTGGTGGGTTTGTGGGTGTCATTACAGTGCACAGACTGTAAATATTAAGAGTCATTCATGGGGTTGTGGGTGTGTAGGTGTCATTATAGTGCTTGGACTGTAAATATCAACAGTCAATCATGGAGTGGTGGGTAGGTGGGTGTCATTACAGTGCTTGGACTGTAAACATCAACCGTCATTCATGGGGTGGTGGTTGTGTGGTTGTTATTACAGTGTTTTGATTGTATATATCAACAGTCATTTATAAGGTGCTGGGTGTCATTAGAGTGCTTGGACCGTAAATATTAACAGTCATTATGGAGTGGTTGGTGTCATTACAGTGCTTGGAATGTAAATATCAACCATAATTCATGAGGTGGTGGGTGTCGGGTGTCATTACAGTTCTTGGACTGTAAATATAAACCATCATTCATTAGGTGGTGGGTTTGTGGGTGTCATTACAGTGCACAGACTGTAAATATTAAGAGTCATTCATGGGGTTGTGGGTGTGTGGGTGTCATTACAGTTCTTTGACTGTAAATATCAACTGTCATTCATATGGTGGTGGGTGTGTGAATGTCATTACAAAGCTTGGACTGTAAATATCAACAGTCATTCATGAGGTTGTATGTGTTTAGGTGTCATTACAGTGCTTGGACTGTAAATATCAAAATTCATTCTTTGGTGGTGGGTGTGTGGGTGTCATTACAGTGCTTAAACTGTAAGTCTCAACAGTCATTTATGGGGTGGTGGGTGTGTGGCTGTCATTATAGTGCTTGGACTGTAAATATCAACAGTCAATCATGGGGTGGTGGGTATGTGGGTGTCATTACAGTGCTTGGACTGTAAATATCAACAGTCATTCATTGGGTGGTGGGTGTGTGGGTGTCATTACATTGTTTTGATTGTAAATATCAACAGTCATTAATAAGGTGGTAGGTGTCATTCGAATGCTTGGACTGTAAATATCAACAGTCATTCATGGAGTGGTGGGTGTGTTGGTGTTATTACAGTGCTTCGACTATAAATATCAACCATAATTATGGGGTGGTGGGTGTGGGGCGTCATTACAGTGTTTTGACTGTAAATATCAACAGTCATTCATGGGGAGGTGGGGGTGAGGGTGTCATTACAGTGCTTAGACTTTAAATATCAACAATCATTCATGGGGTGGTTGGTGTGTGGGTGTCATTATAGTGCTTGAACTGTAAATATCAACAGTCATTAATGGGGTTGTGGGTGTGTGGGTGTCATTACAGTTCTTGGACTGTATATATCAACAGTCATACATAGGGTGGAGGGTGTGTGAGTGTCATTACAGAGCTTGGACTGTAAATATCATCAGTAATTCATGGGGTTGTGGGTGTGTAGGTTTCATTACAGTGCTTGGACTGTAAATATCAAAAGTCATTCTCGGGGTGGTGGGTGTGTGGGTGTCATTACAGTGCTTAGACTGTAAATATCATCAGTAATTCATGGGGTTGTGGGTGTGTAGGTGTCATTACAGTGCTTGTACTGTAAATATCAACCATAATTCATGGGGTGGTGGGTGTGGGGTGTCATTACAGTTCTTGGACTGTAAATATAAACCATCATTAATTAGGTGGTGGGTTTGTGGGTGTCATTACAGTGCTCAGACTGTAAATATTAACAGTCATTCATGGGGTTGTGGGTGTGTGGGTGTCATTACAGTTCTTTGACTGTAAATATCAATTGTCATTCATAGGGTGTTGGGTGTGTGAGTGTCATTATAGAGCTTGGACTGTAAATATCAACAGTCATTCATGGAGTGGTAGTTGTGTGGGTGTTATTACAGTTCTTGGACTGTAAATATTAACAGTCATTAATTGGTTGGTGGGTGTGTGTGTGACATTACAGTGCATGGACTGTAAATATTAACAGTCATTCATGGGGTAGTGGGTGTGTGGATGTCATTACAGTGCTCGGACTTAAAATATCAACCGTTATTTATGGGGTGGTGGGTATGTGGGTGTTATTACAGTGGTTGGACTGTAAATATCAACCTTCATTCATAGGGTGGTGGGTGTGTGAGCGTCATTATAGAGCTTGGACTGTAAATATCAACAGTCATTCATGGAGTGGTCGGTGTGTGGGTGTCATTACAGTGCTTGGACTGTAAATATCAACAGTCATTAATTGGGTGGTGGAGGTGTAAGTGTCATTACAGTGCTTGGACTGTAAATATCAACAGTCAATCATGGGGTGGTCGGTGTGTGGGTGTCATTACAGTGCTTGGACTGTAAATGTCAACAGTCATTCATGGGGTGGTGCAAGTGTTAGTGTCATGACAGTGCTTAGACTGTCAATATCAACAGTCATTCATGGGGTGGTGAGTGTGTGGGTGTAAATACAGTTCTTGGACTATAAATATAAACCATCATTCATTAGGTGGTGGGTGTGTGGGTGTCATTACAGTGCTTGGGCTATAAATATCAACTGTCATTTATGGGGTTGTTGTTGTGTGGGTGTCATTACAGTTCTTATACTGTATATATCAACAGTCATACATAGGTTGGTGGGTGTGTGAGTGTCATTACAGAGCTTGGACTGTAAATATCATCAGTAATTCATGGGGTTGTGGGTGTGTAGGTGTCATTACAGTGCTTGGACTGTAAATATCAAAAGTCATTCTTAGGGTGGTGGGTGTGTGGGTGTCATTACAGTGCTTAGACTGTAAATATCAACAGTCATTAATGGGGTGGTGGGTGTGTGGCTGTCATTATAGTGCTTGGACTGTAAATATCAACAGTCAATCATAGAGTGGTGGGTAGGTGGGTGTCATTACAGTGCTTGGACTGTAAATATCAACCGTCATTCATGGGGTGGTGGTTGTGTAGTTGTCATTACAGTGTTTTGATTGTATATATCAACAGTCATTTATAAGGTGCTGGGTGTCATTAGAGTGCTTGGACTGTAAATATCAACAGTCATTCATGGAGTGGTGGGTGTGTTGGTGTCATTACAGTGCTTGGAGTGTAAATATCAAATATAATTCATGGGGTGGTGGGTGTGGGGTGTCATTACAGTGCTTAGACTGTAAATATCAAGAGTCATTTATGGGGTTGTGGGTGTGTGGCCGTCATTATAGTGCTTGGACTGTAAAAATCAAAAGTCAGTCATAGAGTGGTGGGTATGTAGGTGTCATTACAGTGCTTGGACTGTAAATATCAACCGTCATTCATGGGGTGGTGGTTGTGTAGTTGTCATTACAGTGTTTTGATTGTATATATCAACAGTCATTCATGGGGTGGTGCATGTGTTAGTGTCATGACAGTGCTTAGACTGTCAATATCAACAGTCATTCATGGGGTGGTGAATGTGTGGGTGTCAATACAGTTCTTGGACTATAAATATAAACCATCATTCATTTGGTGGTGGGTTTGTGGGTGTCATTACAGTGCACAGACTGTAAATATTAAGAGTCATTCATGGGGTTGTGGGTGTGTAGGTGTCATTATAGTGCTTGGACTGTAAATATCAACAGTCAATCATGGAGTGGTGGGTAGGTGGGTGTCATTACAGTGCTTGGACTGTAAACATCAACCGTCATTCATGGGGTGGTGGTTGTGTGGTTGTTATTACAGTGTTTTGATTGTATATATCAACAGTCATTTATAAGGTGCTGGGTGTCATTAGAGTGCTTGGACCGTAAATATTAACAGTCATTATGGAGTGGTTGGTGTCATTACAGTGCTTGGAATGTAAATATCAACCATAATTCATGAGGTGGTGGGTGTCGGGTGTCATTACAGTTCTTGGACTGTAAATATAAACCATCATTCATTAGGTGGTGGGTTTGTGGGTGTCATTACAGTGCACAGACTGTAAATATTAAGAGTCATTCATGGGGTTGTGGGTGTGTGGGTGTCATTACAGTTCTTTGACTGTAAATATCAACTGTCATTCATATGGTGGTGGGTGTGTGAATGTCATTACAAAGCTTGGACTGTAAATATCAACAGTCATTCATGAGGTTGTATGTGTTTAGGTGTCATTACAGTGCTTGGACTGTAAATATCAAAATTCATTCTTTGGTGGTGGGTGTGTGGGTGTCATTACAGTGCTTAAACTGTAAGTCTCAACAGTCATTTATGGGGTGGTGGGTGTGTGGCTGTCATTATAGTGCTTGGACTGTAAATATCAACAGTCAATCATGGGGTGGTGGGTATGTGGGTGTCATTACAGTGCTTGGACTGTAAATATCAACAGTCATTCATTGGGTGGTGGGTGTGTGGGTGTCATTACATTGTTTTGATTGTAAATATCAACAGTCATTAATAAGGTGGTAGGTGTCATTCGAATGCTTGGACTGTAAATATCAACAGTCATTCATGGAGTGGTGGGTGTGTTGGTGTTATTACAGTGCTTCGACTATAAATATCAACCATAATTATGGGGTGGTGGGTGTGGGGCGTCATTACAGTGTTTTGACTGTAAATATCAACAGTCATTCATGGGGAGGTGGGGGTGAGGGTGTCATTACAGTGCTTAGACTTTAAATATCAACAATCATTCATGGGGTGGTTGGTGTGTGGGTGTCATTATAGTGCTTGAACTGTAAATATCAACAGTCATTAATGGGGTTGTGGGTGTGTGGGTGTCATTACAGTTCTTGGACTGTATATATCAACAGTCATACATAGGGTGGAGGGTGTGTGAGTGTCATTACAGAGCTTGGACTGTAAATATCATCAGTAATTCATGGGGTTGTGGGTGTGTAGGTTTCATTACAGTGCTTGGACTGTAAATATCAAAAGTCATTCTTGGGGTGGTGGGTGTGTGGGTGTCATTACAGTGCTTAGACTGTAAATATCATCAGTAATTCATGGGGTTGTGGGTGTGTAGGTGTCATTACAGTGCTTGTACTGTAAATATCAACCATAATTCATGGGGTGGTGGGTGTGGGGTGTCATTACAGTTCTTGGACTGTAAATATAAACCATCATTAATTAGGTGGTGGGTTTGTGGGTGTCATTACAGTGCTCAGACTGTAAATATTAACAGTCATTCATGGGGTTGTGGGTGTGTGGGTGTCATTACAGTTCTTTGACTGTAAATATCAATTGTCATTCATAGGGTGTTGGGTGTGTGAGTGTCATTATAGAGCTTGGACTGTAAATATCAACAGTCATTCATGGAGTGGTAGTTGTGTGGGTGTTATTACAGTTCTTGGACTGTAAATATTAACAGTCATTAATTGGTTGGTGGGTGTGTGTGTGACATTACAGTGCATGGACTGTAAATATTAACAGTCATTCATGGGGTAGTGGGTGTGTGGATGTCATTACAGTGCTCGGACTTAAAATATCAACCGTTATTTATGGGGTGGTGGGTATGTGGGTGTTATTACAGTGGTTGGACTGTAAATATCAACCTTCATTCATAGGGTGGTGGGTGTGTGAGCGTCATTATAGAGCTTGGACTGTAAATATCAACAGTCATTCATGGAGTGGTCGGTGTGTGGGTGTCATTACAGTGCTTGGACTGTAAATATCAACAGTCATTAATTGGGTGGTGGAGGTGTAAGTGTCATTACAGTGCTTGGACTGTAAATATCAACAGTCAATCATGGGGTGGTCGGTGTGTGGGTGTCATTACAGTGCTTGGACTGTAAATGTCAACAGTCATTCATGGGGTGGTGCAAGTGTTAGTGTCATGACAGTGCTTAGACTGTCAATATCAACAGTCATTCATGGGGTGGTGAGTGTGTGGGTGTAAATACAGTTCTTGGACTATAAATATAAACCATCATTCATTAGGTGGTGGGTGTGTGGGTGTCATTACAGTGCTTGGGCTATAAATATCAACTGTCATTTATGGGGTTGTTGTTGTGTGGGTGTCATTACAGTTCTTATACTGTATATATCAACAGTCATACATAGGTTGGTGGGTGTGTGAGTGTCATTACAGAGCTTGGACTGTAAATATCATCAGTAATTCATGGGGTTGTGGGTGTGTAGGTGTCATTACAGTGCTTGGACTGTAAATATCAAAAGTCATTCTTAGGGTGGTGGGTGTGTGGGTGTCATTACAGTGCTTAGACTGTAAATATCAACAGTCATTAATGGGGTGGTGGGTGTGTGGCTGTCATTATAGTGCTTGGACTGTAAATATCAACAGTCAATCATAGAGTGGTGGGTAGGTGGGTGTCATTACAGTGCTTGGACTGTAAATATCAACCGTCATTCATGGGGTGGTGGTTGTGTAGTTGTCATTACAGTGTTTTGATTGTATATATCAACAGTCATTTATAAGGTGCTGGGTGTCATTAGAGTGCTTGGACTGTAAATATCAACAGTCATTCATGGAGTGGTGGGTGTGTTGGTGTCATTACAGTGCTTGGAGTGTAAATATCAAATATAATTCATGGGGTGGTGGGTGTGGGGTGTCATTACAGTGCTTAGACTGTAAATATCAAGAGTCATTTATGGGGTGGTGGGTGTGTGGCCGTCATTATAGTGCTTGGACTGTAAAAATCAAAAGTCAGTCATAGAGTGGTGGGTATGTAGGTGTCATTACAGTGCTTGGACTGTAAATATCAACCGTCATTCATGGGGTGGTGGTTGTGTAGTTGTCATTACAGTGTTTTGATTGTATATATCAACAGTCATTTATAAGTTGCTGGGTGTCATTAGAGTGCTTGGACTGTAAATATCAACAGTCATTCATGGAGTGATGGGTGAGTTGGTGTCATTACATTGCTTGGAGTGTAAATATCAAATATAATTCATGGGGTGGTGGGTGTGGGGTGTCATTACAGTTCTTGGACTGTAAATATAAACCATCATTCATTATGTGGTGGGTTTGTGGGTGTCATTACAGTGCACAGACTGTAAATATTAAGAGTCATACATATGGTTGTGGGTGTGTGGGTGTCATTACAGTTCTTTGACTGTAAATATCAACTGTCATTCATAGGGTGGTGGGTGTGTGAATGTCATTACAAAGCTTGGACTGTAAATATCAACAGTCATTCATGAGGTTGTATGTGTGTAGGTGTCATTACAGTGCTTGGACTGTAAATATCAAAAGTCATTCTTTGGTGGTGGGTGTGTGGGTGTCATTACAGTGCTTAAACTGTAAGTCTCAACAGTCATTTATGGGGTGGTGGGTGTGTGGCTGTCATTATAGTGCTTGGACTGTAAATATCAACAGTCAATCATGGGGTGGTGGGTATGTGGGTGTCATTACAGTGCTTGGACTGTAAATATCAACAGTCATTCATTGGGTGGTGGGTGTGTGGGTGTCATTACATTGTTCTGATTGTAAATATCAACAGTCATTAATAAGGTGGTGGGTGTCATTCGAATGCTTGGACTGTAAATATCAACAGTTATTCATGGAGTGGTGGGTGTGTTGGTGTCATTACAGTGCTTGGACTATAAATATCAACCTTAATCATGGGGTGGTGGGTGTGGGGCGTCATTACAGTGCTTTGACTGTAAATATCAACAGTCATTCATGGGGTGGTGGGGGTGAGTGTGTCATTACAGTGCTTAGACTTTAAATATCAACAATCATTCATGGGGTGGTGGGTGTGTGGGTGTCATTATAGTCCTTGGACTGTAAATATCAACAGTCATTAATGGGGTTGTGGGTGTGTGGGTGTCATTACAGTTCTTGGACTGTATATATCAACAGTCATACATAGGGTGGAGGGTGTGTGAGTGTCATTACAGAGCTTGGACTGTAAATATCATCAGTAATTCATGGGGTTGTGGGTGTGTAGGTGTCATTACAGTGCTTGGACTGTAAATATCAAAAGTCATTCTTGGGGTGCTGGGTGTGTGGGTGTCATTACAGTGCTTAGACTGTAAATATCAAGAGTCATTTATGGGGTGGTGGGTGTGTGGCCGTCATTATAGTGCTTGGACTGTAAAAATCAAAAGTCAGTCATAGTGTGGTGGGTATGTAGGTGTCATTACAGTGCTTGGACTGTAAATATCAACCGTCATTCATGGGGTGGTGGTTGTGTAGTTGTCATTACAGTGTTTTGATTGTATATATCAACAGTCATTTATAAGGTGCTGGGTGTCATTAGAGTGCTTGGACTGTAAATATCAACAGTCATTCATGGAGTGATGGGTGTGTTGGTGTCATTACAGTGCTTGGAGTGTAAATATCAAATATAATTCATGGGGTGGTGGGTGTGGGGTGTCATTACAGTTCTTGGACTGTAAATATAAACCATCATTCATTAGGTGGTGGGTTTGTGGGTGTCATTACAGTGCACAGACTGTAAATATTAAGAGTCATACATATGGTTGTGGGTGTGTGGGTGTCATTACAGTTCTTTGACTGTAAATATCAACTGTCATTCATAGGGTGGTGGGTGTGTGAATGTCATTACAAAGCTTGGACTGTAAATATCAACAGTCATTCATGAGGTTGTATGTGTGTAGGTGTCATTACAGTGCTTGGACTGTAAATATCAAAAGTCATTCTTTGGTGGTGGGTGTGTGGGTGTCATTACAGTGCTTAAACTGTAAGTCTCAACAGTCATTTATGGGGTGGTGGGTGTGTGGCTGTCATTATAGTGCTTGGACTGTAAATATCAACAGTCAATCATGGGGTGGTGGGTATGTGGGTGTCATTACAGTGCTTGGACTGTAAATATCAACAGTCATTCATTGGGTGGTGGGTGTGTGGGTGTCATTACATTGTTTTGATTGTAAATATCAACAGTCATTAATAAGGTGGTAGGTGTCATTCGAATGCTTGGACTGTAAATATCAACAGTCATTCATGGAGTGGTGGGTGTGTTGGTGTTATTACAGTGCTTCGACTATAAATATCAACCATAATTATGGGGTGGTGGGTGTGGGGCGTCATTACAGTGTTTTGACTGTAAATATCAACAGTCATTCATGGGGAGGTGGGGGTGAGGGTGTCATTACAGTGCTTAGACTTTAAATATCAACAATCATTCATGGGGTGGTTGGTGTGTGGGTGTCATTATAGTGCTTGAACTGTAAATATCAACAGTCATTAATGGGGTTGTGGGTGTGTGGGTGTCATTACAGTTCTTGGACTGTATATATCAACAGTCATACATAGGGTGGAGGGTGTGTGAGTGTCATTACAGAGCTTGGACTGTAAATATCATCAGTAATTCATGGGGTTGTGGGTGTGTAGGTTTCATTACAGTGCTTGGACTGTAAATATCAAAAGTCATTCTTGGGGTGGTGGGTGTGTGGGTGTCATTACAGTGCTTAGACTGTAAATATCATCAGTAATTCATGGGGTTGTGGGTGTGTAGGTGTCATTACAGTGCTTGTACTGTAAATATCAACCATAATTCATGGGGTGGTGGGTGTGGGGTGTCATTACAGTTCTTGGACTGTAAATATAAACCATCATTAATTAGGTGGTGGGTTTGTGGGTGTCATTACAGTGCTCAGACTGTAAATATTAACAGTCATTCATGGGGTTGTGGGTGTGTGGGTGTCATTACAGTTCTTTGACTGTAAATATCAATTGTCATTCATAGGGTGTTGGGTGTGAGAGTGTCATTATAGAGCTTGGACTGTAAATATCAACAGTCATTCATGGAGTGGTAGTTGTGTGGGTGTTATTACAGTTCTTGGACTGTAAATATTAACAGTCATTAATTGGTTGGTGGGTGTGTGTGTGACATTACAGTGCATGGACTGTAAATATTAACAGTCATTCATGGGGTAGTGGGTGTGTGGATGTCATTACAGTGCTCGGACTTAAAATATCAACCGTTATTTATGGGGTGGTGGGTGTGTGGGTGTTATTACAGTGGTTGGACTGTAAATATCAACCTTCATTCATAGGGTGGTGGGTGTGTGAGCGTCATTATAGAGCTTGGTCTGTAAATATCAACAGTCATTCATGGAGTGGTCGGTGTGTGGGTGTCATTACAGTGCTTGGACTGTAAATATCAACAGTCATTAATTGGGTGGTGGAGGTGTAAGTGTCATTACAGTGCTTGGACTGTAAATATCAACAGTCAATCATGGGGTGGTCGGTGTGTGGGTGTCATTACAGTGCTTGGACTGTAAATGTCAACAGTCATTCATGGGGTGGTGCAAGTGTTAGTGTCATGACAGTGCTTAGACTGTCAATATCAACAGTCATTCATGGGGTGGTGAGTGTGTGGGTGTAAATACAGTTCTTGGACTATAAATATAAACCATCATTCATTAGGTGGTGGGTGTGTGGGTGTCATTACAGTGCTTGGGCTATAAATATCAACTGTCATTTATGGGGTTGTTGTTGTGTGGGTGTCATTACAGTTCTTATACTGTATATATCAACAGTCATACATAGGTTGGTGGGTGTGTGAGTGTCATTACAGAGCTTGGACTGTAAATATCATCAGTAATTCATGGGGTTGTGAGTGTGTAGGTGTCATTACAGTGCTTGGACTGTAAATATCAAAAGTCATTCTTAGGGTGGTGGGTGTGTGGGTGTCATTACAGTGCTTAGACTGTAAATATCAACAGTCATTAATGGGGTGGTGGGTGTGTGGCTGTCATTATAGTGCTTGGACTGTAAATATCAACAGTCAATCATAGAGTGGTGGGTAGGTGGGTGTCATTACAGTGCTTGGACTGTAAATATCAACCGTCATTCATGGGGTGGTGGTTGTGTAGTTGTCATTACAGTGTTTTGATTGTATATATCAACAGTCATTTATAAGGTGCTGGGTGTCATTAGAGTGCTTGGACTGTAAATATCAACAGTCATTCATGGAGTGGTGGGTGTGTTGGTGTCATTACAGTGCTTGGAGTGTAAATATCAAATATAATTCATGGGGTGGTGGGTGTGGGGTGTCATTACAGTGCTTAGACTGTAAATATCAAGAGTCATTTATGGGGTGGTGGGTGTGTGGCCGTCATTATAGTGCTTGGACTGTAAAAATCAAAAGTCAGTCATAGAGTGGTGGGTATGTAGGTGTCATTACAGTGCTTGGACTGTAAATATCAACCGTCATTCATGGGGTGGTGGTTGTGTAGTTGTCATTACAGTGTTTTGATTGTATATATCAACAGTCATTTATAAGTTGCTGGGTGTCATTAGAGTGCTTGGACTGTAAATATCAACAGTCATTCATGGAGTGATGGGTGAGTTAGTGTCATTACATTGCTTGGAGTGTAAATATCAAATATAATTCATGGGGTGGTGGGTGTGGGGTGTCATTACAGTTCTTGGACTGTAAATATAAACCATCATTCATTATGTGGTGGGTTTGTGGGTGTCATTACAGTGCACAGACTGTAAATATTAAGAGTCATACATATGGTTGTGGGTGTGTGGGTGTCATTACAGTTCTTTGACTGTAAATATCAACTGTCATTCATAGGGTGGTGGGTGTGTGAATGTCATTACAAAGCTTGGACTGTAAATATCAACAGTCATTCATGAGGTTGTATGTGTGTAGGTGTCATTACAGTGCTTGGACTGTAAATATCAAAAGTCATTCTTTGGTGGTGGGTGTGTGGGTGTCATTACAGTGCTTAAACTGTAAGTCTCAACAGTCATTTATGGGGTGGTGGGTGTGTGGCTGTCATTATAGTGCTTGGACTGTAAATATCAACAGTCAATCATGGGGTGGTGGGTATGTGGGTGTCATTACAGTGCTTGGACTGTAAATATCAACAGTCATTCATTGGGTGGTGGGTGTGTGGGTGTCATTACATTGTTCTGATTGTAAATATCAACAGTCATTAATAAGGTGGTGGGTGTCATTCGAATGCTTGGACTGTAAATATCAACAGTTATTCATGGAGTGGTGGGTGTGTTGGTGTCATTACAGTGCTTGGACTATAAATATCAACCTTAATCATGGGGTGGTGGGTGTGGGGCGTCATTACAGTGCTTTGACTGTAAATATCAACAGTCATTCATGGGGTGGTGGGGGTGTGTGTGTCATTACAGTGCTTAGACTTTAAATATCAACAATCATTCATGGGGTGGTGGGTGTGTGGGTGTCATTATAGTCCTTGGACTGTAAATATCAACAGTCATTAATGGGGTTGTGGGTGTGTGGGTGTCATTACAGTTCTTGGACTGTATATATCAACAGTCATACATAGGGTGGAGGGTGTGTGAGTGTCATTACAGAGCTTGGACTGTAAATATCATCAGTAATTCATGGGGTTGTGGGTGTGTAGGTGTCATTACAGTGCTTGGACTGTAAATATCAAAAGTCATTCTTGGGGTGCTGGGTGTGTGGGTGTCATTACAGTGCTTAGACTGTAAATATCAAGAGTCATTTATGGGGTGGTGGGTGTGTGGCCATCATTATAGTGCTTGGACTGTAAAAATCAAAAGTCAGTCATAGTGTGGTGGGTATGTAGGTGTCATTACAGTGCTTGGACTGTAAATATCAACCGTCATTCATGGGGTGGTGGTTGTGTAGTTGTCATTACAGTGTTTTGATTGTATATATCAACAGTCATTTATAAGGTGCTGGGTGTCATTAGAGTGCTTGGACTGTAAATATCAACAGTCATTCATGGAGTGATGGGTGTGTTGGTGTCATTACAGTGCTTGGAGTGTAAATATCAAATATAATTCATGGGGTGGTGGGTGTGGGGTGTCATTACAGTTCTTGGACTGTAAATATAAACCATCATTCATTAGGTGGTGGGTTTGTGGGTGTCATTACAGTGAACAGACTGTAAATATTAAGAGTCATACATATGGTTGTGGGTGTGTGGGTGTCATTACAGTTCTTTGACTGTAAATATCAACTGTCATTCATAGGGTGGTGGGTGTGTGAATGTCATTACAAAGCTTGGACTGTAAATATCAACAGTCATTCATGAGGTTGTATGTGTGTAGGTGTCATTACAGTGCTTGGACTGTAAATATCAAAAGTCATTCTTTGGTGGTGGGTGTGTGGGTGTCATTACAGTGCTTAAACTGTAAGTCTCAACAGTCATTTATGGGGTGGTGGGTGTGTGGCTGTCATTATAGTGCTTGGACTGTAAATATCAACAGTCAATCATGGGGTGGTGGGTATGTGGGTGTCATTACAGTGCTTGGACTGTAAATATCAACAGTCATTCATTGGGTGGTGGGTGTGTGGGTGTCATTACATTGTTCTGATTGTAAATATCAACAGTCATTAATAAGGTGGTGGGTGTCATTCGAATGCTTGGACTGTAAATATCAACAGTTATTCATGGAGTGGTGGGTGTGTTGGTGTCATTACAGTGCTTAGACTATAAATATCAACCATAATCATGGGGTGGTGGGTGTGGGGCGTCATTACAGTGCTTTGACTGTAAATATCAACAGTCATTCATGGGGTGGTGGGGGTGAGTGTGTCATTACAGTGCTTAGACTTTAAATATCAACAATCATTCATGGGGTGGTGGGTGTGTGGGTGTCATTATAGTGCTTGGACTGTAAATATCAACAGTCTTTAATGGGGTTGTGGGTGTGTGGTTGTCATTACAGTTCTTGGACTGTATATATCAACAGTCATATATAGGTTGGTGGGTGTGTGAGTGTCATTACAGAGCTTGGACTGTAAATATCATCAGTAATTCATGGGGTTGTGGGTTTGTAGGTGTCATTACAGTGCTTGGACTGTAAATATCAAAAGTCATTCTTGGGGTGGTGGGTGTGTGGGTGTCATTACAGTGCTTAGACTGTAAATATCAACAGTCATTAATGGGGTGGTGGGTGTGTGGCTGTCATTATAGTGCTTGGACTGTAAATATCAACAGTCAATCATGGAGTGGTGGGTAGGTGGGTTTCATTACAGTGCTTGGACTGTAAATATCAACCGTCATTCATGGGGTGGTGGTTGTGTAGTTGTCATTACAGTGTTTTGATTGTATATATCAACAGTCATTTATAAGGTGCTGGGTGTCATTAGAGTGCTTGAACTGTAAATATCAACAGTCATTCATGGAGTGGTGGGTGTGTTTGTGTCATTACAGTGCTTGGAGTGTAAATATCAAATATAATTCATGGGGTGGTTGGTGTGGGGTGTCATTACAGTGCACAGACTGTAAATATTAAGAGTCATTCATATGGTTGTGGGTGTGTGGGTGTCATTACAGTTCTTTGACTGTAAATATCAACTGTCATTCATAGGGTGGTGGGTGTGTGAATGTCATTACAAAGCTTGGACTGTAAATATCAACAGTCATTCATGAGGTTGTATGTGTGTAGGTGTCATTACAGTGCTTGGACTGTAAATATCAAAAGTCATTCTTTGGTGGTGGGTGTGTGGGTGTCATTACAGTGCTTGGACTGTAAATATCAACAGTCAATCATGGGGTGGTGGGTATGTGGGTGTCATTACAGTGCTTGGAGTGTAAATATCAAATATAATTCATGGGGTGGTGGGTGTGGGGTGTCATTACAGTTCTTGGACTGTAAATATAAACCATCATTCATTATGTGGTGGGTTTGTGGGTGTCATTACAGTGCACAGACTGTAAATATTAAGAGTCATACATATGGTTGTGGGTGTGTGGGTGTCATTACAGTTCTTTGACTGTAAATATCAACTGTCATTCATAGGGTGGTGGGTGTGTGAATGTCATTACAAAGCTTGGACTGTTAATATCAACAGTCATTCATGAGGTTGTATGTGTGTAGGTGTCATTATAGTGCTTGGACTGTAAATATCAAAAGTCATTCTTTGGTGGTGGGTGTGTGGGTGTCATTACAGTGCTTAAACTGTAAGTCTCAACAGTCATTTATGGGGTGGTGGGTGTGTGGCTGTCATTATAGTGCTTGGACTGTAAATATCAACAGTCAATCATGGGGTGGTGGGTATGTGGGTGTCATTACAGTGCTTGGACTGTAAATATCAACAGTCATTCATTGGGTGGTGGGTGTGTGGGTGTCATTACATTGTTCTGATTGTAAATATCAACAGTCATTAATAAGGTGGTGGGTGTCATTCGAATGCTTGGACTGTAAATATCAACAGTTATTCATGGAGTGGTGGGTGTGTTGGTGTCATTACAGTGCTTGGACTATAAATATCAACCATAATCATGGGGTGGTGGGTGTGGGGCGTCATTACAGTGCTTTGACTGTAAATATCAACAGTCATTCATGGGGTGGTGGGGGTGAGGGTGTCATTACAGTGCTTAGACTTTAAATATCAACAAATATTCATGGGGTGGTGGGTGTGTGGGTGTCATTATAGTGCTTGGACTGTAAATATCAACAGTCATTAATGGGGTTGTGGATGTGTGGGTGTCATTACAGTTCTTGGACTGTATATATCAACAGTCATACATAGGGTGGAGGGTGTGTGAGTGTCATTACAGAGCTTGGACTGTAAATATCATCAGTAATTCATGGGGTTGTGGGTGTGTAGGTGTCATTACAGTGCTTGGACTGTAAATATCAAAAGTCATTCTTGGTGTGGTGGGTGTGTGGGTGTCATTACAGTGCTTAGACTGTAAATATCAACAGTCATTTATGGGGTGGTGGGTGTGTGGCCGTCATTATAGTGCTTGGACTGTAAATATCAACAGTCAATCATAGAGTGGTGGGTATGTAGGTGTCATTACAGTGCTTGGACTGTAAATATCAAACATCATTTATGGGGTGGTGGTTGTGTAGTTGTCATTACAGTGTTTTGATTGTATATATCAACAGTCATTTATAAGGTGCTGGGTGTCATTAGAGTGCTTGGACTGTAAATATCAACAGTCATTCATGGAGTGGTGGGTGTGTTGGTGTCATTACAGTGCTTGGAGTGTAAATATCAAATATAATTCATGGGGTGGTGGGTGTGGGGTGTCATTACAGTTCTTGGACTGTAAATATAAACCATCATTCATTAGGTGGTGGGTTTGTGGGTGTCATTACAGTGCACAGACTGTAAATATTAAGAGTCATACATATGGTTGTTGGTGTGTGGGTGTCATTACAGTTCTTTGACTGTAAATATCATTTGTCATTCATAGGGTGGTGGGTGTGTGAGTGTCATTACAAAGCTTGGACTGTAAATATCAACAGTCATTAATGAGGTTGTATGTGTGTAGGTGTCATTACAGTGCATGGACTGTAAATATCAAAAGTCATTCTTTGGTGGTGGGTGTGTGGGTGTCATTACAGTGCTTAGACTGTAAGTATCAACAGTCATTTATGGGGTGGTGGGTGTGTGGCTGTCATTATAGTGCTTGGACTGTAAATATCAACAGTTAATCATGGGGTGGTGGGTGTGTGGGTGTCATTAGACTGCTTGGACTGTAAATGTTAACAGTCATGAATTGTGTGGTGGGTGTGTGAATGTCATTACAGTGCTTAGACTGAAAATATCAACAGTCATTCATGGGGTGGTAGGTGTGTGATTGTCATTACAGTGCTTGGACTATAAATATCAACCGTCATTTATGGGGTTTTGAGTTTGTGGGTGTCATTACAGTTCTTTGACTGTAAATATCAACTGTCATTCATAGGGTGGTGGGTGTGTGAGTGTCATTACAAAGCTTGAACTGTAAATATCAACAGTCATTAATAGAGTTGTATGTGTGTATGAGTCATTACAGTGCTTGGACTGTAAATATCAAAAGTCATTCTTGGGGTGGTGGGTCTGTGGGTGTCATTACAGTGCTTAGAGTGTAAGTATCAACAGTCATTTATGGGGTGGTGGGTGTGTGTGTGACATTACAGTGCATGGACTGTAAATATTTACAGTCATTCATGGGGTAGTGGGTGTGTGAATGTCATTACAGTGTTCGGACTGAAAATATCAACCGTTCTTTATGGGGTGGTGGGTGTGTGGGTGTTATTACAGTGGTTGGACTGTAAATATCAACCGTCATTCATAGGGTGGTGGGTGTGTGAGTGTCATTATAGAGCTTGGACTGTAAATATCAACAGTCATTCATGGAGTGGTCGGTGTGTGGGTGTCATTACAGTGCTTGGACTGTACATATTAACAGTCATTTATGGGGTGGTAGGTGTGTGGATGTCATTACATGGCTTAGACTGAAAATATCAACAGTCATTTATGGGGTGGAGGGTGTGTGGGTGTCATTACAGTGCTTGGACTATAAATATCAACTGTCATTTATGGGGTTGTGGGTGTGTGGGTGTCATTACATTTCTTGGACTGTATATATCAACAGTCATACATAGGGTGGAGGGTGTGTGAGTGTCATTACAGAGCTTGGACTGTAAATATCATCAGTAATTCATGGGGTTGTGGGTGTGTAGGTGTCATTACAGTGCTTGGACTGTAAAAATCAAAAATCATTCTTGGGGTGGTGGGTGTGTGGGTGTCATTACAGTGCTTAGACTGTAAATATCAACAGTCATTTATGGGGTGGTGGGTTTGTGGCCGTCATTATAGTGCTTGGACTGTAAATATCAACAGTCAATCATGGAGTGGTGGGTGTGTGGGTGTCATTACAGTGCTTGGACTGTAAATATCAACCGACATTCATGGGGTGGTGGTTGTGTGGTTGTCATTACAGTGTTTTGATTGTAAATATAAACAGTCATTTATAAGGTGGTGGGTGTCATTAGAGTGCTTGAACTGTAAATATCAACAGTCATTCATGGAGTGGTGGGTGTGTTGGTGTCATTACAGTACTTGGACTGTAAATATCAACCATATATCATGGGGTGGTTCGTGTGGGGTGTCATTACAGTTCTTGGACTGTAAATATAAACCATCATTCATTAGGTGGTGGGATTGTGGGTGTCATTACCGTGCTCAGACTGCAAATATTAACAGTCATTCATGGGGTTGTGGTTGTGTGGGTGTCATTACAGTTCTTTGACTGTAAATATCAACTGTCATTAATAGGGTGGTGGGTGTGTGAGTGTCATTACAAAGCTTGGACTGTAAATATCAACAGTCATTCCTGACGTTGTATGTGTGTAGGTGTCATTACAGTGCTTGGATTGTAAATATCAAAAGTCATTCTTTGGTGGTGGGTGTGTGGGTGTCATTACAGTGCTTAAACTTTAAGTCTCAACAGTCATTTATGGAGTGGTGGGTGTGTGGCTGTCATTATAGTGCTTGGACTGTAAATATCAACAGTCAATCATGGGGTGGTGGGTATGAGGGTGTCATTACAGTGCTTGGACTGTAAATATCAACAGTCATTCATTGGGTGGTGGGTGTGTGAGTGTCATTACAGTGTTTTGATTGTAAATATCAACAGTCATTAATAAGGTGGTGGGTGTCATTAGAATGCTTGGACAGTAAATATCAACAGTCATTCATGGAGTGGTGGGTGTGTTAGTGTCATTACAGTGCTTGGACTATAAATATCAACCATAATCATGGGGTGGTGGGTGTGGGGCGTCATTACAGTGCTTTGACTGTAAATATCAACAGTCATTCATGGGGTGGTGGGGGTGAGGGTGTCATTACAGTGCTTAGACTGTAAATATCAACAATCATTAATGGGGTGGTGTGTGTGTGGGTTTCATGATAGTGCTTGGACTGTAAATATCAACAGTCATTAATGGGGTGGTGGGTGTGTGGGTGTCATTACATTGCTTGGACTGTAAATATCAAGTCATTCAAGGGGTGGTGGGTGTCTGTGTGTCATTAGTGCTTGGACTGTGAATATCAACAGTCATTCATTGGGTGGTGGGTGGCATTACAGTGCTTAGACTCTAATATTAACAGTCATTAATGGGGTGATGGGTGTGTGGGTGTCATTACAGTTCTTGGACTGTAGATATCAACAGTTATTCATGGGGATGTGGGTGTTTGGGTGTCTATGCAGTGCTTGGACTGTAAATATCAACAGTTAATCACATGGTGGTGGGTATGTGGCTGTCATTAGACTGCTTGGATTGTAATTATTAAAGTCATTTATGGTGTAGTGTGTGTGTGGATGTCATTACAGTGCTTAGACTGAAAATATCAACAGTCATTCATGGGGTGGTGTGTGTGTGATTGTCATTACAGTGCTTAAACTATAAAAATCAACCATCATTTTTGGGGTGGTGGGTGTGTGGGTGTCATTACAGTTATTTGACTGTAAATATCAACTGTCATTCATAGGGTGTTGGGTGTGTGAGTGTCATTACAAAGCTTGGACTGTAAATATCAACAGTCATTCATGGGGTTGTATGTGTGTAGGTGTCATTACAGTGATTGGACTGTAAATATCAAAAGTCATTCTTGGGGTGGTGGGTGTGTGGGTGTCATTACAGTGCTTGGACTGTAAATATCAACCGTTAATTATGTGGTGGTGGGTGTGTGGGTGTTATTACAGTGGTTGGACTGTAAATATCAACCGTCATTCATAGGGTGGTGGGTGTGTGAGTGTCATTATAGAGCTTGGACTGTAATTATCAACTGTCATTTATGGAGTTGTGGGTGTGTGGGTGTCATTACAGTTCTTGGACTGTATATATCAACAGTCATACATAGGGTGGAGGGTGTGTGAGTGTCATTACAGAGCTTGAACTGTAAATGTCATCAGTAATTCATGGGGTTGTGGGTGTGTAGGTGTCATTACAGTGCTTGGACTGTAAATATCAAAAGTCATTCTTGGGGTGGTGGGTGTGTGGGTGTCATTACAGTGCTTTGACTGTAAATATCAACAGTCATTTATATGGTGGTTGGTGTGTGGCCGTCATTATAGTGCTTGGACTGTAAATATCAACAGTCAATCATGGAGTGGTGGGTATGTGGGTGTCTTTACAGTGCTTGGACTGTAAATATCAATCGTCATTCATGGGGTGATGGTTGTGTGGTTGTCATTACCGTGTTTTGATTGTAAATATCAACAGTCAATCATTGGGTGGTAGGTATGTGGGTGTCATTACAGTGCTTGGACTGTAAATATCAACAGTCATTCATTGGGTGGTGGGTGTGTGAGTGTCATTACAGTGTTTTGATTGTAAATATCAACAGTCATTAATAAGGTGGTGGGTGTCATTAGAATGCTTGGACTGTAAATATCAACAGTCATTCATGGAGTGGTGGGTGTGTTGGTGTCATTACAGTGCTTGGACTATAAATATCAACCATAATCATGGGGTGGAGGGTGTGGGGCATCATTACAGTGCTTTGAGTGTAAATATCAACAGTCATTCATGGGGTGGTGGGGGTGAGGGTGTCATTACAGTGCTTAGAATGTAAATATCAACAATCATTCATGGGGTGGTGGGTGTGTGGGTGTCATGATAGTGCTTGGACTGTAAATATTAACATTCCTTAATGGGGTGGTGGGTGTGTGGGTGTCATTACATTGCTTGGACTGTAAATATCAAGTCATTCAAGGGGTGGTGGGTGTCTGTGTGTCATTAGTGCTTGGACTGTGAATATCAACAGTCATTCATGGGGTGGTGGGTGGCATTACAGTGCTTAGACTCTAATATCAACAGTCATTAATGGGGAGATGGGTGTGTGGGTGTCATTACAGTTCTTGGACTGTAGATATCAACAGTTATTCATGGAGATGTGGATGTTTGGTTGTCTATGCAGTGCTTGGACTGTAAATATCAACATTTAATCATATGGTGGTGGGTGTGTGGCTGTCATTAGACTGCTTGGAGTGTAAATATTAACAGTCATTTATGGTGTAGTGGGTGTGTGGATGTCATTACAGTGCTTAGTCTGAAAATATCAACAGTCATTCATGGGGTGGTGGGTGTGTGATTGTCATTACAGTGATTGGACTATAAATATCAACCGTCATTTTTGGGGAGGTGGGTGTGTGGGTGTCATTACAGTTCTTTGTCTGTAAATATCAACTGTCATTCATAGGGTGTTGGGTGTGTTAGTGTCATTACAAAGCTTGGACTGTAAATATCAACAGTCATTCATGAGGTTGTATGTGTGTAGGTGTCATTACAGTGCTTGGACTGTAAATATCAAAAGTCATTCTTGGGGTGGTGGGTGTGTGGGTGTCATTACAGTGCTTGGACTGTAAATATCAACCGTTAATTATGGGGTGGTGGGTGTGTGGGTGTTATTACAGTGGTTGGACTGTAAATATCAACAGTCATTCATAGGGTGGTGGGTGTGTGAGTGTCATTATAGAGCTTGGACTGTAAATATCAACAGTCATTCATGGAGTGGTCGGTGTGTGGGTGTCATTACAGTGCTTGGACTATAAATATCAACTGTCATTTATGGGGTTGTGGGTGTGTGGGTGTCATTACAGTTCTTGGACTGTATATATCACCATTCATACATAGGGTGGAGGGTGTGTGAGTGTCATTACAGAGCTTGGACTGTAAATATCATCAGTAATTCATGGGGTTGTGGGTGTGTAGGTGTCATTACAGTGCTTGGACTGTAAATATCATAAGTCATTCTTGGGGTGGTGGGTGTGTGGGTGTCATTACAGTGCTTAGACTGTAAATATCAACAGTCATTTATGGGGTGGTGGGAGTGTGGCTATCATTATAGTGCTTGGACTGTAAATATCAACAGTCAATCATGGAGTGGTGGGTATGTGGGTGTCATTACAGTGCTTGGACTGTAAATATCAATCATCATTCATGGGGTGATGGTTGTGTGGTTGTCATTACAGTGTTTTGATTGTAAATATAAACAGTCATTTGTAATGTGGTGAGTGTCATTAGAGTGCTTGAACTGTAAATATCAACAGTCATTCATGGAGTGGTGGGTGTGTTGGTGTCATTACAGTGCTTGGACTATAAATATCAACCATAATCATGGGGTGGTGGGTGTGGGGCGTCATTACAGTGCTTTGACTGTAAA
Source organism: Petrolisthes cinctipes (assembly GCA_033782935.1). NCBI lineage: Eukaryota > Metazoa > Arthropoda > Malacostraca > Decapoda > Porcellanidae > Petrolisthes > Petrolisthes cinctipes. The sequence continues at coordinate 222,077 of JAWQEG010000412.1, forward strand.
TATCAACAGTCATTCATAGGGTGGTGGGTGTGTGGCTGTCATTAGACTGCTTGGAGTGTAAATATTAACAGTCATTTATGGTGTAGTGGGTGTGTGGATGTCATTACAGTGCTTAGACTGAAAATATCAACAGTCATTCATGGGGTGGTGGGTGTGTGATTGTCATTACAGTGCTTGGACTATAAATATCAACCGTCATTTTTGGGGTGGTGGGTGTGTGGGTGTAATTACAGTTCTTTGACTGTAAATATCAACAGTCATTCATAGGGTGTTGGGTGTGTGAGTGTCATTACAAAGCTTGGACTGTAAATATCAACAGTCATTCATGGGGTTGTATGTGTGTAGGTGTCATTACAGTGCTTGGACTGTAAATATCAAAAGTAATTCATTGGGTGGTGGGTGTGTGAGTGTCATTATAGAGCTTGGACTGTAAATATCAACAGTCATTCATGGAGTGGTAGGTGTATGGGTGTCATTACAGTGCTTGGCTGTAAATATTAACAGTCATTTATGGGGTGGTGGGTGTGTGGATGTCATTATAGTGCTTGGACTATAAATATCAACCATAATTCATAGGGTGGTGGGTGTGGGGTGTCATTACAGTGATTGGACTGTAAATATAAACCATCATTCATTAGGTGGTGGGTTTGTGGGTGTCATTACCGTGCTCAGACTGCAAATATTAACAGTCATTCATGGGGTTGTGGGTGTGTGGGTGTCATTACAGTTCTTTGACTGTAAATATCAACTGTCATTCATAGGGTGCTGGGTGTGTGAGTGTCATTACAAAGCTTGGACTGTAAATATCAACAGTCATTTATGATGTTGTATGTGTGTAGGTGTCATTACAGTGCTTGGACTGTAAATATCAAAAGTCATTCTTTGGTGGTGGGTGAGTGGGTGTCATTACATTGCTTAAACTTTAAGTCTCAACAGTCATTTATTGAGTGGTGGGTGTGTGGCTGTCATTATAGTGCTTGGACTGTAAATATCAACAGCCAATCATGGGGTGGTGGGTATGTGGGTGTCATTACAGTGCTTGGACTGTAAATATCACCAGTCATTCCTTAGGTGGTGGGTGTGTGGGTGTCATTACAGTGTTTTGATTGTAAATATCAACAGTCATTAATAAGGTGGTGGGTGTCATTAGAATGCTTGGACTGTAAATATTAACAGTCATTCGTGGAGTGGTGGGTTTGTTAGTGTCATTACAGTGTTTGGACTATAAATATCAACCATAATCATGGGGTGGTGGGTGTGGGGCATCATTACAGTGCTTTGACTGTAAATATCAACAGTCATTCATGGGGTGGTGGGGGTGAAGGTATTATTACAGTGCTTAGACTGTAAATATCAACAATCATTCATGGGGTGGTGGGTGTGTGGGTGTCATGATAGTGCTTGGACTGTAAATATCAACAGTCATTAATGGGGTGGTGGGTGTGTGGGTGTCATTACATTGCTTGGACTGTAAATATCAACAGTTATTCATGGGGTGGTGGGTGTGTGATTGTCATTACAGTGCTTGGACTATAAATATCAACCGTCATTTTTGGGGTGGTGGGTGTGTGGGTGTAATTACAGTTCTTTGACTGTAAATATCAACTGTCATTCATAGGGTGTTGGGTGTGTGAGTGTCATTACAAAGCTTCGACTGTAAATATCAACAGTCATTCATTGGGTTGTATGTGTGTAGGTGTCATTACAGCGCTTGGACTGTAAATATCAAAAGTCATTCTTGGGGTGGTGGGTGTGTGGGTGTCATTACAGTGCTTGGACTGTAAATATCAACAGTCATTAATTGGGTGGTGAAGGTGTAAGTGTCATTACAGTGCTTGGACTGTAAATATCAACAGTCAATCATCGGGTGGTCGGTGTGTGGGTGTCATTACAGTGCTTGGACTGTAAATGTCAACAGTCATTCATGGGGTGGTGCATGTGTTGGTGTCATGACAGTGTTTAGACTGTAAATATCAACAGTCATTCATGGGGTGGTGAGTGTGTGGGTGTCATTACAGTTCTTGGACTATAAATATCAACCATCATTCATTAGGTGGTGGGTTTGTGGGTGTCATTACAGTGCTCACACTGTAAATATTAACAGTCATTTATCTGGTGGTGGGTGTGTGGATGTCATTACAGGGCTTTGACTCAAAATATTAACAGTCATTTATGGGGTGGTGGATGTGTGGGTGTCATTACAGTGCTTGCAATATAAATATCAACTGTCATTTATGGGGTTGTGGGTGTGTGGGTGTCATTACAGTTCTTGGACTGTAAATATCAACAGTCATACATAGGGTGGTGGGTGTGTGAGTGTCATTACAGAGCTTGGACTGTAAATATCATCAGTAATTCATGGGGTTGTGGGTGTGTAGGTGTCATTACAGTGCTTGGACTGTACATATCAAAAGTCATTCTTGGGGTGCTGGGTGTGTGGGTGTCATTAGAGTGCTTAGACTGTAAATATCAACAGTCATTTATGGGGTGTTGGGTGTTTCGCTGTCATTATAGTGCTTGGACTGTAAATATCAACAGTCAATCGTGGAGTGGTGGGTATGTGGGTGTCATTACAGTGCTTGGACTGTAAATATCAACCGTCATTCATGGGGTGGTGGTTGTGTGGTTGTCATTACAATGTTTTGATTGTAAATATCAACAGTCATTTATAAGGTGGTGGGTGTCATTAGAGTGCTTGGACTGTAAATATCAACAGTCATTCATGGAGTGGTGGGTGTGTTGGTGTCATTACAGTGCGTGGACTGTAAATATCAACCATAATTCATGGGGTGGTGCGTGTGGGGTGTCATTACAGTTCTTGGACTGTAAATATAAACCATCTTTCATTAGGTGGTGGGTTTGTGGGTGTCATTACCGTGCTCAGACTGTAAATATTAACAGTCATTCATAGGGTTGTGGGTGTTTGGGTGTCATTACACTTCTTTGACTGTAAATATCATCTGTCATTCATAGGGTGGTGGGTGTGTGAGTGTCATTACAAAGCTTGGACTGTAAATATCAACAGTCATTCATGAGGTTGTATGTGTGTAGGTGTCATTACAGTGCTTGGATTGTAAATATCAAAAGTTAATCATGGGGTGGTGGGTGTGTGGGTGTCATTAGACTTCTTGGACTGTAAATATTAACAGTCATTTATGGGGTGGTGGGTGTGTGGGTGTCATTACAGTGCTTGGACTGTAAATATCAACAGTCAATAATTGGGTGGTGGAGGTGTAAGTGTCATTACAGTGCTTGGACTGAAAATATCAACAGTCAATCATGGGGTGGTCGGTGTGTGGGTGTCATTACAGTGCTTGGACTGTAAATGTCAACAGTCATTCATGGGGTGGTGCATGTGTTGGTGTCATGACAGTGTTTAGACTGTAAATATCAACAGTCATTCATGGGGTGGTGAGTGTGTGGGTGTCATTACAGTTTTTGGATTATAAATATCAACCATCATTCATTAGGTGTTGGGTTTGTGGGTGTCATTACAGTACTCAGACTGTAAATATTAACAGTCATTATATGGGTGGTGGAGGTGTAAGTGTCATGACAGTGCTTGGACTGTAAATATCAACAGTCATTCATAGGGTGGTTGGTGTGTGAGTGTTATTATAGAGCTTGGACTGTAAATATCAACAGTCATTCATATAGTGGTCGGTGTGTGGGTGTCATTACAGTGCTTGGACTGTAAATATCATTAGTCATTAATTGGGTGGTGGAGGTGTAAGTGTCATTACAGTGCTTGGACTGTAAATATCAAGAGTCAATCATGAGGTGGTCGGTGTGTGGGTGTCATTAAAGTGCTTGTACTGTAAATGTCAACAGTCATTCAAGGAGTGGTGCATGTGTTGGTGTCATGACAGTGCTTAGACTGTCAATATCAACAGTCATTCATGGGGTGGTGAGTGTGTGGGTGTCATTACAGTTCTTGGACTATAAATATAAACCATTGTTCATTAGTTGGTTGGTTTGTGGGTGTCATTACAGTGCTCAGACTGTAAATATTAACAGTCATTTATGGGGTTGTGGGTGTGTGGATGTCATTACAGGGCTTAGACTGAAAATATCAACAGTCATTTATGGGGTGGTGGGTGTGTGGGTGTCGTTACAGTGCTTGAACTATAAATATCAACTGTCATTTATGGGGTTGTGGGTGTGTGGGTGTCATTACAGTTCTTGGACTGTATATATCAATAGTCATACATAGGGTGGTGTGTGTGTGAGTGTCATTACAGAGCTTGGACTGTAAATATCATCAGTAATTCATGGGGTTGTGGGTGTGTACGTTTTTTATTACAGTGCTTGGACTGTAAATATCAAAAGTCATTCTTGGGGTGGTGGGTGTGTGGGTGTCATTACAGTGCTTAACTGTAAATATCAACAGTCATTCATGGGGTGGTGGTTGTGTGGTTGTCATTACAGTATTTTTATTGTAAATATCAACAGTCATTTATAAGGTGGTGGGTGTCATTAGAGTGCTTGGACTGTAAATATCAACAGTCATTCATGGAGTGGTGGGTGTGTTGGTGTCATTACAGTGCTTGGACTGTAAATATCAACCATAATTCATGGGGTGGTGGGTGTGGGGTGTCATTACAGTTCTTGGACTGTAAATATAAACCATCATTCATTAGGTGGTGGGTTTGTGGGTGTCATTACCGTGCTCAGACTGCAAATATTAACAGTCATTCATGGGGTGGTTGGTGTGTGAGTGTCATTACAAAGCTTGGACTGTAAATATCAACAGTCATTCATGATGTTGTATGTGTGTAGGTGTCATTACAGTGCTTGGACTGTAAATATCAAGTCATTCTTTGGTGGTGGGTGTGTGGGTGTCATTACAGTGCTTAAACTGGAATTCTCAACAATCATTTATGGGGTGGTGGGTGTGTGGCTGTCATTATAGTGCTTGGAGTGTAAATATCAACAGCCAATCATGGGGTGGTGGGTGTGTGGGTGTCATTACAGTGTTTTGATTGTAAATATCAACAGTCATTAATAAGGTGGTGGGTGTCATTAGAATGCTTGGACTGTAAATATCAACAGTGTTACGTCCCCAGCCCCGGGTAGACTGAGGCACGTAATCAGATTAATTATCAGAAGGAAGAGGAGCAAATCAAACCCTTTAAAGCCTTAAAGCTTTATTATCTTCTCAAATCTTGTTCTATTCTTGAGCTTCCCCCCCCCCCCGTCTACAATATATTCCTAAACTATATTTCACAATATAGGGGTAACCTGGAACTACCCTAGGAATATAATAACATACAACATCTTCACATAATAGTGTAGATGTAGGGGTAACCTGGAACTACCCTAGGAATATAACAACATACAATATTCACATCTTCACATAATAGTGAAGATGTTTACACTACTAAAACATAATGACGATGTGACATAAGCTTAAGCTTTCCCCTGTATGGGTAGTGAAGATATGTCACACCGTAACACCCCCTTTGCAATTTTAGATGTGAGTTCTCCCTTAGGAGGGCTCACATCTACATCTTTATAATGCAGGGTGGATATTTTATCACTTTCTATTGTATATCCTTTTCCCACAATTCCCCATCACCTTCATAATCGCCATTATCATCATCATCATCATCATCATCATAATATTCATAATCTTCATCATCTTCATCATCACTTTCTTCTTCAACTTCACCATCTTTTTCTTTAACTTTATTTCCTTCTTCAACTTCTTCATTTTCTTCTTCTACTTTATCATTTTCTTCTTCTACTTTATTTTCTTCTACTTCATCATCATTTTCTTCTACTTCATCAGCATCACTTTCAACCATAACACGCCTCTTTTTCTTGTGCAGGGGGGATGGAGAATCACTAAACTCGTCTGGAAGCTAATCACTTACCCCATACTTCTACCCAGAATCACCTTCAAAAACATAGTCCTCTTCTTTTCGAATATCATGGACTAACTCTCCATCATCTTCACTCTTTTCCACAGTATCCTCTGCTGCCTCAAAGTCTAGAAACTCATCTTCCTCTTCATCACTACCATCTTCATCCAACAAGCGCTTCTCGAGCCTGCTGCCGTTTACTGATGAGCTGGAGTGTTTCCGTGTATTGGGGGTTGCTCATTGTTTTGGGTTCAATTTTCCATAACTTGTGGTGAAGCACAACCATCTGGTGGTTTAGTTTGCCTAGCTGTTCTTCGATTTCGGGCTCAATGTTTTTGTCTATGGCTTTGTTGGCGCTCCTTGACACGTGATGAGCTGATTTCCTTGTCTTCTTGTGAACTGGTTTCTTGGAGTTCTTTTTCTTCTTCTTGCCGTCATCATTCCCTTCACTGTCCTGGTGGCCTTCTTCCTCCTTTTCATTGCTCTTCTCCTCCTTCTCCTCCTTTTCAACCTTTTCAACCTTCTTTCTTCCCTTTTTCTTTTTAACACTTTCTGTAGCTCCACCAGTCTTGGCCTCGGATGACTAAACCTCTGCAGTCTCTTCAATTGCTTCTGTTGGTGATGTTTCTTCCCTGGGTGATGTTTCTTCCTTGGTTGAAGTTTCCTTAGCCTTCTTCTTCTTTTTGGATTTAGCATCTTCCTCGTTATCGATGTCTTCCTCACACTCTTCCTCCACATCGTATTCTTCTAATTCTTCTTCACTCATTTCTTCCACATTGTTTTCAGTGGTTTCTTCCTCAGTGTTGTTTTGAGCAGTTTCTTCATCAATGTTTTCAGCAGTTTCTTCTTCAGTGTTTTCAGCAGTTTCTTCCTCTGCTTCTTTTTCCTCTGACACAAGGAAGTTCACTTTATTTTCAGCTGGGCCTCTATTTCTGGCATCCAGCTTTTTTAACTCAAGCTCCAATTGAGCTGTCTCCTCCTTCTCTTTCTTCAGGAGGCCCCGCAGGAGCTTCATTTCCTGCTCGTACTCCATACCTTTCGTTAGTACACCTTTCTGGTGCCACTCTTCCATTACTTCACTATGGATTTCCTGCGCTACTTTTCTTGCATAATCCATGACTCTTTCTCGATGAATCTTCATATCGAGAATACCGGTCAGGCCCCCAATTTCTGTTACGTCCCCAGCCCCGGGTAGACTGAGGCACGTAATCAGATTAATTATCAGAAGGAAGAGGAGCAAATCAAACCCTTTAAAGCCTTAAAGCTTTATTATCTTCTCAAATCTTGTTCTATTCTTGTATGTGTGTAGGTGTCATTACAGTGCTTGGACTGAAAATATCAAAAGTCATTCTTTGGTGGTGGGTGTGTGGGTGTCATTACAGTGTTTTGATTGTAAATATCAACAGTCATTAATAAGGTGGTGGGTGTCATTAGAATGCTTGGACATGTAAATATCAACAGTCATTCATGGAGTGGTGGGTGTGTTGGTGTCATTACCGTGCTTGGACTATAAATATCAACCATAATCATGGGGTGGTGGATGTGGGGCGTCATTACAGTGCTTTCACTGTAAATATCAACAGTCATTCATGGGGTGGTTTGGGTGAGGGTGTCATTACAGTGCTTAGACTGTAAATATCAACAATCATTCATGGGGTGGTGGGTGTGTGGGTGTCATGATAGTGCTTGGACAGTAAATATCAACAGTCATTAATGGGGTGGTGGGTGTGTGGGTGTCATTACATTGCTTGGACTGTAAATATCAAGTCATTCAAGGGGTGGTGGGTGTCTCTGTGTCATTAGTGCTTGGACTGTGAATATCAACAGTCATTCATGGGGTGGTGGGTGGCATTACAGTGCTTAGACTCTAATATCAACAGTCATTAATGGGGTGATGGGTGTGTGGGTGTCATTACAGTTCTTGGACTGTAGATATCAACAGTTATTCAAGGGGATGTGGGTGTTTGGGTGTCTATGCAGTGCTTGGACTGTAAATATCAACAGTTAATCATATGGTGGTGGGTGTGTGGGTGTCATTAGACTGCTTGGAGTGTAAATATTAACAGTCATTTATGGTGTAGTGGGTGTATAGGTGTCATTACAGTGCTTAGACTGAAAATATCAACAGTCATTCATGGGGTGGTGGGTGTGTGATTGTCATTACAGTGCTTGGACTATAAATATCAACCGTCATTCTTGGGGTGGCGGGCGTGTGGGTGTCATTACAGTGCTTAGACTGTAAATATCATCAGTAATTCATGGGGTTGTGGGTGTATAGGTGTCATTACAGTGCTTGGACTGTAAATATCAAAAGTCATTCTTGGGGTGGTGGGTGTGTGGGTGTCATTAGAGTGCTTAGACTGTAAATATCAACAGTCATTTATGGGGTTGTGGGTGTGTGGCTGTCATTATAGTGCTTGGACTGTAAATATCAACAGTCAATTATGGAGTGGTATGTATGTGGGTGTCATTACAGTGCTTGGAATGTAAATATCAACCATCATTCATGGGGTGGTGGGTGTGTTGGTGTCATTACAGTGCGTGGACTGTAAATATCAACCATAATTCATGGGGTGGTGGGTGTGGGGTGTCATTACAGTTCTTGGACTGTAAATATATACCATCATTTATTAGGTGGTGGGTTTGTGGTTGTCATTACAGTGCTCAGACTGTAAATATTAATAGTCATTCATGGGGTTGTGGGTGTGTGGGTGTCATTACAGTTCTTTGACTGTAAATATTATCTGTCATTCATAGGGTGGTGGGTGTGTGAGTGTCATTACAAAGCTTGGACTGTAAATATCAACAGTCATTCATGAGGTTGTATGTGTGTAGGTGTCATTACAGTGCTTGGACTGTAAATATCAAAAGTCATTCTTTGGTGGTGGGTGTGTGGGTGTCATTACAGTTCTTAGACTGTAAGTATCAACAGTCATTTATGGGGTGGTGGGTGTGTGGCTCTCATTATAGTGCTTGGACTGTAAATATCAACAGTTAATCATGGGGTGGTGGGTGTGTGGGTGTCATTAGACTGCTTGGACTGTAAATATTAACAGTCATTTATGGTGTGGTGGGTGTGTGGATGTCATTACAGTTCTTTGACTGTAAATATCAACTGTCATTCATAGGGTGGTGGGTGTGTGATTGTCATTACAATGCTTGGACTGTAAATATCAACAGTCATTCATGGGGTTGTATGTGTGTATGTGTCATTACAGTGCTTGGACTGTAAATATCAAAAGTCATTCTTGGGGCGGTGGGTGTGTGGGTGTCATTACAGTGCTTAGACTGTAAGTATCAACAGTCATTTATGGGGTGGTGGGTGTGTGGGTGTCATTACAGTGTTTGGACTGTAAATATCAACAGTCATTAATTGGGTGGTGGAGGTGTAAGTGTCATTACACTGCTTGGACTGAAAATATTACCAATCAATCATGGGGTGGTCGGTGTGTGGGTGTCATTACAGTGCTTGGACTGTAAATGTCAACAGTCATTCATGGGGTGGTGCATGTGTTGGTGTCATGACAGTGCTTAGACTGTAAATATCAACAGTCATTCATGGGGTGGTGAGTGTGTGGGTGTCATTACAGTTCTTGGACTATAAATATCAACCATCATTCATTAGGTGGTGGGTTTGTGGGTGTCATTACAGTGCTCAGACTGTAAATATCAACAGTCATTAATTGGGTGGTGGAGGTGTAAGTGTCATTACAGAGCTTGGACTGAAAATATCAACAGTCAATCATGGGGTGGTCGGTGTGTGGGTGTCATTACAGTGCTTGGACTGTAAATGTCAACAGTCATTCATGGGGTGGTGCATGTGTTGATGTCATGACAGTGCTTAGACTGTAAATATCAACAGTCATTCATGGGGTGGTGAGTGTGTGGGTGTCATTACAGTTCTTGGACTATAAATATCAACCATCATTCATTAGGTGGTGGGTTTGTGGGTGTCATTGTAGTGCTCAGACTGTAAATATTAACAGTCATTATATGGTTGGTGGAGGTGTAAGTGTCATTACAGTGCTTGGACTGTAAATATCAACAGTCAATCATGGGGTGGTCGGTGTGGGGGTGTCATTACAGTGCTTGGACTGTAAATGTCAACAGTCATTCATGGGTGGTGCATGTGTTGGTGTCATGACAGTGCTTAGACTGTAAATATTAACAGTCATTTATGGGGTGGTGAGTTTGTGGGTGTCATTACAGTTCTTGGACCATAAATATCAACAATCATTCATTAGGTGGTGGGTTTGTGGGTGTCATTACAGTGCTTAGACTGAAAATATTAACAGTCATTTATGGGGTGGTGCGTGTGTGGGTGTCATTACAGTGCTTGGACTATAAATATCAACTGTCATTTATTGGGTTGTGGGTGTGTGGGTGTCATTACAGTTCTTGGACTGTAAATATCAACAGTCATAAATAGGGTGGTGGGTGTGTGAGTGACATTACAGAGCTTGGACTTTAATTATCATCAGTAATTTATGGGGTTGTGGGTGTGTAGGTGTCATTACAGTGCTTGGACTGTAAATATCAAAAGTCATTCCTGGGGTAATGGGTGTGTGGGTGTCATTACAGTGCTTAGACTGTAAATATCAACAGTCATTTATGGGAGGGTGGGTGTGTGGGTGTCATTATAGTGCTTGGACTGTAAATATCAACAGTCATTAATGGGGTGGTGGGTGTGTGGGTGTCATTAGACTGCTTAGACTGTAAATATTAACAGTCATTCATGGTGTGGTGGGTGTGTGGATGTCATTAGAGTGTTTAGACTGAAAATATCAACAGTCATTTATGGGGTGGTGGGTTTGAAATTGTCATTACAGTGCTTGAACTATAAAATATCAACCATCATTTATGGGGTTCTGGGTGTGTGGGTGTCATTACAGTTCTTTGACTGTAAATATCAACTGTCATTCATAGGGTGGTGGGTGTGTGAGTGTCATTACAAAGCTAGGACTGTAAATATCAACAGTCATTCATGGGGTTGTATGTGTGTAGGTGTCATTACAGTACTTGGACTGTAAATATCAAAAGTCATTCTTGGGGTGGTGGGTGTGTGGGTGTCATTAAAGTGCTTAGACTGTAAGTATCAACAGTCATTTATGGGGTGGTGGGTGTGTGGGTGTCAATACAGTGCTTGGACCGTAAATATCAACAGTCATTAATTGGGTGGTGGAGGTGTAAGTGTCATTAGAGTGCTTGGACTGTAAATATCAACAGTCAATCATGGGGTGGTCGGTGTGTGGGTGTCATTACAGTGCTTGGACTGTAAATGTCAACAGTCATTTATGGGGTTTTGCATGTGTTGGTGTCATGACAGTGCTTAGACTGTAAATATCAACAGTCATTCATGGGGTGGTGAGTGTGTGGGTGTCATTACAGTTCTTGGACTATAAATATCAACCATCATTCATTAGGTGGTGGGTTTGTGGGTGTCATTACAGTGCTCAGACTGTAAATATTAACAGCCATTTATGGGGTGGTGGGTGTGTGGGTGTCATTACAGTGCTTGGACTATAAATATCAACTGTCATTTATGGGGTTGTGGGTGTGTGGGTGTCATTACAGTTCATGGACTGTAAATATCAACAGTCATACATAGGGTGGTGGATGTGTGAGTGTCATTACAGAGCTTGGACTGTAAATATCATCAGTAATTCATGGGGTTGTGGGTGTGTAGGTGTCATTACAGTGCTTGGACTGTAAATATCAACCATCATTTATGGGGTTGTGGGTGTGTGGGTGTCATTACAGTTCTTTGACTGTAAAAATCAACTGTCATTCATAGGGTGGTGGGTGTGTGACTGTCATTACAAAGCTTGGACTGTAAATATCAACCGTCATTTATGGGGTTGTATGTGTGTAGGTGTCATTACAGTGCTTGGACTGTAAATATCAACAGTCAATCATGGAGTGATGGTTGTGTGGTTGTCATTACAGTGTTTTGATTGTAAATATCAACAGTCATTTTTTAGGTGGTGGGTGTCATTAGAGTGCTTGGACTGTAAATATCAACAGTCAATCATTAGGTGGTGTGTGTGTTGGTGTCATTACAGTGTTTTGACTGTAAATATCAACAGTCATTATTAAGGTGGTGGGTGTCATTAGAATGCTTGGACTATAAATATCAACAGTCATTCATGGAGTGGTGGGTGTGTTGGTGTCATTACAGTGCTTGGAGTATAAATATCAACCATAATCATGGGGTGGTGTTTGTGGGGCATCATTACAGTGCTTTGACGGTAAATATTAACAGTCATTCATGGGGTGGTGGGGGTGAGGGTTTCATTACAGTGCTTAGATTGTAAATATCAACAATCATTCATGGGGTGGTGGGTGTGTGGGTGTCATTATAGTGCTTGGACTGTAAATATCAACAGTCATTAATGGGGTGGTGGGTGTGTGGGTGTCATTACATTGCTTGGACTGTAAATATCAACCATAATTCATAGGGTGGTGGGTGTGGGGTGTCATTACAGTTCTTGGACTGTAAATATATACCATCATTTATTAGGTGGTGGGTTTGTGGTTGTCATTACAGTGCTCAGACTGTAAATATTAACAGTCATTCATGGGGTTGTGGGTGTGTGGGTGTCATTACAGTTCTTTGACTGTAAATATTATCTGTCATTCATAGGGTGGTGGGTGTGTGAGTGTCATTACAAAGCTTGGACTGTAAATATCAACAGTCATTCATGAGGTTGTATGTGTGTAGGTGTCATTACAGTGCTTGGACTGTAAATATCAAAAGTCATTCTTTGGTGGTGGGTGTGTGGGTGTCATTACAGTTCTTAGACTGTAAGTATCAACAGTCATTTATGGGGTGGTGGTTGTGTGGCTCTCATTATAGTGCTTGGACTGTAAATATCAACAGTTAATCATGGGGTGGTGGGTGTGTGGGTGTCATTAGACTTCTTGGACTGTAAATATTAACGGTCATTTATGGTGTGGTGGGTGTATGGATGTCATTACAGTTCTTTGACTGTAAATATCAACTGTCATTCATAGGGTGGTGGGTGTGTGATTGTCATTACAATGCTTGGACTGTAAATATCAACAGCCATTCATGGGGTTGTATGTGTGTATGTGTCATTACAGTGCTTGGACTGTAAATATCAAAAGTCATTCTTGGGGCGGTGGGTGTGTGGGTGTCATTACAGTGCTTAGACTGTAAGTATCAACAGTCATTTATGGGGTGGTGGGTGTGTGGGTGTCATTACAGTGTTTGGACTGTAAATATCAACAGTCATTAATTGGGTGGTGGAGGTGTAAGTGTCATTACACTGCTTGGACTGAAAATATTACCAATCAATCATGGGGTGGTCGGTGTGTGGGTGTCATTACAGTGCTTGGACTGTAAATGTCAACAGTCATTCATGGGGTGGTGCATGTGTTGGTGTCATGACAGTGCTTAGACTGTAAATATCAACAGTCATTCATGGGGTGGTGAGTGTGTGGGTGTCATTACAGTTCTTGGACTATAAATATCAACCATCATTCATTAGGTGGTGGGTTTGTGGGTGTCATTACAGTGCTCAGACTGTAAATATCAACAGTCATTAATTGGGTGGTGGAGGTGTAAGTGTCATTACAGAGCTTGGACTGAAAATATCAACAGTCAATCATGGGGTGGTCGGTGTGTTGGTGTCATTACAGTGCTTGGACTGTAAATGTCAACAGTCATTCATGGGGTGGTGCATGTGTTGGTGTCATGACAGTGCTTAGACTGTAAATATCAACAGTCATTCATGGGGTGGTGAGTGTGAGGGTGTCATTACAGTTCTTGGACTATAAATATCAACCATCATTCATTAGGTGGTGGGTTTGTGGGTGTCATTATAGTGCTCAGACTGTAAATATTAACAGTCATTATATGGTTGGTGGAGGTGTAAGTGTCATTACAGTGCTTGGACTGTAAATATCAACAGTCAATCATGGGGTGGTCGGTGTGGGGGTGTCATTACAGTGCTTGGACTGTAAATGTCAACAGTCATTCATGGGGTGGTGCATGTGTTGGTGTCTTGACAGTGCTTAGACTGTAAATATTAACAGTCATTTATGGGGTGGTGAGTGTGTGGGTGTCATTACAGTTCTTGGACCATAAATATCAACAATCATTCATTAGGTGGTGGGTTTGTGGGTGTCATTACAGTGCTTGGACTGTAAATATCAACAGTCATTCATGGGGTGGTTGGTGTTTGGGTGTCATTACAGTGTTTTGATTGTAAATATCAACAGTCATTCATAGGGTTGTGGGTGTCATTATAGTGCTTGGATTGTAAATATCTACAGTCATTCATGGGGTGGTGGGTGTTTGGGTGTCATTACATTGATTGGACTGTAAATATCGTGTTATTCATTGGGTGAAGGGTATTTGTCATTAGTGCTTGGACTGTAAATATCAACAGTCATTCATGGGGTTATGGGTGGCATTACAGTGATTGGACTCTAAATATCAACAGTAATTCATAGGGTGATGGGTGTGTGGGTGTCATTACAGTGCTTGGACTGTAAATATAAACAGTCATTCATGGGGTTGTGGGTGTTTGGGTGTCATTACATTGATTGTACTGTAAATATCATGTACTTTATTGGGTGGTTTGTGTGTGTCATTAGTGCTTGGACTGTAAATATCAACAGTCATTCATGGGGTGGTAGGTAGCATTACAGTGATTGGACTCTAAATATCAACAGTAATTCATAGGGTGATGGGTATGTGGGTGTCATTACAGTGCTTGGACTGTAAATATTAACAGTCATTCAAGGGGTTGTGTGTGTTTGGGTGTCTATGCATTGCTTGGACTGTAAATATCAACAGTCAATCATAGGGTGGTGGGTGTGTCGGTGTCATTACAGTGCTTGGACTGTAAATATGAACAGTCATTCATGGGGTGGTGGGTATGTGTGTGTCATTACCGTGTTTTGACTGTAAATATTAACAGTCATTCATAGGGTGGTGGGTGTCATAAGAGTGCTTGGACTGTAAAAATCAACAGTTTTTCATATGTTGGTGGGTGTGTGGATGTCATTACAGTGCATGGACAGAAAATATCAACTGTCATTCATGGGGTGGTGGATGTGTGGGTGTCATTAAACTGCTTGGACTGTAAATATCAACAGTAATTCATAGGATGATGGGTGTGTGGGTGTCATTACAGTGCTTGGACTGTAAATATCAACAGTTATTTGTTGGGTGGTGGGTGTGGTGGTATCATTACAGTCCTTGGACTGTAAATATTAACAGTCATTCATGGGGTGGTGGGTGTGTGGATGTCATTACATTGCATGGACTGAAAATATCAGCTGTGATTCATGGGGTGGTTGGTGTGTGAGTGTAATTACAGAGCTTAGACTGTAATTATCAACAGTCATTTATAGGGTGGTAGGTGTGTGGCTGTCATTACAGTGCTTGGAATGTAAATATCAACCATAATTAATGGAGTGGTGGGTGTGGGGATTTCATTACCGTGCTTGAACTGTAAATATCAACAGTCATTTATGTTGTGGTGGATGTGTGGGTGTCATTATAGTGCTTGAACTGTAAATATCAACAGTCATTCATGGGGTGGTGGGTGTCATTACATTGTTTGGACTGTAAATATCAAGTCATTTATGGGGTGGTGGGTGTGTGTGTGTCATTAGTGCTTTGACTGTAAATATCAACATTTATTCATAGGGTGGTGGGTGGCATTACAGTTCTTGGACTCTAAATATCAACAGTCATTCATGGGGTGATGGGTGTGTTTGTGTCATTACAGAGCTTGGACAGTAAATATCAACAGTCATTTATGGGGTTGTGGGTGTTTGGGTGTCTGTGCAGTGCTTGGACTGTAAATATCAGCTGTTAATCATAGGGTGGTGGGTGTGTGGGTGTCAATGCAGTGCTTGGACTGTAAATATCAATAGTCATTCATGGGGTGGTGGGTGTGTGGGTGTCAATACAGTGTTTTGATTGTAAATATCAGCAGTCATTCATAGGGTTGTGGGTGTCATTAGAGTGCTTGGACCGTAAATATCAACAGTCATTCATGGGGTTGTGGGTGTTTGGGTGTCATTACATTTAATGGACTGTAAATATCATGTAATTCATTAGGTGGTGGGTGTGTGTCATTAGTGCTTGGACTGTAAATATCAACAGTCATTCATGGGGTGGTGGGTGGCATTACAATGATTGGACTCTAAATATCAACAGTAATTCATAGGATGATGGGAGTGTGGGTGTCAGTACAGTGCTTGGACTATAAATATTAACAGTCATTCATGGGGTTGTGGGTGTTTGGGTGTCTATGCATTGCTTGGACTGTAAATATCAACATTCAATCATGGGGTGGTGGGTGTGTGGGTGTCATTACAGTGATTGGACTGTAAATAT
This sequence comes from Petrolisthes cinctipes, assembly GCA_033782935.1. Classification (NCBI taxonomy): domain Eukaryota; kingdom Metazoa; phylum Arthropoda; class Malacostraca; order Decapoda; family Porcellanidae; genus Petrolisthes; species Petrolisthes cinctipes. Next base: position 238,319 of record JAWQEG010000412.1, read on the forward strand.
CAACAGTCATTCATGGGGAGGTGGGTGTGTGTTTCATTACATTGCTTGGACTGTAAATATCAAGTCATTCATGGGGTGGTGGGTGTGTGTGTGTCATTAGTGCTTGGACTGTAAATATCAACAGTCATTCATGGGGTGGTGGGTGGCTTTACAGTGCTTGGACTCTAAATATCAACAGTCATTAATGGGGTGATGGGTGTGTTTGTGTCATTACAGAGCTTGGACTGTAAATATCAACAGTCATTCATGGGGTTGTGGGTGTCTAGCTGTCTGTACAGTGCTTGGACTGTAAATATCAGCAGTCAATCATGGTGTTGTGGGTATGTGGGTGTCATTACAGTGCTTGGACTGTAAATATCAACAGTCATTCATGGGGTGGTGGGTGTGTGGGTGTCATTACATTGTTTTGATTGTAAATATCAACAGTCATTAATAGGGTTGTGGGTGTAATTAGAGTGATTGGACTGTAAATATCAACAGTCATTCATGGGGTTGTGGGTGTTTGGGTGTTATTACATTGATTGGACTGTAAATATCATGTCCTTTATTGGGTGGTGGGTGTGTGTCATTAGTGCTTGGACTGTAAATATCAACAGTCATTCATGGGGTGGTGGGTGTATGGGTGTCATTACAGTGTTTTGACTGTAAATATTAACACTCATTCATAGGGTGGTGGGTGTCATTAGAGTGCTTGAACTGTAAAAATCAACAGTTTTTCATGGGTTGGTTAGTGTGTGGATGTCATTACAGTGCATGGACAAAAAATATCAACTTTCATTCATGGGGTGGTGAGTGTGTGGGTGTTATTACAATCCTTGGACTGAAAATATCAACTGTCATTCATGGGGTGGTGAGTGTGTGTGTGTTATTACAATTCTTGGAATGTAAATATCAACCATCATTCATTGGGTGGTGGGTGTGTGGGTGTCATTACAGTGCTCAGACTGTAAATATTAACAGTCATTCATGGGGTGGTGGGTGTGTGGATGTCATTACATTGCATGGACTGAAAAAATCAGCTGTCATTCATGGGGTGTTGGGTGTGTGGGTGTCATTACATTGCTTGGACTGTAAATATCAACCGTGATTTATGGGGTGGTGGGTGCGTGGGTGTCATTACAATGCTTGGACTGTAAATATCAACCATAATTAATGGGGTAGTGGGTGTGGGGGTGTCATTACAGAGCTGGGACTGTAAATATCAACAGTCATTCATGGGGTGGTGGATGTGTGGGTGTCATTATAGTGCTTGAACTGTAAATATCAACAGTCATTCATGGGGTGGTGGGTGTGTGGGTATCATTACAGTGCTTAGACTGTAAACATTAACAGTCATTTATTGGGTGGTGGGTGTGTGGGTGTCATTACAGAGCTTGGGCTGTAAATATCAACAGTCATTTATGGGATGGTTGGTGTGTAGGTGTCATTACAGTGCTTGGACTGTAAATATCAACAGTCAATCATTGGGTGGTGGGTGTTTGGTGTCATTACAGTGCTTTGACTGTAAATATCAACAGTCATTCATATGTGGTGGGTGTGTGGGTGTCATTCCAGTGTTTTGATTGTAAATATCAACAGTCATTTATAGGTTGGTTGGTGTCATTAGAGTGCTTGGACTGAAAAAATCAACAGTTTTTCATGGGTTGGTGGGTGTGTGGGTGTTATTACAATTCTTGGACTGAGAATATCAACTGTCATTCAAGGGGTGGTGAGTGTGTGGGTGTCATTACAGTGCACAGACTGTAAATATCAACAGTCAATTATAGGGTGGTGGGTGTGTGGCTGTCATTACAGTGCTTGGACTGTAAATATCAACAGTCATTAATGGGGTGGTGGTTGTCATTAGAGTGCTTGGACTGTAAATTTCAACAGTTATTCATGGATTGCTGGGTATGTTGGTGTCAATACATTGCTTGGACTGTAAATATCAACCATAATTAATGGAGTGGAGGGTGTGGGGGTGTCATACAGTGCTTGAACTGTAAATACGAAGAGTCATTCATGGGGTGGTGGATGTGTGGGAGTCATTATAGTGCTTGAACTGTAAATATCAACAGTCATTCATGGGGTGGTGGGTGTGTGGGTGTCATTACATTGCTTGGACTGTAAATATTAAGTCATTCATGGGGTGGTGGGTGTGTGTGTGTCATTAGTGCTTGGACTGTAAATATCAACAGTCATTCATGGGGTGGTGGGTTGCATTACAGTGCTTGGACTCTAAATATCAACAGTCATTCATGGGGTGATGGGTGTGTTTGTGTCATTACAGAGCTTGGACTGTAAATATCAACAGTCATTCTTGGGGTTTGTGGGTGTCTGGGTGTCTGTGCAGTGCTTGGACTGTAAATATCAGCTGTCAATCATGGGGTGGTGGGTGTGTGGGTGTCATTACAGTGCTTGGACTGTAAATATCAACAGTCATTCATGGGGTGGTGAGTGTGTGGGTGTCATTACAGTGTTTTGATTGTAAATATCAACAGTCATTTATGGGGTGGTGGGTGTCATTAGAGTGCTTGGACAGTAAATTTCAACAGTTATTTAAGGATTGCTGGGTGTGTTGGTGTCATTACATTGCTTGGACTTTAAATATCAACTATAATTAATGGAGTGGTGGGTGTGGGGGTGTCATTATAGTGCTTGAACTGTAAATATCAACAGTCATACATGGGGTGGTTGGTGTCATTACATTGTTTGGACTGTAAATATCAAGTCATTCATGGGGTGGTGGGTGTGTGTGTGTCATTAGTGCTTGGACTGTAAATATCAACAGTCATTCATGGGGTGGTGGGTGGCATTACAGTGTTTGGACTCTAAATATCAACAGTAATTCATAGGGTGATGGGTGTGTGGGTGTCAGTACCGTGCTTGGACTGTAAATATTAACAGTCATTCATTTAGTTGTGGGTGTTTGGGTGTCTATGCATTGCTTTGACTGTAAAACTCAACAGTCAATCATCCGTTGGTGTGTGTGTGGGTGTCATTACAGTGCTTGGACTGTAAATATCAACAGTCATTCATGGGGTGGTGGGTGTGTGCGTGTCATTACATTGCTTGGACTGTAAATATCAAGTCATTAATGCGGTGGTGGGTGTGTGTGTGTCATTAGTGCTTGGACTGTAAATATCAACAGTCATTCATGGGGTGGTGGGTGGCTTTACAGTGCTTGGACTCTAAATATCAACAGTCATTAATGGGGTGATGGGTGTGTTTGTGTCATTACAGAGCTTGGACTGTAAATATCAACAGTCATTCATGGGGTTGTTGGTGTCTAGCTGTCTGTACAGTGCTTGGACTGTAAATATCAGCAGTCAATCATGGGGTGGTGGGTGTGTGGGTGTCATTACATTGATTGGACTGTAAATATCATGTCCTTTATTGGGTGGTGGGTGTGTGTCATTAGTGTTTGGACTGTAATTATCAACAGTCATTCATGGGGTGGTGGGTGGGATTACAGTGATTGGACTCTAAATATCAACAATAATTCATAGGGTGATGGGTGTGTGGGTGTCATTACAGTGCTTGGACTGTAAATATTAACAGTCATTCATGGGGTTGTGGGTGTTTGGGTGTCTATGCATTGCTTGGACAATAAATATAAACAGTCATTCATGGGATGGTGAGTGTGTGTGTGTTATTACATTGATTGGACTGTAAATATCATGTCCTTTTTTGGGTGGTGGGTGTGTGTCATTAGTGATTGGACTGTAAATATCAACCATCATTCATTGGGTGGTGGGTGTGTGGGTGTCATTACAGTGCTCAGACTGTAAATATTAACAGTCATTCATGGGGTGGTGGGTGTGTGGATGTCATTACATTGCATAGACTGTAAATATCAACAGTCATTCATAGGGTCGTGGGTGTCATTAGAGTGCTTGGACTGTAAAAATCAACAGTTTTTCATGGGTTGGTGGGTGTGTGGAAGTCATTACAGTGCATGGACAAAAAATATCAACTTTCATTCATGGGGTGGTGAGTGTGTGGGTGTTATTACATTTCTTGGACTGAAAATATCAACTGTCATTCATGGGGTGGTGAGTGTGTGTGTGTTATTACAATTCTTGGAATGTAAATATCAACCATCATTCATTGGGTGGTGGGTGTGTGGGTGTCATTACAGTGCTCAGACTGTAAATATTAACAGTCATTCATGGAGTGGTGGGTGTGTGGATGTCATTACATTGCATGGACTGAAAATATCAGCTGTCATTCATGGGGTGGTGGGTGTGTGGGTGTCATTACATTACTTGGACTGTAAATATCAACCGTGATTTATGGGGTGGTGGGTGTGATGGTGTCATTTCAATGCTTGGACTGTAAATATCAACCATAATTAATGGAGTAGTGGGTGTGGGGGTGTCATTACAGTGCTGGGACTGTAAATATCAACAGTCATTCATGGGGTGGTGGATGTGTGGGTGTCATTATAGTGGTTGAACTGTAAATATTAACAGTCATTCATGGGGTGGTGGGTGTGTGGGTGTCATTACAGTGCTTGGACTGTAAATATCAACAGTCAGTCATGGGGTGGTGAGTGTGTGGGTGTCATTACAGCCCTTGGACTGTAAATATCAACAGTCATTTATGGAGTGGTGGGTGTGTGGGTGTCATTACAGTGCTTGGACTATAAATATCAACAGTCATTCATGGGGTGGTGGGTGTGTGGGTGTCATTACAGTGCTTAGACTGTAAACATTAAAAGTCATTTATTGGGTGGTGGGTGTGTGGGTGTCATTACAGAGCTTGGACTGTAAATATCAACAGTCATTCATGGGGTGGTTGGTGTGTAGGTGTCATTAAAGTGCTTGGACTGTAAATATCAAAAGTCATTCTTGGGCTGGTGGGTGTGTGGGTGTCATTACAGTGCTTAGACTGTAAATATCAACAGTCATTTATAGGGTGGTGGGTGTGTGGCTGTTATTACAGTGCTTGGACTGTAAATATCAACAGTCAATCATGGGGTGGTGGGTGTGTGGGTGTCATTACAGTGCTTGGACTAAAAATATCAACAGTCATTCATGGGGTGTTGGGTGTGTGAGTGTCATTACAGTGCTTAGACTGTAAATATTAACTGTCATTTATGGGGTGGTGGGTGTGTAAGTGTCATTACAGTGTTTGGACTATAAATATCAAAAGTCGTTCATGGGGTTGTGAGTGTGTGGGTGTCATTACAGTGCTTGGACTGTAAATATCAACAGTCATTCATGGGGTGGTTGGTGTGTGGGTGTCATTACAGTGTATTGACTGTAAATATTAACAGTCATTCATAGGGTGGTGGGTGTCATTAGAGTGATTGGACTGTAAAAATCAACAGTTTTTCATGGGTTGGTGGGTGTGTGGATGTCATTACAGTGCATGGACAAAAAATATCAACTTTCATTCATGGGGTGGTGAGTGTGTGGGTGTTATTACATTTCTTGGACTGAAAATATCAACTGTCATTCATGGGGTGGTGAGTGTGTGTGTGTTATTACAATTCTTGGAATGTAAATATCAACCATCATTCATTGGGTGGTGGGTGTGTGGGTGTCATTACAGTGCTCAGACTGTAAATATTAACAGTCATTCATGGGGTGGTGGGTGTGTGGATGTCATTACATTGCATTGACTGAAAATATCAGCTGTCATTCATGGGGTGGTGTGTGTGTGGGTGTCATTACATTACTTGGACTGTAAATATCAACCGTGATATATGGGGTGGTGGGTGTGATGGTGTCATTACAATGCTTGGACTGTAAATATCAACCATAATTAATGGGGTAGTGGGAGTGGGGGTGTCATTACAGTGCTGAGACTGTAAATATCAACAGTCATTCATGGGGTGGTGAGTGTGTGGGTGTCATTACAGTCCTTGGACTGTAAATATCAACAGTCATTTATGGAGTGGTGGGTGTGTGGGTGTCATTACAGTGCTTGGACTGTAAATATCAACAGTCATTCATGGGGTGGTGGGTGTGTGGGTGTCATTGCAGTGCTTAGACTGTAAATATCAACAGTCAATCATGGGGTGGTGAGTGTGTGGGTGTCATTACAGTCCTTGGACTGTAAATATCAACAGTCATTAATGGAGTGGTGGGTGTGTAGGTGTCATTACAGTGCTTGGACTGTAAATATCAACAGTCATTCATGGGGTGGTGGGTGTGTGGGTGTCATTACAGTGCTTAGACTGTAAACATTAAAAGTCATTTATTGGGTGGTGGGTGTGTGGGTGTCATTACAGAGCTTGGACTGTAAATATCAACAGTCATTCATGGGGTGGTTGGTGTGTAGGTGTCATTAAAGTGCTTGGATTGTAAATATCAAAAGTCATTCTTGTGCTGGTGGGTGTGTGAGTGTCATTACAGTGCTTAGACTGTAAATATCAACAGTCATTTATAGGGTGGTGGGTGTGTGTCTGTTATTACAGTTCTTGGACTGTAAATATCAACAGTCAATCATGGGGTGGTGGGTGTGTGGGTGTCATTACAGTGCTTGGACTTAAAATATCAACAGTCATTCATGGAGTGTTGGGTGTGTGAGTTTCATTACAGTGCTTAGACTGTAAATATTAACTGTCATTTATGGGGTGGTTGGTGTGTAAGTGTCATTACAGTGTTTGGACTGTACATATCAACAGGTATTTATAGGGCGGTGTGTGTGTGGCTGTCATTACAGTGCTTGGATTGTAAATATCAACAGTCAATCATTGGGTGGTGGGTGTTTGGGTGTCATTACAGTGCTTTGACTGTACATATCAACAGTCATTCATAGGTGGTGGGTGTGTGGGTATCATTCCAGTGTTTTGATTGTAAATATCAACAGTCATTTATAGGTTGGTTGGTGTCATTAGAGTGCTTGGACTGTAAATATCAACAGTCATTCATGGGGTGGTGGGTGTGTGGGAGTCATTACAGTGTTTTAACTGTAAATATTAACAGTCATTCATAGGGTGGTTGGTGTCATTAGAGTGCTTGGACTGAAAAAATCAAGTTTTTCATGGGTTGGTGGGTGTGTGGATGTCATTACAGTGCATGGACAGAAAATATCAACTGTCATTCATGGGGTGGTGAGTATGTGGGTGTTATTACAATTCTTGGACTGAGAATATCAATTGTCATTCATGGGGTGGTGAGTGTGTGTTTGTTATTACAATTCTTGGAATGTAAATATCAACCATCATTCATTGGGTAGTGGGTGTGTGGGTGTCATTACAGTGCTCAGACTGTAAAAATTAACAGTCATTCATGGGGTGGTGGGTGTGTGGATGTCATTACATTGCATGGACAGAAAATATCAGCTGTCATTCATGGGGTGGTAGGTGTGTGAGTGTAATTACAGAGCTTAGACTGTAAATATCAACAGTCATTTATAGGTAGGTGGGTGTGTGGCTGTCATTACAGTGCTTGAACTGTAAATATCAACAGTCATTAATGGGGTGGTGGGTGTCATTAGAGAGCTTGGATTGTAAATTTCAACAGTTATTCATGGATTGCTGTGTGTGTTGGTGTCATTACATTGCTTGGACTGTAAATATCAACCATAATTACTGGAGTGGTGGGTGTGGGGGTGTCATTACAGTGCTTGAACAGTAAATATCAACAGTCATTCATGGGGTGGTGGGTGTGTGGGTGTCATTACAGTGCTTAGACTGTAAACATTAAAAGTCATTTATTGGGTGGTGGGTGTGTGGGTGTCATTACAGAGCTTGGACTGTAAATATCAACAGTCATTCATGGGGTGGTTGGTGTGTAGGTGTCATTAAAGTGCTTGGATTGTAAATATCAAAAGTCATTCTTGTGCTGGTGGGTGTGTGAGTGTCATTACAGTGCTTAGACTGTAAATATCAACAGTCATTTATAGGGTGGTGGGTGTGTGTCTGTTATTACAGTTCTTGGACTGTAAATATCAACAGTCAATCATGGGGTGGTGGGTGTGTGGGTGTCATTACAGTGCTTGGACTAAAAATATCAACAGTCATTCATGGGGTGTTGGGTGTGTGAGTGTCATTACAGTGCTTAGACTGTAAATATTAACTGTCATTTATGGGGTGGTGGGTGTGTAAGTGTCATTACAGTGTTTGGACTATAAATATCAAAAGTCGTTCATGGGGTTGTGAGTGTGTGGGTGTCATTACAGTGCTTGGACTGTAAATATCAACAGTCATTCATGGGGTGGTTGGTGTGTGGGTGTCATTACAGTGTATTGACTGTAAATATTAACAGTCATTCATAGGGTGGTGGGTGTCATTAGAGTGATTGGACTGTAAAAATCAACAGTTTTTCATGGGTTGGTGGGTGTGTGGATGTCATTACAGTGCATGGACAAAAAATATCAACTTTCATTCATGGGGTGGTGAGTGTGTGGGTGTTATTACATTTCTTGGACTGAAAATATCAACTGTCATTCATGGGGTGGTGAGTGTGTGTGTGTTATTACAATTCTTGGAATGTAAATATCAACCATCATTCATTGGGTGGTGGGTGTGTGGGTGTCATTACAGTGCTCAGACTGTAAATATTAACAGTCATTCATGGGGTGGTGGGTGTGTGGATGTCATTACATTGCATTGACTGAAAATATCAGCTGTCATTCATGGGGTGGTGTGTGTGTGGGTGTCATTACATTACTTGGACTGTAAATATCAACCGTGATATATGGGGTGGTGGGTGTGATGGTGTCATTACAATGCTTGGACTGTAAATATCAACCATAATTAATGGGGTAGTGGGAGTGGGGGTGTCATTACAGTGCTGAGACTGTAAATATCAACAGTCATTCATGGGGTGGTGAGTGTGTGGGTGTCATTACAGTCCTTGGACTGTAAATATCAACAGTCATTTATGGAGTGGTGGGTGTGTGGGTGTCATTACAGTGCTTGGACTGTAAATATCAACAGTCATTCATGGGGTGGTGGGTGTGTGGGTGTCATTGCAGTGCTTAGACTGTAAATATCAACAGTCAATCATGGGGTGGTGAGTGTGTGGGTGTCATTACAGTCCTTGGACTGTAAATATCAACAGTCATTAATGGAGTGGTGGGTGTGTAGGTGTCATTACAGTGCTTGGACTGTAAATATCAACAGTCATTCATGGGGTGGTGGGTGTGTGGGTGTCATTACAGTGCTTAGACTGTAAACATTAAAAGTCATTTATTGGGTGGTGGGTGTGTGGGTGTCATTACAGAGCTTGGACTGTAAATATCAACAGTCATTCATGGGGTGGTTGGTGTGTAGGTGTCATTAAAGTGCTTGGATTGTAAATATCAAAAGTCATTCTTGTGCTGGTGGGTGTGTGAGTGTCATTACAGTGCTTAGACTGTAAATATCAACAGTCATTTATAGGGTGGTGGGTGTGTGTCTGTTATTACAGTTCTTGGACTGTAAATATCAACAGTCAATCATGGGGTGGTGGGTGTGTGGGTGTCATTACAGTGCTTGGACTTAAAATATCAACAGTCATTCATGGAGTGTTGGGTGTGTGAGTTTCATTACAGTGCTTAGACTGTAAATATTAACTGTCATTTATGGGGTGGTTGGTGTGTAAGTGTCATTACAGTGTTTGGACTGTACATATCAACAGGTATTTATAGGGCGGTGTGTGTGTGGCTGTCATTACAGTGCTTGGATTGTAAATATCAACAGTCAATCATTGGGTGGTGGGTGTTTGGGTGTCATTACAGTGCTTTGACTGTACATATCAACAGTCATTCATAGGTGGTGGGTGTGTGGGTATCATTCCAGTGTTTTGATTGTAAATATCAACAGTCATTTATAGGTTGGTTGGTGTCATTAGAGTGCTTGGACTGTAAATATCAACAGTCATTCATGGGGTGGTGGGTGTGTGGGAGTCATTACAGTGTTTTAACTGTAAATATTAACAGTCATTCATAGGGTGGTTGGTGTCATTAGAGTGCTTGGACTGAAAAAATCAAGTTTTTCATGGGTTGGTGGGTGTGTGGATGTCATTACAGTGCATGGACAGAAAATATCAACTGTCATTCATGGGGTGGTGAGTATGTGGGTGTTATTACAATTCTTGGACTGAGAATATCAATTGTCATTCATGGGGTGGTGAGTGTGTGTTTGTTATTACAATTCTTGGAATGTAAATATCAACCATCATTCATTGGGTAGTGGGTGTGTGGGTGTCATTACAGTGCTCAGACTGTAAAAATTAACAGTCATTCATGGGGTGGTGGGTGTGTGGATGTCATTACATTGCATGGACAGAAAATATCAGCTGTCATTCATGGGGTGGTAGGTGTGTGAGTGTAATTACAGAGCTTAGACTGTAAATATCAACAGTCATTTATAGGTAGGTGGGTGTGTGGCTGTCATTACAGTGCTTGAACTGTAAATATCAACAGTCATTAATGGGGTGGTGGGTGTCATTAGAGAGCTTGGATTGTAAATTTCAACAGTTATTCATGGATTGCTGTGTGTGTTGGTGTCATTACATTGCTTGGACTGTAAATATCAACCATAATTACTGGAGTGGTGGGTGTGGGGGTGTCATTACAGTGCTTGAACAGTAAATATCAACAGTCATTCATGGGGTGGTGGGTGTGTGGGTGTCATTACATTGCTTGGACTGTAAATATCACGTCATTAATGGGGTGGTGGGTGTGTGTGTGTCATTAGTGCTTGGACTTTAAATATCAACAGTCATTTATGGGGTGGTGGGTGGCATTATAGTGCTTGGACTCTAAATATCAACAGTCATTCATCGGGTGATGGGTGTGTTTGTGTCATTACAGAGCTTGGACTGTAAATATCAACAGTCATTCATGGGGTTGTGGGTGTCTGGGTGTCTGTGCAGTGCTTGGACTGTAAATATCAGCTGTCAATCATGGGGTGGTTGGTGTGTGGGTGTCATTACAGTGCTTGGACTGTAAATATCAACAGTCATTCATGGGGTGGTGAGTGTGTCGGTGTCTTTACAGTGTTTTGATTGTAAATATCAACAGTCATTCATAGGGTTGTGGGTGTCATTAGAGTGCTTGGACTGTAAATATCAACAGTCATTAATGGGGTGGTTGGTGTTTGGGTGTCATTACATTGATTGGACTGTAAATATCATGTTATTCATTGGGTGGTGGGTGTGTGTCATTAGTGCTTGGACTGAAAATATCAACAGTCATTCATGGGGTGGTGGGTGGCATTACAGTGATTGGACTCTAAATATCAACAGTAATTCATAAGGTAATGGGTGTGTGGTTGTCATTACAGTGCTTGGACTGTAAATATTAACAGTCATTCATGGGGTTGTGGGTGTTTGGGTGTCTATGCATTGGTTGGACTGTAAATATCAACAGTCAATCATGGGGTGGTGGGTGTGTGGGTGTCATTACAGTGCTCGGACTGTAAATATCAACAGTCATTAATGGGGTGGTGGGTGTGTGCATGTCATTACAGAGCTTGGACTGTAAATATCAACAGTCATTCATGGGGTTGTGGGTGTCTGGGTGTCTGTGCAGTGCTTGGACTGTAAATATCAGCAGTCAATCATGGGGTGGTGGGTGTGTTGGTGTCATTACAGTGCTTGGACTATAAATATCAACAGTCATTCATGTGGTGGTGGGTGTTTGGGTGTCATTGCAGTGTTTTGATTGTAAATATCAACAGTCATTCATAGGGTTGTGGGTGTCATTAGAGTGATTGGACTGTAAATATCAACAGTCATTCATGGGATGGTGGGTGTGTGGGTGTCATTACATTGATTGGACTGTAAATATCATGTCCTTTATTGGGTGGTGGGTGTGTGTCATTAGTGCTTGGACTGTAAATATCAACAGTCAATCATTGGGAGGTGGGTGTTTGGGTGTCATTACAGTGTTTTGATTGTAAATATCAACAGTCATTCATAGGGTGGTGGGTGTCATTAGAGTGCTTGGACAGTAAAAATCAACAGTTTTTTAAGGGTTGGTGGGTGTGTGGATGTCATTACAGTGCATGGACAGAAAATATCAACTGTCATTCATGGGGTGGTGAGTGTGTGGGTGTTATTACAATTCTTGGACTGAAAATATCAACTGTCATTCATGGGGTCGTGAGTGTGTGTGTTATTACAATTCTTGGAATGTAAATATCAACCATCATTCATTGGTTGGTGGGTGTGTGGGTGTCATTACAGTGCACAGACTGTATATATTAACAGTCATTTATGGGGTGGCGTGTTTGTGGATGTCATTACATTGCATGGACTGAAAATATCAACCGTGATTTATGGGGTGGTGGGTGTGTGGGTGTCATTACAAAGCTTGGACTGTAAATATCTACCATAATTAATGGGGTAGTGGGTGTGGGGGTGTCATTACAGTGCTGGGACTGTAAATATCAACAGTCATTCATAGGGTGGTGGATGTGTGGGTGTCATTATAGTGCTTGAACTGTAAATATCACGTCATTCATGGGGTGGTGGGTGTGTGTGTGTCATTAGTGCTTGGACTGTAAATATCAACAGTCATTCATGGGGTGGTGGGTGGCATTACAGTGCTTGGACTCTAAATATCAACAGTCATTCATGGGGCGATGGGTGTGTTTGTGTCATTACAGAGCTTGGACTGAAAATATCAACAGTCATTCATGGGGTTGTGGGTGTCTGGGTGTCTGTGCAGTGCTTGGACTGTAAATATCTGCTGTCAATCATGGGGTGGTGGGTGTGTGGGTGTCATTACAGTGCTTGGACTGTAAATATCAACAGTCATTCATGGGGTGGTGGGTGTGTGGGTGTCTTTACAGTGTTTTGATTATAAATATCAACAGTCATTCATAGGGTTGTGTGTGTCATTAGAGTGCTTGGACTGTAAATATCAACAGTCATTCATGGGGTGGTGGGTGTTTGAGTGTCATTACATTGATTGGACTGTAAATATCATGTTATTCATTGAGTGTTGGGTGTGTGTCATTAGTGCTTGGACTGTAAATATCAACAGTCATTCATGGGGTGGTGGGTGGCATTACAGTGATTGGACTCTAAATATCAACTGTAATTCATTGGGTAATGGGTGTGTGGGTGTCATTACAGTGCTTGGACTGTAAATATTAATAGTCATTCATGGGGTTGTGGGTGTTTGGGTGTCTATGCATTGGTTGGACTGTAAATATCAACAGTCAATCATGGGGTGGTGGGTGTGTGGGTGTCATTACAGTGCTTAGACTGTAAATATCAACCGTGATTTATGGGGTGGTGGGTGTGTGCATGTCATTACATTGTTTGGACTGTAAATATCAAGTTATTCATGGGGTGGTGGGTGTGCGTGTGTCATTAGTGCTTGAACTGTAAATATCAACAGTCATTCATGGGGTGGTGGGTGGCTTTACAGTGCTTGGACTCTAAATATCAACAGTCATTCATGGGGTGATGGGTGTGTTTGTGTCATTACAGAGCTTGGCCTTTAAATATCAACAATCATTCATGGGGTTGTGGGTGTCTGGGTGTCTGTGCAGTGCTTGGACTGTAAATATCAGCAGTCAATCATGGGGTGGTAGGTGTGTGGGTGTCATTACAGTGCTTGGACTGTAAATATCAACAGTCATTCATGGGGTGGTAGGTGTTTGGGTGTCATTACAGTGTTTTGATTGTAAATATCAACAGTCATTCATAGGGTGGTGGGTGTCATTAGAGTGCTTGGACAGTAAAAATCAACAGTTTTTCATGGATTGGTGGGTGTGTGGATGTCATTACAGTGCATGGACAGAAAATATCAACTGTCATTCATGGGGTGGTGAGTGTGTGGGTGTTTTTACAATTCTTGGACTGAAAAATATCAACTGTCATTCATGGGGTGGTGAGTGTGTGTGTTATTACAATTCTTGGAATGTAAATATCAACCATCATTCATTGGTTGGTGGATGTGTGGGTGTCATTACAGTGCACAGACTGTAAATATTAACAGTCATTCATGGGGTGGTGGGTGTGTGGATGTCATTACATTGCATGGACTGAAAATATCAGCTGTCATTCATGAGGTGGTGGGTGTGTGGGTGTCATTACATTGCTTGGACTGTAAATATCAACCATGATTAATGGGGTGGTGTGTGTGTTGGTGTCATTACAATGCTTGGACTGTAAATATCAACCATAATTAATGGGGTAGTGGGTGTGGGGGTGTCATTACAGTGCTGGGACTGTAAATATCAACAGTCATTCATGGGGTGGTGGATGTGTGGGTGTCATTATAGTGCTTGTACTGTAAATATCAACAGTCATTCATGGGGTGGTGGGTGTGTGGGTGTCATTACAGTGCTTGGACTGTAAATATCAACAGTCTGTAATGGGGTGGTAAGTGTGTGGGTGTCATTACAGTGCTTAGACTGTAAATATCAACAGTCATTTATTGGGTGGTGGGTGTGTGGGTGTCATTACAGAGCTTGGACTGTAAATATCAACAGTCATTTATGGGGTGGTTGGTGTGTAGGTGTCATTACAGTGCTTGGACTGTAAATATCAAAAGTCATTCATGGGGTTGTGGGTGTTTGGGTGTCTATGCAAAGCTTGGACTGCAAATATCAACAGTCAATCATGGGGTGGTGGGTGTGTGGGTGTCATTACAGAGCTTGGACTGTAAATATCAACAGTCATTCATAGGGTGGTGGGTGTGTAGGTGTCATTACAGTGCTCAGACTGTAATTATTAACAGTCATTCATGGGGTGGTGGGTGTGTGTGTGTCATTACAGTGCTTAGACTGTACATATCAACAGTCATTTATGGGGTGGTGTGTGTGTGGCTGTCATTACAGTGCTTGGACTGAAAATCTCAACAGTCAATCATTGGGTGGTGTGTGTTTGGGTGTCTATGCATTGCTTGGACTGTAAATATCAACAGTCATTCATGGGGTGGTGGGTGTGTGGATGTCATTACAGTGCATGGACTGAAAATATCAACTGTCATTCCTTGAGTGGTGGGTGTGTGGGTGTCATTACAGTGCTTGGACGGTAAATATCAACCGTGATTTATGGGGTGGTGGGTGTGTGGGTGTCATTACTTTGCTTGGACTGTAAATATCAACCATAATTATTGGGGTGGTGGGTGTGGGGATGTCATTACAGTGCTAAGACTGTAAATATTAACAGTCATTCATTGGGTGGTGGTTGTGTGGCTGTCATTACAGTGCTGGGACTGTAAATATCAACAGTCAATCATGAAGTGGTGGGTGTGTGGGTGTCATTTCAGTGCTCGGACTGTAAATATCAACAGTCATTTATGGTATGGTGGGTGTGTGGGTGTCATTACAGTGCTTGGACTGTAAATATCAACAGTCATTCATGGGGTGGTGGGTGTGTGGGTGTCATTACAGTGCTTAGACTGTAAATATTAACAGTCATTCTTTGGTTGGTGGTTGTGTGGCTGTCATTACAGTGCTTGGACTGTAAATATCAACAGTCAATCATGGAGTGGTTGGTGTGTGGGTGTCATTGCAGTGCTTGGACTGTAAATATTAACAGTTATTTATGGAGTGGTGGGTGTGTGGGTGTCATTACCGTGCTTGGACTGTAAATATCAACAGTCATTCATGGGGTGGTGGGTGTGTAGGTGTCATTACAGTGCTTAGACTGTAAACATTAACAGTCATTTATTGTTTGGTGGGTGTGTGGGTGTCATTACAGTGCTTGGACTGTAAATATCAATAGTCATTCATAGGATGGTGGTTGTGTGAGTGTAATTACAGAGCTCTGACTGTAACTATCAACAGTCATTCATGGGGTGGTTGGTGTGTAGGTGTCATTACATTGCTTGGACTGTAAATATCAAAAGTCATTATTGTGGTAGTGGGTGTGTGGGTGTCATTACAGTGCTTAGACTGTAAATATCAACAGTCATTTATAGGGTGGTGGGTGTGTGGCTGTCTTTACATTGCTTGGACTGTAAATATCAACAGTCAATCATGGGGTCGTGGGTGTGTGGCTGTCATTACAGTGCTTAGACTTAAAATATCAACAGTCATTCATGGGGTGTTGGGTATGTGAGTGTCATTACAGTGCTCGGACTGTAAATATTAACTGTCATTTATGGGGTGGTGAGTGTGTAGGTGTCATACAGTGTTTAGACTGTAAATATCAAAAGTAATTCTTGGGGTGGTGAGTGTGTGGGTGTCATTACAGAGCATAGACTGTAAATATCAACAGTCATTTATGGGGTGGTGGGTGTGTGGGTGTCATTACAGTGATTTGACTTTAAATATCAACAGTCATTTATGGGGTGGTGGGTGTGTTGCTGTCATTACAAGGCTTGGACTGTAAATATCAACAGTCAATCATGGGGTGGTGGGTGTGTGGGTGTCATTACAGTGCTTTGACTGTAAATATCAACAGTCATTCATAGGTGGTGGGTGTGTGGGTGTCATTACAGTGTTTTGATTGTAAATATCAACAGTCATTCATAGTTTGGTTGGTGTCATTAGAGTGCTTGGACTGTAAATATCAACAGTCATTCATGGGGTGGTGGGTATGTGGGTGACATTACAGTGCTTGGACTGTAAATATCAACCATAATTCATGGGGTGGTAGGTGTGCGGGTGTCATTACATTGCTTTGACTGTAAATATCAACAGTCATTTATGGGGTGGTGGGTGGCATTACAGTGCTTGGACTCTAAATATCAACAGTCATTCATAGAGTGGTGGGTGTGTGAGTGTCATTACAGAGATTGGACTATAAATATCAACAGTCATTCATGGGGTTGAGGGTGTTTGGGTGTCTATGCAGTACTTGGACTGTAAATATCAACAGTCAATCATGGGGTGGGGGGAGGGGTGTCATTACAGTTCTTGGAATGTAAATATCAACAGTTATTCATGGGGTGGTGGGTGTGTGGGTGTCATTACAATGTTTTGATTGTAAATATCAACAGTCATTCATAGGGTGGTGGGTGTCATTATAGTGCTTGGACTGTAAATATCAACAGTCATTCCTGGGGTGATGGGTGTGTGGGTGTCATTACAATGCTTGGACTGTAAATATCAACCGTCATTTATAGGGTGGTGGGTGTATGGGTGTCATTACAGTGCTTAGACTGTAAATATCAACAGTCATTTATTGGGTGGTGGGTGTGTGGGTGTCAATACAGTGCTTGGACTGTAAATATCAACCGTCAATCATTAGGTGGTCGGTCTGTGGGTGTCATTACAGTGCTTGGACTGTAAATATTAACAGTTATTCATGGGGTGGTGGGTGTGGGTGTCATTACAGTGTTTTAACTAAAAATATCAACATTCATTTATTGGGTGGTGGGTGTTATTAGACTGCTTGGACTGTAAATATCAATAGTCATTCATGGGGTGTTGTGTGTGTGGGTGTTATGACAGTGCTTGGACTGTAAATATAAAAAGTCATTAATGGGGTGGTGAGTGTGTGGGTGTCATTACAGTTCTTGGACTGTAAATATCAACCATCATTCATTTGGTGGTGGGTGTGTGGGTATCATTACAAAGCTCAGACAGTAAATATTAACAGTCATTCATTAGGTGGTGGGTGTGTGGATGTCATTACAGTGCTTGGACTGAAAATATCAACAGTCAATCAAGGAGTGGTGTGTGTGTGGGTGTCATTACAGTGCTTGGACTGTAAATATCAACAGTCCTTCATTGGTTGTTGGGTATTTAAGTGTCATTACAGTGCTTAGACTGTAAATATCAACAGGCAATTATTGGGTGGTGAGTGTGTGGGTGTTATTACTTTTCCTGGACTGTAAATATAAACCATCATTCATTAGGTGGTGGGTGTGTGGGTGTTATTACAGTGCTCAGACTGTAAATATTAACAGTCATTCATGGGGTGGTTGGTGTGTGGGTGACATTACAGTGGTTGGACTATAAATATTAACCATCATTTATGGGATGGTGGGTGTGTGGGTGTCATTACAGTGCTTGGACTGTAAATATCAATAGTTAATTATGGGGTGGTTGTTGTGTGGGTGTCATTACATTGCTTGGACTGTAAACATCAACAGTCATTCATAGGGTGGTGAGTGTGTGGGTGTTATTACTTTTCCTGGACTGTAAATATAAACCATCATTTATTAGGTGGTGGGTGTGTGGGTGTTATTACAGTGCTCAGACTGTAAATATTAACAGTCATTAATGGGGTGGTGGGTGTGTGGGTGTCATTACAGTGTTTTAACAATAAATATCAACATTCATTTAATGGGTGGTGGGTGTCATTAGAGTGCTTGGACTGTAAATATCAACAATCATTCATTGGGTGGTGCATGTGTGGGTGTCATGACAGTGCTTGGACTGTAAATATCAACAGTCATTCATAGGGTGGTGAGTGTGTGGGTGTTATTACTTTTCCTGGACTGTATATATAAACCATCATTCATTAGGTGGTGGGTGTGTGGGTGTTATTACAGTGCTTGGACTAAAAATATCAACAGTCATTCTTGGGGTGGTGGGTGTGTGGGTGTCATTACATTGCTTTGCCTATAAATATTAACCGTCATTTATGGGGTGGTGAGTGTGTGGGTGTCATTACATTGCTTGGACTGTAAATATCAACAGTCATTCATAGGGTGGTGGGTGTGTGAGTGTCATTACAGATTTTGGACTGTATATATCAACATTCATTCATGGGATGGTAGGAGTGGAGGTGTCATTACAGTGCTTGGACTGGAAATATCAACCATCATTCATGGGGTGGTGGGTGTGTGGGTGTCATTATAGTGCTTGGACTGTAAATATCAACAGTCATTCATGGGGTGGTGGGTGTGTGGGTGTCATTACTGTGCTTTGACTGTAAATATCAACATTCATTCATGGGGTGGTGGGTGTGTGGCTGTCATTACAGTGTTTTGATTGTAAATATCAACAGTCATTAGTTGGTGGTGGGTGTCATTAGAGTGCTTGGACTGTAAATATCAACAGTCATTCATAAGGTGGTGGGTTTGGGGGTGTCATTACAGTCCTTGACTGTAAATATCAACAGTCATTCATGTAGTGGTGGGAGTGAGGGTGTCATTACAGTGCTTGGAATGTAAATATCAATAGTCATTTATGGGGTGGTGGGTGTGTGGGTGTCATTATAGGGCTTGAACTGTAGATATCAACAGTCATTAATAGGGTGGTGGGTGTGTGGGTGTTATTACAGTGCTTGGACTAATAACATTAAGTCATTCATGGTGTGGTGAGTGTCATTAGAGTGCTTGGACTGAAAATATCAACAGTCATTCATGGGGTGGTTGGTGTCATTAGAGTGCTTGTACTGTAAGTATCAACAGTCATTCTTAGGGTGGTGGGTGTGTGGGTGTCATTACATTGGTTGGACTGTAAATATCAACAGTCATTCATGGTGTTTTGGGTGTTTGGGTTTCTATGCAGTGCTTGTACTGTAAATATCAACAGTCAATCATGGGGTGGTGGGTGTCATTACAGTGCTTGGACTGTAAATATCAACCATAATTTATCGGGTGGTGGGTGTGGGGGTTTCATTACAGTACTTCAACTGTAAAAATCAACAGTCATTTATGGGGTGGTGGGTGTGTTGGTGTCATTACAGTGCTTAGACTGTAAATATCAATAGTCATTCATGGGGTGGTGGGTGTGAGGGTGTCATTACAGTGCTTAGACTGTATATATCAACAATCATTCATGGGGTGGTGGGTGTGTGGGTGTCATTATAGTGTTTGGACTGTAAATATCAACAGTCATTCATGAGGTGGTGGGTGTGTGGGTGTCATTACATTGCTTTGACTGTAAATATCAAGTCATTTATGGGGTGGTGGGTGTCTGTGTGTCATTAGTGCTTGTACTGTGAATATCAACAGTCATTCATGGGGTGGTGGGTGGCATTACAGTGCTTAGACTCAAATATCAATAGTCATTCATGGTGTGATGGGTGTGTGGGTGTCATTACGGTGCTTGGACTGTAAATATCAACAGTTATTCATGGGGATATGGGTGTTTGGGTGTCTATGCAGTGCTTGGACTGTAAATATCAGCAGTCAAACATAGGGTGTTGGTTGTGTGGGTGTCATTAGAGTGCTTGGACTGTAAATATTAACAGACATTTATGGGGTGGTGGGTGTGTGGGTGTCATTACAGTGTTTTTACTGTTGATATCAACAGTCATTTATAGGGTGGTGGGTGTCTTTAGAGTGCTTGGACTATAAATATCAACAGTTATTTATGAGGGGTTGGGTGTGTGGGTGTCATGACAGTGCTTGGACTGTATATATTAACAATCATTCATGGGGTGGTGAGTGTGTGGGTATTATTACAGTTCTTGGACTGTAAATATCAACAATCATTCATTGGGTGGTGGGTGTCAGGGTGTCATTACAGTGCTTAGACTGTATATATTAACAATCATTCATGGGGTGGTGGGTGTGTATGTCATTACAGTGCTTGGACTAAAAATATCAACTGTCATTCATGGGGTAGTGGGTGTGTGGGTTTCATTACAGTTCTTGGACAGTAAATATCAACCATCATTCATTGGGTGGTGGGTGTGTGTGTGACATTACAGTGGTTGGACTATAAATATTAACAGTCATTCGTGGGGTGGTGGGTGTGTGGATGTCATTACAGTGCTCGGCTGAAAATATCAACCTTCATTTATGGGGTGGTGGGTGTATGGGTGTTATTACAGTGGTTGGACTGTAAATATCAACAGTCATTCATAGAGTGATGTGCGTGTGAGTGTCATTACAGAGCTCGGACTGTAAATATCAACAGTTATTCATGGAGTGGTTGGTGTGTGGGTGTCATTACAGTGCTTGGACTAAATATCAACAGTCATTCATGGGGTGGTTTGTGTGTGGGTGTCATTACACTGCTTAGACAGTAAATATCAACAGTCATTAATTGGGTGGTGGGTGTGTGGGTGTCATTACAGTGCTAGGACTGTAAATATCAACAGTCAATATTTGGGTGGTCGGTGTGTGGGTGTCATTATAGTGCTTGGACTGTAAATATCAACAGTCATTCATGGGGTGGTGCGTGTGTTGGTGTCATGACAGTGCTTGGACTGTAAATATCAACAGTCATTCATGGGGTGGTGAGTGTGTGGATGTCATTACAGTTCTTGGACTATAAATATCAACCATCATTCATTATGTGGTGGGTTTGTGGGTGTCATTACAGTGCTCAGACTGTAAATATTAACAGTCATTCATTGGGTGTTGGGTGTGTGGGTGTCATTACAGTGCTTGGACTATAAATTTCAACAGTCATTTATGGGGTTATGGGTGTGAGGGTGTCATTACATTTCTTTGACAGTATATATCAACAGTCATTTATTGGGTGGTATGTGTGTGGCTGTCATTATAGTGCTTGGACTGTAAATATCAACAGTCAATCATGGGGTTGTGGGTATGTGAGTGTCAGTACAGTGCTTGGACTGTAAATATCAACAGTCATTCATGGGGTGGTGGGTTTGTAGGTGTCATTACAGTGTTTTGATTGTAAATATAAACAGTCATTTATAAGGTGATGGGTGTCATTAGAGTGCGTGGACTGTAAATATCAACAGTCATTTATGGGGTGGTGGGTGTGTGGCTCTCATTATAGTGCTTGGACTGTAAATATCAACAGTCAGTCATTGGGTGATGGGTATGTGGGTGTCATTACAGTGCTTGGACTGTAAATATCAACAGTCATTCATGGGGTTGTGGGTGCATGGGTGTCATTACAGTGTTTTGATTGTAAATATAAACAGTCATTTATAAGGTGGTGGGTGTCATTAGAGTGCTTGGACTGTAAATATCAACAGTCAATCATGGGGTGGTGGGGGTGAGGGTGTCATTACAGTGCTTAGACTGTAAATATCAACCATCATTCATGGGGTGGTGGGTGTGTGGGTGTCATTATAGTGCTTGGACTGTAAATATCAACAGTCATTCATGGAGTGGTCGGTGTGTAGGTGTCATTAGAGTGGTTGGACTGTAAATATCAAAAGTCATTCTTGAGATGGTGGGTGTATGGGTGTCATTATAGTGCTTAAACTGTAAATATCAACAGTCATTCTTGGGGTGGTGGGTGGCATTACAGTGCTTAGACTCTTATATCAACAGTCATTCATGGGGTGATGGGTGTGTGGGTGTCATTACAGTGCTTGGACTGTAAATATCAACAGTTATTCATGGGGATGTGGGTGTTTGGCTGTCTATGCAGTGCTTGGACTGTAAATATCAACAGTCAATCATAGGGTGTTGGGTGTGTGGGTGTCATTAGAGTGCTTGGACTGTAATTATTAACAGTCATTCATGGGGTGGTGGGTGTGTGGGTGTCATTACAGTGTTTTGACTGTAAATATCAACAGTCATTCATGGGGTGGTGGGTGGGTGAGTGTCATTACAGTGCTTAGACTGTAAATATAAACAGTCATTAATTGCGTGGTGGGTGTGAGGGTGTCATTACAGTGCTTGGACTGTAAATATCAACAGTCAATCATGGGGTGGTCGGTGTGTGGGTGTCATTACAGTGCTTGGACTGTAAATATCAACATTCATTCAGAGGGTGGTGCGTGTGTTGGTGTCATGACAGTGCTTGGACTGTAAATATTAACAGTCATTCATAGGGTGGTGAGTGTGTGGGTATCATTACAGTGTTTGGACTATAAATATCAACAGTCATTTATGGGGTTGTGGGTGTGTTGGTGTCATTACAGTTTTTGGACAGCAAATATCAACAGTCATACATAGGGTTATGGGTGTGTGAGTGTCATTACCGTGCTTAGACTGTAAATATCAACAGTCATTTATTGGGTTGTGGGTGTGTGGCTGTCATTATAGTGCTTGGACTGTAAATATAAACAGTCAAGTATGGGGTGGTGGGTATGTGGGTGTCATTACAGTGTTTTGACTGTAAATATCAACAGTCATTCATAGGGTGGTGGGTGTCATTAGAGTGCTTGGACTGTAAATATCAACAGTTATTCATTGTGTGATGGGTGTGTGGGTGTCATTACAGAGCTTGGACTATAAATATCAACAGTCATTAATGGGGTTATTGGTGTCATTACAGTGTTTTGACTGTAAATATCAACAGTCATTCATAGAGTTGTTGGTGTCATTAGAGTGATTGGACTGTAAATGTCAACAGTTATTCATGAGGTGGTGTGTGTGTGGGTGTCATGACATTGCTTGGACTGTAAATATCAAGTCATTCATGGGGTGGTGGGTGTCTGTGTGTCATTAGTGCTTGGACTGTGAATATCAACAGTCATTCATGTGGTGGTGGGTGGCATTACAGTGCTTATACTCTAATATCAATAGTCATTTATGGGGTAATGGGTGTGTGGGTGTCACTAAAGTGCTTGGACTGTAAATATCAACAGTTATTCATGGGGATATGGGTGTTTGGGTGTCTATGCAGTGCTTGGACTGAAAATATCAACCGTCAAACATAGGGTGTTGGGTGTGTGGGTATCATTAGAGTGCTTGGACTGTAAATATTAACAGTCATTCATGGGGTGGTGGGTGTGTGGGTGTCATTACAGTGTTTCGACTGTTAATATCAACAGTTATTTATAGGGTGTTGGGTGTCATTAGAGTGCTTGGACTGTAAATATCAACAGTCATTTATTGGGTGGTGGGTGTGTGGCTGTCATTATAGTGCTTGGACTGTAAATATCAACAGTCAATCATAGGGTGGTGGGTATACGGGTGTCATTACAGTGCTTAGACTGTAAATATCAATAGTTATTTATGGGGTGGTGGGTGTGTGGGTGTCTTTACAGTGTTTTAATTGTAAATATAAGCAGTCATTTATAAGGTGGTGGGTGTCATTAGAGTGCTTGGACTGTAAATATCAACAGTCATTTATGGGGTGGTGGGTGTGTGGCTGTCATTATAGTGCTTGGACTCTAAATATCAACAGTCAATCATGGGGTGGTAGGTATGTGGGTGTCATTACAGTGCTTGGACTGTAAATATTATTAGACATTAATGGGGTGGTGGGTGTGTGGGTTTCATTACGGTTCTTCGACTGTAAATATCAACAGTCATTTATTGGGTTGTGGGTGTGTGTGACATTACAGTGCTTGGAATATAAATATTAACAGTCATTCATGGGGTGGTGGGTGTGTGGATGTCGTTACAGTGTTCGGACTGAAAATATCAACCTTCATTTATAGGGTGGTGGCTGTGTGGGTGTTATTACAGTGGTTGGACTGTAAATATCAACAGTCATTCATAGGGTGCTGGGTGTGTGAGTGTCATTACAGAGCTTGGACTGTAAATATCAACAGTCATACATGGAGTGGTGGGTGTGTGGGTGTCATTACAGTGCTTGGACTGTAAATATCAACAGTCATTCATGGGGTGGTGGGTGGGTGAGTGTCATTACAGTGCTTAGACTGTAAATATAAACAGTCATTAATTGCGTGGTGGGTGTGAGGGTGTCATTACAGTGCTTGGACTGTAAATATCAACAGTCAATCATGGGGTGGTCGGTGTGTGGGTGTCATTACAGTGCTTGGACTGTAAATATCAACATTCATTCAGAGGGTGGTGCGTGTGTTGGTGTCATGACAGTGCTTGGACTGTAAATATTAACAGTCATTCATAGGGTGGTGAGTGTGTGGGTATCATTACAGTGTTTGGACTATAAATATCAACAGTCATTTATGGGGTTGTGGGTGTGTTGGTGTCATTACAGTTTTTGGACAGCAAATATCAACAGTCATACATAGGGTTATGGGTGTGTGAGTGTCATTACCGTGCTTAGACTGTAAATATCAACAGTCATTTATTGGGTTGTGGGTGTGTGGCTGTCATTATAGTGCTTGGACTGTAAATATAAACAGTCAAGTATGGGGTGGTGGGTATGTGGGTGTCATTACAGTGTTTTGACTGTAAATATCAACAGTCATTCATAGGGTGGTGGGTGTCATTAGAGTGCTTGGACTGTAAATATCAACAGTTATTCATTGTGTGATGGGTGTGTGGGTGTCATTACAGAGCTTGGACTATAAATATCAACAGTCATTAATGGGGTTATTGGTGTCATTACAGTGTTTTGACTGTAAATATCAACAGTCATTCATAGAGTTGTTGGTGTCATTAGAGTGATTGGACTGTAAATGTCAACAGTTATTCATGAGGTGGTGTGTGTGTGGGTGTCATGACAATGCTTGGACTGTAAATATCAACAGTCATTCATGGGGTGGTGAGTGTGTGGGTGTTATTACAGTTCTTGGACTTTAAATATCAACCATCATTCATTGGGTGGAGGATAATTGGGCGTCATTACAGTGCACAGACTGTAAATATTAACAGTCATTCATGGGGTGGTGGGTGTGTGGATGTCATTACAGTGCTTGGACTGAAAATATCAACAGTCATTCATGGGGTGGTGGGTGTGTGGGTGTCATTACAGTGCTTGGACTATAAATATCAACATTCATTCATGGGGTGGTGGGTGTGTGGGTGTAATTACAGTGTTTTAACTATAAATATCAACATTCATTTATTGGGTGGTGGGTGTCATTAGAGTGCTTGGACTGTAAATATCAACAGTCATTCATGGGGTGGTGGGTGTGTGGGTGTCATGAAAGTGCTTGGACTGTAAATATCAACAGTCATTCATGGGATGTGTGACATTACAGTGCTTGGACTGTAAATATTAACAGTCATTCATGGGGTGGTGGGTGTGTGGATGTCGTTACAGTGTTCGGACTAAAAATATCAACCTTCATTTATGGGGTGGTGGGTGTGTGGGAGTTATTACAGTGGTTGGACTGTAAATATCACCTGTCATTCATAGGGTGGTGGGTGTGTGAGTGTCATTACAGAGCTTGGACTGTAAATATCAACAGTCATTCATGGAGTGGTGGGTGTGTGGGTGTCATTACAGTGCTTGGACTGTAAATATCAACAGTCATTCATGGGGTGATGGGTGTGTGGGTGTCATTACAGCGATTGGACTGTAAATATCAACAGTCATTAATTGGGTGGTGGGTGTTTGGGTGTCTGTGCAGTGCTTGGACTGTAAATTTCAACAGTCAATAATGGGGTGGTGGGTGTGTGGGTGTCATCACAATGCATGGACTGTAAATATCAAGTCATTTATAGGGTGGTGGTTATGTGTGTGTCATTAGTGCTTGGAATGTATTTAAATATCAACAGTCATTCATGGGGTTGTGGGAGTCATTATAGTGCTTGGACTGTAAATATCAACAGTCATTCATGGGGTGATGGGTGTGTGGGTGTCATTACAGTGCTTGGACTGTAAATATCAACAGTCATTTATTGGGTGGTGGGTGTTTGGGTGTCTATGCCCTGCTTGGACAGTAAATATCAACAGTCAATCATGGGGTGGTGAGTGTGTGGGTGTCATTACAATGCTTGGACTGTAAATATCAACATTCATTCATAGGGTGGTGGGTGTGTGGGTGTCATTACAGTGTTTTGACTGTAAATATTAAGTCATTCATAGGGTGATGGGTGTCATTAGAGTGCTTGGACTGTAAATATCAACAGTTATTCATAAGGTGGTTTGTGAGTGGGTGTCATGACATTGCTTGGACTGTAAATATCAACAGCCATTCATGGAGTGGTGAGTGTGTGGGTGTCATTACAGTAATTAGACTGTAAATATCAACCATCATTTATTGGGTGGTGGGTTTGTGGGTTACATTACAGTGCTTGGACTGTAAATATAAATTATTATTTATTGGGTGGTGGGTTTGTGGGTTACATTACAGTGCTTGGACTGTAAATAATAACAGTCATTCATGGAATGGTGGGTGTGTGGTGTAATTACAGTGATTGGACTGTAAATATCAACAGTCTTTGATGGGGTGGTGGGTGTGAAGGTGTCATTAGAGTGCTTGGACTGTAAATATCAACAGTCATTCATAAGGTGGTGAGTGAGTGGGTGTCAATACAGTTCTTGGACTGCAAATATCAACCATCATTCATTTGGTTGTGGGTGTGTGGGTGTCATTACAGTGCTCAGACTGTAAATATTAACAGTCATTCATGGGGTGGTGGGTGTGTGGATGTCATTACAGTGCTTGGACTGAAAATATCACCAGTCATTCATGGGGTGGTGGGTGTGTGGGTGTCATTACAATGCTTGGACTGTAAATATCAACAGCAATTCATGGGTTTTTTGGGTGTTTAGGTGTCTATGCAGTGCTTGGACTGTAAATATCAACAGTCCTTCATTGGTTGTTGGGTATTTAAGTGTCATTACAGTGCTTATACTGTAAATATCAACAGTCAATTATTGGGTGGTGAGTGTGTGGGTGTTATTACTTTTCCTGGACTGTAAATATAAACCATCATTCATTAGGTGGTGGGTGTGTGGGTGTTATTACAGTGCTCAGACTGTAAATATTAACAGTCATTCATGGGGTGGTGGGTGTGTGGGTGACATTACAGTGGTTGGACTATAAATATTAACCGTCATTTATGGGATGGTGGGTGTGTGGGTGTCATTACAGTGCTTGGACTGTAAATATCAATAGTTAATTATGGGGTGGTTGTTGTGTGGGTGTCATTACAGTGCTTGGACTGTAAATATCAACAGTCATTCATAGGGTGGTGAGTGTGTGGGTGTTATTACTTTTCCTGGACTGTATATATAAACCATCATTTATTAGGTGGTGGGTGTGTGGGTGTTATTACAGTGCTCAGACTGTATATATTAACAGTCATTAATGGGGTGGTGGGTGTGTGGGTGTCATTACAGTGTTTTAACCATAAATATCAACATTCATTTAATGGGTGGTGGGTGTCATTACAGTGCTTGGACTGAAAATATCAACAGTCATTCTTGGGGTGGTGGGTGTGTGGGTGTCATTACATTGCTTTGCCTATAAATATTAACCGTCATTTATGGGGTTGTGAGTGTGTGGGTGTCATTACATTGCTTGGACTGTAAATATCAACAGTCATTCATGGGGTGGTGGGTGGGTGAGTGTCATTACAGTGCTTAGACTGTAAATATAAACAGTCATTAATTGCGTGGTGGGTGTGAGGGTGTCATTACAGTGCTTGGACTGTAAATATCAACAGTCAATCATGGGGTGGTCGGTGTGTGGGTGTCATTACAGTGCTTGGACTGTAAATATCAACATTCATTCAGAGGGTGGTGCGTGTGTTGGTGTCATGACAGTGCTTGGACTGTAAATATTAACAGTCATTCATAGGGTGGTGAGTGTGTGGGTATCATTACAGTGTTTGGACTATAAATATCAACAGTCATTTATGGGGTTGTGGGTGTGTTGGTGTCATTACAGTTTTTGGACAGCAAATATCAACAGTCATACATAGGGTTATGGGTGTGTGAGTGTCATTACCGTGCTTAGACTGTAAATATCAACAGTCATTTATTGGGTTGTGGGTGTGTGGCTGTCATTATAGTGCTTGGACTGTAAATATAAACAGTCAAGTATGGGGTGGTGGGTATGTGGGTGTCATTACAGTGTTTTGACTGTAAATATCAACAGTCATTCATAGGGTGGTGGGTGTCATTAGAGTGCTTGGACTGTAAATATCAACAGTTATTCATTGTGTGATGGGTGTGTGGGTGTCATTACAGAGCTTGGACTATAAATATCAACAGTCATTAATGGGGTTATTGGTGTCATTACAGTGTTTTGACTGTAAATATCAACAGTCATTCATAGAGTTGTTGGTGTCATTAGAGTGATTGGACTGTAAATGTCAACAGTTATTCATGAGGTGGTGTGTGTGTGGGTGTCATGACAATGCTTGGACTGTAAATATCAACAGTCATTCATGGGGTGGTGAGTGTGTGGGTGTTATTACAGTTCTTGGACTTTAAATATCAACCATCATTCATTGGGTGGAGGATAATTGGGCGTCATTACAGTGCACAGACTGTAAATATTAACAGTCATTCATGGGGTGGTGGGTGTGTGGATGTCATTACAGTGCTTGGACTGAAAATATCAACAGTCATTCATGGGGTGGTGGGTGTGTGGGTGTCATTACAGTGCTTGGACTATAAATATCAACATTCATTCATGGGGTGGTGGGTGTGTGGGTGTAATTACAGTGTTTTAACTATAAATATCAACATTCATTCATTAGGTGTTGGGTGTGTGGGTATCATTAGAGTGCTTGGACTGTAAATATTAACAGTCATTCATGGGGTGGTGGGTGTGTGGGTGTCATTACAGTGTTTCGACTGTTAATATCAACAGTTATTTATAGGGTGTTGGGTGTCATTAGAGTGCTTGGACTGTAAATATCAACAGTCATTTATTGGGTGGTGGGTGTGTGGCTGTCATTATAGTGCTTGGACTGTAAATATCAACAGTCAATCATAGGGTGGTGGGTATACGGGTGTCATTACAGTGCTTAGACTGTAAATATCAATAGTTATTTATGGGGTGGTGGGTGTGTGGGTGTCTTTACAGTGTTTTAATTGTAAATATAAGCAGTCATTTATAAGGTGGTGGGTGTCATTAGAGTGCTTGGACTGTAAATATCAACAGTCATTTATGGGGTGGTGGGTGTGTGGCTGTCATTATAGTGCTTGGACTCTAAATATCAACAGTCAATCATGGGGTGGTAGGTATGTGGGTGTCATTACAGTGCTTGGACTGTAAATATTATTAGACATTAATGGGGTGGTGGGTGTGTGGGTTTCATTACGGTTCTTCGACTGTAAATATCAACAGTCATTTATTGGGTTGTGGGTGTGTGTGACATTACAGTGCTTGGAATATAAATATTAACAGTCATTCATGGGGTGGTGGGTGTGTGGATGTCGTTACAGTGTTCGGACTGAAAATATCAACCTTCATTTATAGGGTGGTGGCTGTGTGGGTGTTATTACAGTGGTTGGACTGTAAATATCAACAGTCATTCATAGGGTGCTGGATGTGTGAGTGTCATTACAGAGCTTGGACTGTAAATATCAACAGTCATACATGGAGTGGTGGGTGTGTGGGTGTCATTACAGTGCTTGGACTGTAAATATCAACAGTCATTCATGGGGTGGTGGGTGGGTGAGTGTCATTACAGTGCTTAGACTGTAAATATAAACAGTCATTAATTGCGTGGTGGGTGTGAGGGTGTCATTACAGTGCTTGGACTGTAAATATCAACAGTCAATCATGGGGTGGTCGGTGTGTGGGTGTCATTACAGTGCTTGGACTGTAAATATCAACATTCATTCAGAGGGTGGTGCGTGTGTTGGTGTCATGACAGTGCTTGGACTGTAAATATTAACAGTCATTCATAGGGTGGTGAGTGTGTGGGTATCATTACAGTGTTTGGACTATAAATATCAACAGTCATTTATGGGGTTGTGGGTGTGTTGGTGTCATTACAGTTTTTGGACATCAAATATCAACAGTCATACATAGGGTTATGGGTGTGTGAGTGTCATTACCGTGCTTAGACTGTAAATATCAACAGTCATTTATTGGGTTGTGGGTGTGTGGCTGTCATTATAGTGCTTGGACTGTAAATATAAACAGTCAAGTATGGGGTGGTGGGTATGTGGGTGTCATTACAGTGTTTTGACTGTAAATATCAACAGTCATTCATAGGGTGGTGGGTGTCATTAGAGTGCTTGGACTGTAAATATCAACAGTTATTCATTGTGTGATGGGTGTGTGGGTGTCATTACAGAGCTTGGACTATAAATATCAACAGTCATTAATGGGGTTATTGGTGTCATTACAGTGTTTTGACTGTAAATATCAACAGTCATTCATAGAGTTGTTGGTGTCATTAGAGTGATTGGACTGTAAATGTCAACAGTTATTCATGAGGTGGTGTGTGTGTGGGTGTCATGACAATGCTTGGACTGTAAATATCAACAGTCATTCATGGGGTGGTGAGTGTGTGGGTGTTATTACAGTTCTTGGACTTTAAATATCAACCATCATTCATTGGGTGGAGGATAATTGGGCGTCATTACAGTGCACAGACTGTAAATATTAACAGTCATTCATGGGGTGGTGGGTGTGTGGATGTCATTACAGTGCTTGGACTGAAAATATCAACAGTCATTCATGGGGTGGTGGGTGTGTGGGTGTCATTACAGTGCTTGGACTATAAATATCAACATTCATTCATGGGGTGGTGGGTGTGTGGGTGTAATTACAGTGTTTTAACTATAAATATCAACATTCATTTATTGGGTGGTGGGTGTCATTAGAGTGCTTGGACTGTAAATATCAACAGTCATTCATGGGGTGGTGGGTGTGTGGGTGTCATGAAAGTGCTTGGACTGTAAATATCAACAGTCATTCATGGGATGTGTGACATTACAGTGCTTGGACTGTAAATATTAACAGTCATTCATGGGGTGGTGGGTGTGTGGATGTCGTTACAGTGTTCGGACTAAAAATATCAACCTTCATTTATGGGGTGGTGGGTGTGTGGGAGTTATTACAGTGGTTGGACTGTAAATATCACCTGTCATTCATAGGGTGGTGGGTGTGTGAGTGTCATTACAGAGCTTGGACTGTAAATATCAACAGTCATTCATGGAGTGGTGGGTGTGTGGGTGTCATTACAGTGCTTGGACTGTAAATATCAACAGTCATTCATGGGGTGATGGGTGTGTGGGTGTCATTACAGCGATTGGACTGTAAATATCAACAGTCATTAATTGGGTGGTGGGTGTTTGGGTGTCTGTGCAGTGCTTGGACTGTAAATTTCAACAGTCAATAATGGGGTGGTGGGTGTGTGGGTGTCATCACAATGCATGGACTGTAAATATCAAGTCATTTATAGGGTGGTGGTTATGTGTGTGTCATTAGTGCTTGGAATGTATTTAAATATCAACAGTCATTCATGGGGTTGTGGGAGTCATTATAGTGCTTGGACTGTAAATATCAACAGTCATTCATGGGGTGATGGGTGTGTGGGTGTCATTACAGTGCTTGGACTGTAAATATCAACAGTCATTTATTGGGTGGTGGGTGTTTGGGTGTCTATGCCCTGCTTGGACAGTAAATATCAACAGTCAATCATGGGGTGGTGAGTGTGTGGGTGTCATTACAATGCTTGGACTGTAAATATCAACATTCATTCATAGGGTGGTGGGTGTGTGGGTGTCATTACAGTGTTTTGACTGTAAATATTAAGTCATTCATAGGGTGATGGGTGTCATTAGAGTGCTTGGACTGTAAATATCAACAGTTATTCATAAGGTGGTTTGTGAGTGGGTGTCATGACATTGCTTGGACTGTAAATATCAACAGCCATTCATGGAGTGGTGAGTGTGTGGGTGTCATTACAGTGATTAGACTGTAAATATCAACCATCATTTATTGGGTGGTGGGTTTGTGGGTTACATTACAGTGCTTGGACTGTAAATATAAATTATTATTTATTGGGTGGTGGGTTTGTGGGTTACATTACAGTGCTTGGACTGTAAATAATAACAGTCATTCATGGAATGGTGGGTGTGTGGTGTAATTACAGTGATTGGACTGTAAATATCAACAGTCTTTGATGGGGTGGTGGGTGTGAAGGTGTCATTAGAGTGCTTGAACTGTAAATATCAACAGTCATTCATAAGGTGGTGAGTGAGTGGGTGTCAATACAGTTCTTGGACTGCAAATATCAACCATCATTCATTTGGTTGTGGGTGTGTGGGTGTCATTACAGTGCTCAGACTGTAAATATTAACAGTCATTCATGGGGTGGTGGGTGTGTGGATGTCATTACAGTGCTTGGACTGAAAATATCACCAGTCATTCATGGGGTGGTGGGTGTGTGGGTGTCATTACAATGCTTGGACTGTAAATATCAACAGCAATTCATGGGTTTTTTGGGTGTTTAGGTGTCTATGCAGTGCTTGGACTGTAAATATCAACAGTCCTTCATTGGTTGTTGGGTATTTAAGTGTCATTACAGTGCTTAGACTGTAAATATCAACAGTCAATTATTGGGTGGTGAGTGTGTGGGTGTTATTACTTTTCCTGGACTGTAAATATAAACCATCATTCATTAGGTGGTGGGTGTGTGGGTGTTATTACAGTGCTCAGACTGTAAATATTAACAGTCATTCATGGGGTGGTGGGTGTGTGGGTGACATTACAGTGGTTGGACTATAAATATTAACCGTCATTTATGGGATGGTGGGTGTGTGGGTGTCATTACAGTGCTTGGACTGTAAATATCAATAGTTAATTATGGGGTGGTTGTTGTGTGGGTGTCATTACAGTGCTTGGACTGTAAATATCAACAGTCATTCATAGGGTGGTGAGTGTGTGGGTGTTATTACTTTTCCTGGACTGTATATATAAACCATCATTTATTAGGTGGTGGGTGTGTGGGTGTTATTACAGTGCTCAGACTGTATATATTAACAGTCATTAATGGGGTGGTGGGTGTGTGGGTGTCATTACAGTGTTTTAACCATAAATATCAACATTCATTTAATGGGTGGTGGGTGTCATTACAGTGCTTGGACTGAAAATATCAACAGTCATTCTTGGGGTGGTGGGTGTGTGGGTGTCATTACATTGCTTTGCCTATAAATATTAACCGTCATTTATGGGGTTGTGAGTGTGTGGGTGTCATTACATTGCTTGGACTGTAAATATCAACAGTCATTCATGGGATGGTAGGAGTGGAGGTGTCATTACAGTGCTTGGACTGGAAATATTAAAAGTCATTCGTGGGGTGGTCGGTGTGTGGGTGTCATTACAGTGCTCAGACTGTAAATATCAACAGTCATTCATGGGGTGGTGGGTGTGTGGGTGTCATTACTGTGCTTTGAGTGTAAATATCAACAGTCATTCATGGGGTGGTGGGTGTGTGGCTGTCATTACAGTGTTTTGATTGTAAATATCAACAGTCATTAGTTGGTGGTGGGTGTCATTAGAGTGCTTGGACTGTAAATATCAACAGTCATTCATAAGATGGTGGGTTTGGGGGTGTCATTACAGTCCTTGACTGTAAATATCAACAGTCATTCATGGAGTGGTGGGAGTGAGGGTGTCATTACAGTGCTTGGAATGTAAATATCAACAGTCATTTATGGGGTGGTGGGTGTGTGGGTGTCATTATAGGGCTTGAACTGTAAATATCAACAGTCATTCATGGGGTGGTAGGTGTGTGGGTGTTATTACAGTGCTTGGACTAATAACATTAAGTCATTCATGGTGTGGTGAGTGTCATTAGAGTGCTTGGATTGAAAATATCAACAGTCATTCATGGGGTGGTTGGTGTCATTAGAGTGCTTGGACTGTAAGTATCAACAGTCATTCTTAGGGTGGTGGGTGTGTGGTTGTCATTACATTGCTTGGACTGTAAATATCAACAGTCATTCATTGTGTTCTGGGTGTTTGGGTTTCTATGCAGTGCTTGTACTGTAAATATCAAAAGTCAATCATGGGGTGGTGGGTGTCTGGGTGTCATTACAGTGCTTGGACTGTACATTTTAACAGTGATTTATGGGGTGGTGGGTGTGTGGGTGTCATTACAGTGTTTTGATTGTAAATATCAACTGTCATTCATAGGGTGGTGGGTGTCATTACAGTGCTTGGACTGTAAATATCAACCATAATTTATGGGGTGGTGGGAGTGTGGGTGTCATGACAGTGCTTGGACTGTATATATTAACAATCATTCATGGGGTGGTGAGTGTGTGGGTATTATTACAGTTCTTGGACTGTAAATATCAACTGTCATTCATGGGGTAGTGGGTGTGTGGGTTTCATTACAGTTCTTGGACAGTAAATATCAACCATCATTCATTGGGTGGTGGGTGTGTGTGTGACATTACAGTGGTTGGACTATAAATATTAACAGTCATTCGTGGGGTGGTGGGTGTGTGGATGTCATTACAGTGCTCGGCTGAAAATATCAACCGTCATTTATGGGGTATTGGGTTTATGGGTGTTATTACAGTGGTTGGACTGTAAATATCAACAGTTATTCATGGAGTGGTTGGTGTGTGGGTGTCATTACAGTGCTTGGACTAAATATCAACAGTCATTCATGGGGTGGTTTGTGTGTGGGTGTCATTACACTGCTTAGACTGTAAATATCAACAGTCATTAATTGGGTGGTGGGTGTGTGGGTGTCATTACAGTGCTAGGACTGTAAATATCAAGAGTCAATATTTGGGTGGTCGGTGTGTGGGTGTCATTACAGTTCTTTGACAGTATATATCAACAGTCATTTATTGGGTGGTAGGTGTGTGGCTGTCATTATAGTGCTTGGACTGTAAATATCAACAGTCAATCATGGGGTTGTGGGTATGTGAGTGTCATTACAGTGCTTGGACTGTAAATATCAACAGTCATTCATGGGGTGGTGGGTTTGTGGGTGTCATTACAGTGTTTTGATTGTAAATATAAACAGTCATTTATAAGGTGGTGGGTGTCATTAGAGTGCGTGGACTGTAAATATCAACAGTCATTTATGGGGTGGTGGGTGTGTGGCTCTCATTATAGTGCTTGGACTGTAAATATCAACAGTCAGTCATTGGGTGGTGGGTATGTGGGTGTCATTACAGTGCTTGGACTGTAAATATCAACAGTCATTCATGGGGTGGTGGGTGTGTGTGTGTGATTACAGTGTTTTGATTGTAAATATAAACAGTCATTTATAAGGTGGTGGGTGTCATTAGAATGCTTGGACTGTAAATATCAACAGTCAATCATGCGGTGGTGGGGGTGAGAGTGTCATTACAGTGCTTAGACTGTAAATATCAACCATCATTCATGGGGTGGTGGGTGTGTGGGTGTCATTATAGTGCTTGGACTGTAAATATCAACAGTCATTCATGGAGTGGTTGGTGTGTAGGTGTCATTAGAGTGGTTGGACTGTAAATATCAAAAGTCATTCTTGAGATGGTGGGTGTATGGGTGTCATTATAGTGCTTAGACTGTAAATATCAACAGTCATTCTTGGGGTGGTGGGTGGCATTACAGTGCTTAGACTCTTATATCAACAGTCATTCATGGGGTGATGGGTGTGTGGGTGTCATTACAGTGCTTGGACTGTAAATATCAACAGTTATTCATGGGGATGTGGGTGTTTGGCTGTCTATGCAGTGCTTGGACTGTAAATATCAACAGTCAATCATAGTGTGTTGGGTGTGTGGGTGTCATTAGAGTGCTTGGACTGTAATTATTAACAGTCATTCATGGGGTGGTGGGTATGTGGGTGTCATTACAGTGTTTTGACTGTAAATATCAACAGTCATTCATAGGGTTATGGGTGTCATTAGAGTGCATGGACTGTAAATATCAACAGTTATTTATGAGGTGGTGGGTGTGTGGGTGTCATAACAGTGCTTGGACTGTAAATATCAA
The DNA here is from genome assembly GCA_033782935.1 of Petrolisthes cinctipes. Lineage (NCBI taxonomy): Eukaryota > Metazoa > Arthropoda > Malacostraca > Decapoda > Porcellanidae > Petrolisthes > Petrolisthes cinctipes. The sequence goes on from JAWQEG010000412.1 coordinate 274,504, forward strand.
CAGTCATTCATGGGGTGTTGAGTGTGTGGGTGTTATTAAAGTTCTTGGACTGTAAATATCAACCATCATTCATTGGGTGGTGGGTGTGTGGGTGTCATTTCAGTGCTCAGACTGTAAATATTTTTAGACATTTATGGGCTGGTGGGTGTGTGGATGTCATTACAGTGCTTGAACTAAAAATATCAACTGTCATTAATGGGGAAGTGGGTGTGTGGGTTTCATTGCAATTCCTGGACTGTAAATATCAACTGTCATTCATGGAATAGTGGGTGTGTGGGTTTTATTACAATTCTTGGACTGTAAATATCTATAGTCATTCATGGGGTGGTGGGTGTGTGGGTGTCATTACAGTGCTTCGACTGTAAATATCAACCATAATTCATATGGAGGTGGGTGTGGGGGTGTCATTACAGTACTTGAACTGTAAATATCAACAGTCATTCATGGGGTGGTGGGTGTGTGGGTGTCATTACAGTGCTTAGACTGTAAATATCAATAGTCATTCATCGGGTGGTGGGTGTGAGGGTGTCATTACAGTGGTTAGACTGTATATATCAACAATCATTCATGGGGTGGTGGGTGTGTGGGTGTAATTACATTGCTTGGACTGTAAATATCAAGTCATTCATGGGGTGGTGGGTGTCTGTGTGTCATTAGTGCTTGGACTGTGAATATCAACAGTCATTCATGTGGTGGTGGGTGGCATTACAGTGCTTATACTCTAATATCAATAGTTATTTATGGGGTAATGGGTGTGTGGGTGTCATTACAGTGCTTGGACTGTAAATATCAACAGTTATTCATGGGGATATGGATGTTTGGGTGTCTATGCAGTGCTTGGACTGAAAATATCAACCGTCAAACATAGGGTGTTGGGTGTGTGGGTATCATTAGAGTGCTTGGACTGTAAATATTAACAGTCATTCATGGGGTGGTGGGTGTGTGGGTGTCATTACAGTGTTTCGACTGTTAATATCAACAGTCATTTATAGGGTGTTGGGTGTCACTAGAGTGCTTGGACTGTAAATATCAACAGTCATTTATGGGGTGGTGGGTGTGTGGCTGTCATTATAGTGCTTGGACTGTAAATATCAACAGTCAGTTATGGGGTGGTGGGTATATGGGTGTCATTACAGTGCTTGGACTGTAAATATCAACAGTCATTCATAAGGTGGTGGGTGTGTGGGTATCATTAGAGTGCTTGGACTGTAAATATTAACAGTCATTCATGGGTTGGTGGGTGTGTGGGTGTCATTACATTGCTTGGACTGTCAATATCAAGTCATTCATGGAGTCATGGGTGTCTGTGTGTCATTAGTGCTTGGACTGTGAATATCAACAGTCATTCATGGGGTGGTTGGTGACATTACAGTGCTTAGACTCTAATATCAACAGTCATTTATGGGGTGATGGGTGTGTTGGTGTCATTACAGTGGTTGAACTGTAAATATTTACAGTTATTCATGGGGATGTGGGTGTTTGGGTGTCTATGCATTGCTTGGACTGTAAATATCAACAGTCAATCATAGGGTGTTGGGTGTGTGGGTGTCATTAGAGTGCTTGGACTGTAATTATTAAAAGTCATTCATTGGGTGGTGGGTGTGTGGGTGTCATTACAGTGTTTTGACTGTAAATATCAACAGTCATTCATAGGGTGGTGGGTGACATTAGAGTCCTTGGACTGTAAATATCAACAGTTAATTATTGTGTGGTGGGTGTGTGGGTGTCATGACAGTGCATGGACTGTAAATATCAACAGTCATTCATGGGGTGGTGAGTGTGTGGGTGTTATTACAGTTCTTGGACTGTAAATATCAACCATCATTCATTGGATGGTATGTGTGTGGGTGTCATTACAGTGCTCAGACTGTAAATATTATTAGACATTAATGGGGTGGTGGGTGTGTGGGTTTCATTACGGTTCTTGGACTGTAAATATCAACAGTCATTTATTGGGTGGTGGGTGTGTGTGACATTACAGTGCTTGGACTATAAATATTAACAGTCATTCATGGGGTGGTGGGTGTGTGGATGTCGTTACAGTTTTCGGACTGAAAATATCAACCTTCATTTATAGGGTGGTGGCTGTGTGGGTGTTATTACAGTGGTTGGACTGTAAATATCAACAGTCATTCATAGGGTGCTGTGTGTGTGAGTGTCATTACAGAGCTTGGACTGTAAATATCAACAGTCATACATGGAGTGGTGGGTGTGTGGGTGTCATTACAGTGCTTGGACTGTAAATATCAACAGTCATTCATGGGGTGGTGGGTGGGTGGGTGTCATTACAGTGCTTAGACTGTAAATATAAACAGTCATTATTTGCGTGGTGGGTGTGAGGGTGTCATTACAGTGCTTGGACTGTAAATATCAACAGTCAATCATAGGGTGGTCGGTGTGTGGGTGTCATTACAGTGCTTGGACTGTAAATATCAACATTCATCCTGAGGGTGGTGCGTGTGTTGGTGTCATTACAGTGCTTGGACTGTAAATATTAACAGTCATTCATAGGGTGGTGAGTGTGTGGGTATCATTACAGTGTTTGGACTATAAATATCAACAGTCATTTATGGGGTTGTGGGTGTGTTGGTGTCATTACAGTTTTTGGACAGCAAATATCAACAGTCATACATAGGGTTATGGGTGTGTGAGTGTTATTACCGTGCTTAGACTGTAAAAATCAACAGTCATTTATTGGGTTGTGGGTTTGTGGCTGTCATTATAGTGCTTGGACTGTAAATATCAACAGTCAATTATGGGGTGGTGGGTATGTGGGTATCATTACAGTGTTTGGACTATAAATATCAACAGTCATTTATGGGGTTGTGGGTGTGTAGGTGTCATTACAGTGATTGGACTCTAAATATCAAAAGTAATTCTTAAGGAGGTGGGTGTGTGGGTGTCATTACAGTGCTTAGACTGTAAATATCAACAGTCATTTATTGGGTTGTGGGTGTGTGGCTGTCATTATAGTGCTTGGACTGTAAATATCAACAGTCAATTATGGGGTGGTGGGTATGTGGGTGTCATTACAGTGTTTTAACTGTAAATATCAACAGTCATTCATAGGGTGGTGGGTGTCATTAGAGTGCTTGGACTGTAAATATCAACAGTTATTCATTGTGTGATGGGTGTGTGGGTGTCATTACAGAGCTTGGACTATAAATATCAACAGTCATTAATGGGGTTATTGGTGTCATTACAGTGTTTTGACTGTAAATATCAACAGTCATTCATAGAGTTGTTGGTGTCATTAGAGTGATTGGACTGTAAATGTCAACAGTTATTCATGAGGTGGTGTGTGTGTGGGTGTCATGACAATGCTTGGACTGTAAATATCAACAGTCATTCATGGGGTGGTGAGTGTGTGGGTGTTATTACAGTTCTTGGACTTTAAATATCAACCATCATTCATTGGGTGGAGGATAATTGGGCGTCATTACAGTGCACAGACTGTAAATATTAACAGTCATTCATGGGGTGGTGGGTGTGTGGATGTCATTACAGTGCTTGGACTGAAAATATCAACAGTCATTCATGGGGTGGTGGGTGTGTGGGTGTCATTACAGTGCTTGGACTATAAATATCAACATTCATTCATGGGGTGGTGGGTGTGTGGGTGTAATTACAGTGTTTTAACTATAAATATCAACATTCATTCATTAGGTGTTGGGTGTGTGGGTATCATTAGAGTGCTTGGACTGTAAATATTAACAGTCATTCATGGGGTGGTGGGTGTGTGGGTGTCATTACAGTGTTTCGACTGTTAATATCAACAGTTATTTATAGGGTGTTGGGTGTCATTAGAGTGCTTGGACTGTAAATATCAACAGTCATTTATTGGGTGGTGGGTGTGTGGCTGTCATTATAGTGCTTGGACTGTAAATATCAACAGTCAATCATAGGGTGGTGGGTATACGGGTGTCATTACAGTGCTTAGACTGTAAATATCAATAGTTATTTATGGGGTGGTGGGTGTGTGGGTGTCTTTACAGTGTTTTAATTGTAAATATAAGCAGTCATTTATAAGGTGGTGGGTGTCATTAGAGTGCTTGGACTGTAAATATCAACAGTCATTTATGGGGTGGTGGGTGTGTGGCTGTCATTATAGTGCTTGGACTCTAAATATCAACAGTCAATCATGGGGTGGTAGGTATGTGGGTGTCATTACAGTGCTTGGACTGTAAATATTATTAGACATTAATGGGGTGGTGGGTGTGTGGGTTTCATTACGGTTCTTCGACTGTAAATATCAACAGTCATTTATTGGGTTGTGGGTGTGTGTGACATTACAGTGCTTGGAATATAAATATTAACAGTCATTCATGGGGTGGTGGGTGTGTGGATGTCGTTACAGTGTTCGGACTGAAAATATCAACCTTCATTTATAGGGTGGTGGCTGTGTGGGTGTTATTACAGTGGTTGGACTGTAAATATCAACAGTCATTCATAGGGTGCTGGATGTGTGAGTGTCATTACAGAGCTTGGACTGTAAATATCAACAGTCATACATGGAGTGGTGGGTGTGTGGGTGTCATTACAGTGCTTGGACTGTAAATATCAACAGTCATTCATGGGGTGGTGGGTGGGTGAGTGTCATTACAGTGCTTAGACTGTAAATATAAACAGTCATTAATTGCGTGGTGGGTGTGAGGGTGTCATTACAGTGCTTGGACTGTAAATATCAACAGTCAATCATGGGGTGGTCGGTGTGTGGGTGTCATTACAGTGCTTGGACTGTAAATATCAACATTCATTCAGAGGGTGGTGCGTGTGTTGGTGTCATGACAGTGCTTGGACTGTAAATATTAACAGTCATTCATAGGGTGGTGAGTGTGTGGGTATCATTACAGTGTTTGGACTATAAATATCAACAGTCATTTATGGGGTTGTGGGTGTGTTGGTGTCATTACAGTTTTTGGACAGCAAATATCAACAGTCATACATAGGGTTATGGGTGTGTGAGTGTCATTACCGTGCTTAGACTGTAAATATCAACAGTCATTTATTGGGTTGTGGGTGTGTGGCTGTCATTATAGTGCTTGGACTGTAAATATAAACAGTCAAGTATGGGGTGGTGGGTATGTGGGTGTCATTACAGTGTTTTGACTGTAAATATCAACAGTCATTCATAGGGTGGTGGGTGTCATTAGAGTGCTTGGACTGTAAATATCAACAGTTATTCATTGTGTGATGGGTGTGTGGGTGTCATTACAGAGCTTGGACTATAAATATCAACAGTCATTAATGGGGTTATTGGTGTCATTACAGTGTTTTGACTGTAAATATCAACAGTCATTCATAGAGTTGTTGGTGTCATTAGAGTGATTGGACTGTAAATGTCAACAGTTATTCATGAGGTGGTGTGTGTGTGGGTGTCATGACAATGCTTGGACTGTAAATATCAACAGTCATTCATGGGGTGGTGAGTGTGTGGGTGTTATTACAGTTCTTGGACTTTAAATATCAACCATCATTCATTGGGTGGAGGATAATTGGGCGTCATTACAGTGCACAGACTGTAAATATTAACAGTCATTCATGGGGTGGTGGGTGTGTGGATGTCATTACAGTGCTTGGACTGAAAATATCAACAGTCATTCATGGGGTGGTGGGTGTGTGGGTGTCATTACAGTGCTTGGACTATAAATATCAACATTCATTCATGGGGTGGTGGGTGTGTGGGTGTAATTACAGTGTTTTAACTATAAATATCAACATTCATTTATTGGGTGGTGGGTGTCATTAGAGTGCTTGGACTGTAAATATCAACAGTCATTCATGGGGTGGTGGGTGTGTGGGTGTCATGAAAGTGCTTGGACTGTAAATATCAACAGTCATTCATGGGATGTGTGACATTACAGTGCTTGGACTGTAAATATTAACAGTCATTCATGGGGTGGTGGGTGTGTGGATGTCGTTACAGTGTTCGGACTAAAAATATCAACCTTCATTTATGGGGTGGTGGGTGTGTGGGAGTTATTACAGTGGTTGGACTGTAAATATCACCTGTCATTCATAGGGTGGTGGGTGTGTGAGTGTCATTACAGAGCTTGGACTGTAAATATCAACAGTCATTCATGGAGTGGTGGGTGTGTGGGTGTCATTACAGTGCTTGGACTGTAAATATCAACAGTCATTCATGGGGTGATGGGTGTGTGGGTGTCATTACAGCGATTGGACTGTAAATATCAACAGTCATTAATTGGGTGGTGGGTGTTTGGGTGTCTGTGCAGTGCTTGGACTGTAAATTTCAACAGTCAATAATGGGGTGGTGGGTGTGTGGGTGTCATCACAATGCATGGACTGTAAATATCAAGTCATTTATAGGGTGGTGGTTATGTGTGTGTCATTAGTGCTTGGAATGTATTTAAATATCAACAGTCATTCATGGGGTTGTGGGAGTCATTATAGTGCTTGGACTGTAAATATCAACAGTCATTCATGGGGTGATGGGTGTGTGGGTGTCATTACAGTGCTTGGACTGTAAATATCAACAGTCATTTATTGGGTGGTGGGTGTTTGGGTGTCTATGCCCTGCTTGGACAGTAAATATCAACAGTCAATAATGGGGTGGTGAGTGTGTGGGTGTCATTACAATGCTTGGACTGTAAATATCAACATTCATTCATAGGGTGGTGGGTGTGTGGGTGTCATTACAGTGTTTTGACTGTAAATATTAAGTCATTCATAGGGTGATGGGTGTCATTAGAGTGCTTGGACTGTAAATATCAACAGTTATTCATAAGGTGGTTTGTGAGTGGGTGTCATGACATTGCTTGGACTGTAAATATCAACAGCCATTCATGGAGTGGTGAGTGTGTGGGTGTCATTACAGTGATTAGACTGTAAATATCAACCATCATTTATTGGGTGGTGGGTTTGTGGGTTACATTACAGTGCTTGGACTGTAAATATAAATTATTATTTATTGGGTGGTGGGTTTGTGGGTTACATTACAGTGCTTGGACTGTAAATAATAACAGTCATTCATGGAATGGTGGGTGTGTGGTGTAATTACAGTGATTGGACTGTAAATATCAACAGTCTTTGATGGGGTGGTGGGTGTGAAGGTGTCATTAGAGTGCTTGAACTGTAAATATCAACAGTCATTCATAAGGTGGTGAGTGAGTGGGTGTCAATACAGTTCTTGGACTGCAAATATCAACCATCATTCATTTGGTTGTGGGTGTGTGGGTGTCATTACAGTGCTCAGACTGTAAATATTAACAGTCATTCATGGGGTGGTGGGTGTGTGGATGTCATTACAGTGCTTGGACTGAAAATATCACCAGTCATTCATGGGGTGGTGGGTGTGTGGGTGTCATTACAATGCTTGGACTGTAAATATCAACAGCAATTCATGGGTTTTTTGGGTGTTTAGGTGTCTATGCAGTGCTTGGACTGTAAATATCAACAGTCCTTCATTGGTTGTTGGGTATTTAAGTGTCATTACAGTGCTTAGACTGTAAATATCAACAGTCAATTATTGGGTGGTGAGTGTGTGGGTGTTATTACTTTTCCTGGACTGTAAATATAAACCATCATTCATTAGGTGGTGGGTGTGTGGGTGTTATTACAGTGCTCAGACTGTAAATATTAACAGTCATTCATGGGGTGGTGGGTGTGTGGGTGACATTACAGTGGTTGGACTATAAATATTAACCGTCATTTATGGGATGGTGGGTGTGTGGGTGTCATTACAGTGCTTGGACTGTAAATATCAATAGTTAATTATGGGGTGGTTGTTGTGTGGGTGTCATTACAGTGCTTGGACTGTAAATATCAACAGTCATTCATAGGGTGGTGAGTGTGTGGGTGTTATTACTTTTCCTGGACTGTATATATAAACCATCATTTATTAGGTGGTGGGTGTGTGGGTGTTATTACAGTGCTCAGACTGTATATATTAACAGTCATTAATGGGGTGGTGGGTGTGTGGGTGTCATTACAGTGTTTTAACCATAAATATCAACATTCATTTAATGGGTGGTGGGTGTCATTACAGTGCTTGGACTGAAAATATCAACAGTCATTCTTGGGGTGGTGGGTGTGTGGGTGTCATTACATTGCTTTGCCTATAAATATTAACCGTCATTTATGGGGTTGTGAGTGTGTGGGTGTCATTACATTGCTTGGACTGTAAATATCAACAGTCATTCATGGGATGGTAGGAGTGGAGGTGTCATTACAGTGCTTGGACTGGAAATATTAAAAGTCATTCGTGGGGTGGTCGGTGTGTGGGTGTCATTACAGTGCTCAGACTGTAAATATCAACAGTCATTCATGGGGTGGTGGGTGTGTGGGTGTCATTACTGTGCTTTGACTGTAAATATCAACAGTCATTCATGGGGTGGTGGGTGTGTGGCTGTCATTACAGTGTTTTGATTGTAAATATCAACAGTCATTAGTTGGTGGTGGGTGTCATTAGAGTGCTTGGACTGTAAATATCAACAGTCATTCATAAGATGGTGGGTTTGGGGGTGTCATTACAGTCCTTGACTGTAAATATCAACAGTCATTCATGGAGTGGTGGGAGTGAGGGTGTCATTACAGTGCTTGGAATGTAAATATCAACAGTCATTTATGGGGTGGTGGGTGTGTGGGTGTCATTATAGGGCTTGAACTGTAAATATCAACAGTCATTCATGGGGTGGTAGGTGTGTGGGTGTTATTACAGTGCTTGGACTAATAACATTAAGTCATTCATGGTGTGGTGAGTGTCATTAGAGTGCTTGGATTGAAAATATCAACAGTCATTCATGGGGTGGTTGGTGTCATTAGAGTGCTTGGACTGTAAGTATCAACAGTCATTCTTAGGGTGGTGGGTGTGTGGTTGTCATTACATTGCTTGGACTGTAAATATCAACAGTCATTCATTGTGTTCTGGGTGTTTGGGTTTCTATGCAGTGCTTGTACTGTAAATATCAAAAGTCAATCATGGGGTGGTGGGTGTCTGGGTGTCATTACAGTGCTTGGACTGTACATTTTAACAGTGATTTATGGGGTGGTGGGTGTGTGGGTGTCATTACAGTGTTTTGATTGTAAATATCAACTGTCATTCATAGGGTGGTGGGTGTCATTACAGTGCTTGGACTGTAAATATCAACCATAATTTATGGGGTGGTGGGAGTGTGGGTGTCATGACAGTGCTTGGACTGTATATATTATCAATCATTCATGGGGTGGTGAGTGTGTGGGTATTATTACAGTTCTTGGACTGTAAATATCAACTGTCATTCATGGGGTAGTGGGTGTGTGGGTTTCATTACAGTTCTTGGACAGTAAATATCAACCATCATTCATTGGGTGGTGGGTGTGTGTGTGACATTACAGTGGTTGGACTATAAATATTAACAGTCATTCGTGGGGTGGTGGGTGTGTGGATGTCATTACAGTGCTCGGCTGAAAATATCAACCGTCATTTATGGGGTAGTGGGTTTATGGGTGTTATTACAGTGGTTGGACTGTAAATATCAACAGTTATTCATGGAGTGGTTGGTGTGTGGGTGTCATTACAGTGCTTGGACTAAATATCAACAGTCATTCATGGGGTGGTTTGTGTGTGGGTGTCATTACACTGCTTAGACTGTAAATATCAACAGTCATTAATTGGGTGGTGGGTGTGTGGGTGTCATTACAGTGCTAGGACTGTAAATATCAACAGTCAATATTTGGGTGGTCGGTGTGTGGGTGTCATTACAGTTCTTTGACAGTATATATCAACAGTCATTTATTGGGTGGTAGGTGTGTGGCTGTCATTATAGTGCTTGGACTGTAAATATCAACAGTCAATCATGGGGTTGTGGGTATGTGAGTGTCATTACAGTGTTTTGATTGTAAATATAAACAGTCATTTATAAGGTGGTGGGTGTCATTAGAGTGCGTGGACTGTAAATATCAACAGTCATTTATGGGGTGGTGGGTGTGTGGCTCTCATTATAGTGCTTGGACTGTAAATATCAACAGTCAGTCATTGGGTGGTGGGTATGTGGGTGTCATTACAGTGCTTGGACTGTAAATATCAACAGTCATTCATGGGGTGGTGGGTGTGTGGGTGTGATTACAGTGTTTTGATTGTAAATATAAACAGTCATTTATAAGGTGGTGGGTGTCATTAGAGTGCTTGGACTGTAAATATCAACAGTCAATCATGCGGTGGTGGGGGTGAGAGTGTCATTACAGTGCTTAGACTGTAAATATCAACCATCATTCATGGGGTGGTGGGTGTGTGGGTGTCATTATAGTGCTTGGACTGTAAATATCAACAGTCATTCATGGAGTGGTTGGTGTGTAGGTGTCATTAGAGTGGTTGGACTGTAAATATCAAAAGTCATTCTTGAGATGGTGGGTGTATGGGTGTCATTATAGTGCTTAGACTGTAAATATCAACAGTCATTCTTGGGGTGGTGGGTGGCATTACAGTGCTTAGACTCTTATATCAACAGTCATTCATGGGGTGATGGGTGTGTGGGTGTCATTACAGTGCTTGGACTGTAAATATCAACAGTTATTCATGGGGATGTGGGTGTTTGGCTGTCTATGCAGTGCTTGGACTGTAAATATCAACAGTCAATCATAGTGTGTTGGGTGTGTGGGTGTCATTAGAGTGCTTGGACTGTAATTATTAACAGTCATTCATGGGGTGGTGGGTATGTGGGTGTCATTACAATGTTTTGACTGTAAATATCAACAGTCATTCATAGGGTTATGGGTGTCATTAGAGTGCATGGACTGTAAATATCAACAGTTATTTATGAGGTGGTGGGTGTGTGGGTGTCATAACAGTGCTTGGACTGTAAATATCAACAGTCATTCATGGGGTGTTGAGTGTGTGGGTGTTATTAAAGTTCTTGGACTGTAAATATCAACCATCATTCATTGGGTGGTGGGTGTGTGGGTGTCATTACAGTGCTCAGACTGTAAATATTTTTAGACATTTATGGGCTGGTGGGTGTGTGGATGTCATTACAGTGCTTGAACTAAAAATATCAACTGTCATTAATGGGGAAGTGGGTGTGTGGGTTTCATTGCAATTCCTGGACTGTAAATATCAACTGTCATTCATGGAATAGTGGGTGTGTGGGTTTTATTACAATTCTTGGACTGTAAATATCTATAGTCATTCATGGGGTGGTGGGTGTGTGGGTGTCATTACAGTGCTTCGACTGTAAATATCAACCATAATTCATATGGAGGTGGGTGTGGGGGTGTCATTACAGTACTTGAACTGTAAATATCAACAGTCATTCATGGGGTGGTGGGTGTGTGGGTGTCATTACAGTGCTTAGACTGTAAATATCAATAGTCATTCATCGGGTGGTGGGTGTGAGGGTGTCATTACAGTGGTTAGACTGTATATATCAACAATCATTCATGGGGTGGTGGGTGTGTGGGTGTAATTACATTGCTTGGACTGTAAATATCAAGTCATTCATGGGGTGGTGGGTGTCTGTGTGTCATTAGTGCTTGGACTGTGAATATCAACAGTCATTCATGTGGTGGTGGGTGGCATTACAGTGCTTATACTCTAATATCAATAGTTATTTATGGGGTAATGGGTGTGTGGGTGTCATTACAGTGCTTGGACTGTAAATATCAACAGTTATTCATGGGGATATGGATGTTTGGGTGTCTATGCAGTGCTTGGACTGAAAATATCAACCGTCAAACATAGGGTGTTGGGTGTGTGGGTATCATTAGAGTGCTTGGACTGTAAATATTAACAGTCATTCATGGGGTGGTGGGTGTGTGGGTGTCATTACAGTGTTTCGACTGTTAATATCAACAGTCATTTATAGGGTGTTGGGTGTCACTAGAGTGCTTGGACTGTAAATATCAACAGTCATTTATGGGGTGGTGGGTGTGTGGCTGTCATTATAGTGCTTGGACTGTAAATATCAACAGTCAGTTATGGGGTGGTGGGTATATGGGTGTCATTACAGTGCTTGGACTGTAAATATCAACAGTCATTCATAAGGTGGTGGGTGTGTGGGTATCATTAGAGTGCTTGGACTGTAAATATTAACAGTCATTCATGGGTTGGTGGGTGTGTGGGTGTCATTACATTGCTTGGACTGTCAATATCAAGTCATTCATGGAGTCATGGGTGTCTGTGTGTCATTAGTGCTTGGACTGTGAATATCAACAGTCATTCATGGGGTGGTTGGTGACATTACAGTGCTTAGACTCTAATATCAACAGTCATTTATGGGGTGATGGGTGTGTTGGTGTCATTACAGTGGTTGGACTGTAAATATTTACAGTTATTCATGGGGATGTGGGTGTTTGGGTGTCTATGCATTGCTTGGACTGTAAATATCAACAGTCAATCATAGGGTGTTGGGTGTGTGGGTGTCATTAGAGTGCTTGGACTGTAATTATTAAAAGTCATTCATTGGGTGGTGGGTGTGTGGGTGTCATTACAGTGTTTTGACTGTAAATATCAACAGTCATTCATAGGGTGGTGGGTGACATTAGAGTCCTTGGACTGTAAATATCAACAGTTAATTATTGTGTGGTGGGTGTGTGGGTGTCATGACAGTGCATGGACTGTAAATATCAACAGTCATTCATGGGGTGGTGAGTGTGTGGGTGTTATTACAGTTCTTGGACTGTAAATATCAACCATCATTCATTGGATGGTATGTGTGTGGGTGTCATTACAGTGCTCAGACTGTAAATATTATTAGACATTAATGGGGTGGTGGGTGTGTGGGTTTCATTACGGTTCTTGGACTGTAAATATCAACAGTCATTTATTGGGTGGTGGGTGTGTGTGACATTACAGTGCTTGGACTATAAATATTAACAGTCATTCATGGGGTGGTGGGTGTGTGGATGTCGTTACAGTTTTCGGACTGAAAATATCAACCTTCATTTATAGGGTGGTGGCTGTGTGGGTGTTATTACAGTGGTTGGACTGTAAATATCAACAGTCATTCATAGGGTGCTGTGTGTGTGAGTGTCATTACAGAGCTTGGACTGTAAATATCAACAGTCATACATGGAGTGGTGGGTGTGTGGGTGTCATTACAGTGCTTGGACTGTAAATATCAACAGTCATTCATGGGGTGGTGGGTGGGTGGGTGTCATTACAGTGCTTAGACTGTAAATATAAACAGTCATTATTTGCGTGGTGGGTGTGAGGGTGTCATTACAGTGCTTGGACTGTAAATATCAACAGTCAATCATAGGGTGGTCGGTGTGTGGGTGTCATTACAGTGCTTGGACTGTAAATATCAACATTCATCCTGAGGGTGGTGCGTGTGTTGGTGTCATTACAGTGCTTGGACTGTAAATATTAACAGTCATTCATAGGGTGGTGAGTGTGTGGGTATCATTACAGTGTTTGGACTATAAATATCAACAGTCATTTATGGGGTTGTGGGTGTGTTGGTGTCATTACAGTTTTTGGACAGCAAATATCAACAGTCATACATAGGGTTATGGGTGTGTGAGTGTTATTACCGTGCTTAGACTGTAAAAATCAACAGTCATTTATTGGGTTGTGGGTTTGTGGCTGTCATTATAGTGCTTGGACTGTAAATATCAACAGTCAATTATGGGGTGGTGGGTATGTGGGTATCATTACAGTGTTTGGACTATAAATATCAACAGTCATTTATGGGGTTGTGGGTGTGTAGGTGTCATTACAGTGATTGGACTCTAAATATCAAAAGTAATTCTTAAGGAGGTGGGTGTGTGGGTGTCATTACAGTGCTTAGACTGTAAATATCAACAGTCATTTATTGGGTTGTGGGTGTGTGGCTGTCATTATAGTGCTTGGACTGTAAATATCAACAGTCAATTATGGGGTGGTGGGTATGTGGGTGTCATTACAGTGTTTTAACTGTAAATATCAACAGTCATTCATAGGGTGGTGGGTGTCATTAGAGTGCTTGGACTGTAAATATCAACAGTTATTCATTGTGTGATGGGTGTGTGGGTGTCATTACAGAGCTTGGACTATAAATATCAACAGTCATTAATGGGGTTATTGGTGTCATTACAGTGTTTTGACTGTAAATATCAACAGTCATTCATAGAGTTGTTGGTGTCATTAGAGTGCTTGGACTGTAAATATCAACAGTTATTCATGAGGTGGTGTGTGTGTGGGTGTCATGACAATGCTTGGACTGTAAATATCAACAGTCATTCATGGGGTGGTGAGTGTGTGGGTGTCATTACAGTTCTTGGACTGTAAATATCAACCATCATTCATTGGGTGGTGGGTGTGTGGGTGTCATTACAGTGTTCAGACTGTAAATATTAACAGTCATTCATAAGGTGGTGGGTGTGTGGATGTCATTACAGTGCTTGGACTGAAAATATCAACAGTCATTCATGGGGTGGTAGGTGTGTGGGTGTCATTACAGTGTTTGGACTATAAATAATAACCGTTATTTATGACGTGGTGGGTGTGTGGGTGTCATTACAGTGCTTGGACTGTAAATATCTAGTCTTTCATAGGGTGGTTGGTTTGTTTGTGTCATTAGTTATTGGACTGTAAATATCAACAGTCATTCATGTGGTGGGTGGGTGTGTGGGTGTCATTACAATGCTTGGACTGTAAATATCAACAGTTATTCATAAGGTGGTTGGTGTGTGGGTGTCATGACATTGCTTGGACTGTAAATATCAACAGTCATTCATGGAGTGGTGAGTGTGTGGGTGTCATTACAGTGATTGGACTGTAAATATCAACCATCACTTTTTGGGTGGTGGGTGTGTGGGAGTCATTACAGTGCTTAGACTTTAAATATCAACAATCATTCATGGGGTGGTGGGTGTGTGGGTGTCATTATAGTGCTTGGACTGTAAATATCAACAGTCATTAATGGGGTGGTGGGTGTGTGGCCGTCATTATAGTGCTTGGACTGTAAATATCAACAGTCAATCATAGAGGTGTGGGTATGTAGGTGTCATTACAGTGCTTGTACTGTAAATATCAACCGTCATTCATGGGGTGGTGGTTGTGTAGTTGTCATTACAGTGTTTTGATTGTATATATCAACAGTCATTTATAAGGTGCTGGGTGTCATTAGAGTGCTTGGACTGTAAATATCAACAGTCATTCATGGAGTGGTGGGTGTGTTGGTGTCATTACAGTGCTTGGAGTGTAAATATCAAATATAATTCATGGGGTGGTGGGTGTGGGGTGTCATTACAGTTCTTGGACTGTAAATATAAACCATCATTCATTAGATGGTGGGTTTGTGGGTGTCATTACAGTGCACAGACTGTAAATATTAAGAGTCATACATATGGTTGTGGGTGTGTGGGTGTCATTACAGTTCTTTGACTGTAAATATCAACTGTCATTCATAGGGTGGTGGGTGTGTGAATGTCATTACAAAGCTTGGACTGTAAATATCAACAGTCATTTATGAGGTTGTATGTGTGTAGGTGTCATTACAGTGCTTGGACTGTAAATATCAAAATTCATTCTTTGGTGGTGGGTGTGTGGGTGTCATTACAGTGCTTAAACTGTAAGTCTCAACAGTCATTTATGGGGTGGTGGGTGTGTGGCTGTCATTATAGTGCTTGGACTGTAAATATCAACAGTCAATCATGGGGTGGTGGGTATGTGGGTGTCATTACAGTGCTTGGACTGTAAATATCACCAGTCATTCATTGGGTGGTGGGTGTGTTGGTGTCATTACATTGTTCTGATTGTAAATATCAACAGTCATTAATAAGGTGGTGGGTGTCATTCGAATGCTTGGACTGTAAATATCAACAGTTATTCAAGGAGTGGTGGGTGTGTTGGTGTCATTACAGTGCTTGGACTATAAATATCATCCATAATCATGGGGTGGTGGGTGTGGGGCGTCATTACAGTGCCTTGACTGTAAATATCAACAGTCATTCATGGGGTGGTGGGGGTGATGGTGTCATTACAGTGCTTAGACTTTAAATATCAACAATCATTCATGGGGTGGTGGGTGTGTGGGTGTCATTATAGTGCTTGGACTGTAAATATCAACAGTCATTAATGGGGTTGTGGGTGTGTGGGTGTCATTACAGTTCTTGGACTGTATATATCAACAGTCATACATAAGGTGGAGGGTGTGTGAGTGTCATTACAGAGCTTGGACTGTAAATATCATCAGTAATTCATGGGGTTGTGGGTGTGTAGGTGTCATTACAGTGCTTGGACTGTAAATATCAAAAGTCATTCTTGGGGTGGTGGGTGTGTGGGTGTCATTACAGTGCTTAGACTGTAAATATCAACAGTCATTTATGGGGTGGTGGGTTTGTGGCCGTCATTATAGTGCTTTGACTGTAAATATCAACAGTCATTCATGGGGTGGTGGGGGTGAGGGTGTCATTACAGTGCTTAGACTTTAAATATCAACAATCATTCATGGGGTGGTGGGTGTGTGGGTGTCATTATAGTGTTTGGACTGTAAATATCAACAGTCATTAATGTGGTGGTGGGTGTGTGGGTGTCATTACATTGCTTGGACTGTAAATATCAAGTCATTCAAGGGGTGGTTGGTGTCTGTGTGTCATTAGTGCTTGGACTGTGAATATCAACAGTCATTCATGGGGTGGTGGGTGTGTGGGTGTCATTACAGTTCTTTGACTGTAAATATCAACAGTCATTTATGGGGTGGTGGGTGTGTGGCTGTCATTATAATGCTTGGACTGTAAATATCAACAGTCAATCATGGAGTGGTGGGTAGGTGGGTGTCATTACAGTGCTTGGACTGTAAATATCAACCGTCATTCATGGGGTGGTGGTTGTGTAGTTGTCATTACAGTGTTTTGATTGTTTATATCAACAGTCATTTATAAGGTGCTGGGTGTCATTAGAGTGCTTGGACTGTAAATATCAACAGTCATTCATGGAGTGGTGGTTGTGTTGTTGTCATTACAGTGCTTGGAGTGTAAATATCAAATATAATTCATGGGGTGGTGGGTGTGGGGTGTCATTACAGTTCTTGGACTGTAAATATAAACCATCATTCATTAGGTGGTGGGTTTGTGGGTGTCATTACAGTGCACAGACTGTAAATATTAAGAGTCATACATATGGTTGTGGGTGTGTGGGTGTCATTACAGTTATTTGACTGTAATTATCAACTGTCATTCATAGGGTGGTGGGTGTGTGAATGTCATTACAAAGCTTGGACTGTAAATATCAACAGTCATTTTTGAGGTTGTATGTGTGTAGGTGTCATTACAGTGCTTGGACTGTAAATATCAAAAGTCATTCTTTGGTGGTGGGTGTGTGGGTGTCATTACAGTGCTTAAACTGTAAGTCTCAACAGTCATTTATGGGGTGGTGGGTGTGTGGCTGTCATTATAGTGCTTGGATTGTAAATATCAACAGTCAATCATGGGGTGGTGGGTATGTGGGTGTCATTACAGTGCTTGGACTGTAAATATCAACAGTCATTCATTGGGTGGTGGGTGTGTGGGTGTCATTACATTGTTCTGATTGTAAATATCAACAGTCATTAATAAGGTGGTGGGTGTCATTCGAATGCTTGGACTGTAAATATCAACAGTTATTCATGGAGTGGTGGGTGTGTTGGTGTCATTACAGTGCTTGGACTATAAATATCAACCATAATCATGGGGTGGTGGGTGTGGGGTGTCATTACAGTGCCTTGACTGTAAATATCAACAGTCATTCATGGGGTGGTGGGGGTGAGGGTGTCATTACAGTGCTTAGACTTTAAATATCAACAATCATTCATGGGGTGGTGGGTGTGTGGGTGTCATTATAGTGCTTGGACTGTAAATATCAACAGTCATTCATGGGGTGGTGGGGGTGAGGGTGTCATTACAGTGTTTAGACTTTAAATATCAACAATCATTCATGGGGTGGTGGGTGTGTGGGTGTCATTATAGTGTTTGGACTGTAAATATCAACAGTCATTAATGGGGTGGTGGGTGTGTGGGTGTCATTACATTGCTTGGACTGTAAATATCAAGTCATTCAAGGGGTGGTTTGTGTCTGTGTGTCATTAGTGCTTGGACTGTGAATATCAACAGTCATTCATGAGGTGGTGGGTGTGTGGGTGTCATTACAGTTCTTTGACTGTAAATATCAACTGTCATTCATAGGGTGGTGGGTGTGTGAGTGTCATTACAAAGCTTGGACCTGTAAATATCAACAGTCATTTATGGGGTTGTATGTGTGTAGGTGTCATTACAGTGCTTGGACTGTAAATATCAAAAGTTATTCTTGGGGTGTTGGGTGTGTGGGTGTCATTACAGTGCTTAGACTATAAGTATCAACAGTCATTTATGGGGTGGTGGGTGTGTGGGTGTCATTACAGTGCTTTGACGGTAAATATCAACAGTCATTAATTGGGTGGTGGAGGTGTAAGTGTCATTACAGTGCTTGAACTGTAAATATCAACAGTCAATCATGGGGTGGTCGGTGTGTGGGTGTCATTACAGTGCTTGGACTTTAAACGTCAACAGTCATTCATGGGGTGGTGCATGTGTTGGTGTCATGACAGTGCTTAGACTGTAAATATCAATAGTCATTCATGGGGTGGTAAGTGTGTGGGTGTCATTACAGTTCTTGGACTATAAATATCAACCATCATTCATTAGGTGGTTGGTTTGTGGGTGTCATTACAGTGCTCAGACTGTAAATATTAACAGTCATTTATGGGGTGGTGGGTGTGTCGATGTCATTACACGGCTTAGACTCAAAATATCAACAGTCATTTTTGGGGTGGTGGATGTGTGGGTGTCATTACAGTGCTTGCAATATAAATATTAACTGTCATTTATGGGGTTGTGGGTGTCATTGCAGTTTTTGGACTGTAAATATCAACAGTCATACATAGGGTTGTGGGTGTGTGAGTGTCATTACAGAGCTTGGACTGTAAATATCATCAGTAAATCATGGGGTTTTGGGGTGTGTAGGTGTCATTACAGTGTTTGGACTGTAAATATCAAAAGTCATTCTTGGGGTGGTGGGTGTGTGGCTGTCATTATAGTCCTTGGACTGTAAATATCAACAGTCAATCATGGAGTGTTGGGTATGTGGGTGTCATTACAGTGCTTGGACTGTAAATATCAAAAGTCATTCTTGGGGTTGTGGGTGTGTGGGTGTCATTAGAGTGCTTGGACTGTAAATATCAAGAGTCATTCATGGAGTGGTAGGTGTGTTAGTGTCATTACAGTGCTTGGACTGTAAATATCAACCAAAATTCATGGGGTGGTGGGTGTGGGGTGTCATTACAGTTCTTGCACTGTAAATATAAACCATCATTCATTAGGTGGTGGGTTTGTGGGTGTCATTACAGTGCTCAGACTGTAAATATTAACAGTCATTCATGGGATTGTGGGTGTGTGGGTTTCATTACAGTTCTTTGACTGTAAATATCATTTGTCATTCATAGGGTGGTGGGTGTGTGAGTGTCATTACAAAGCTTGGACTGTAAATATCAACAGTCATTCATGAGGTTGTATGTGTGTAGGTGTCATTACAGTGCATGGACTGTAAATATCAAAAGTCATTCTTTGGTGGTGTGTGTGTGGGTGTCATTACAGTGCTTAGACTGTAAGTATCAACAGTCATTTATGGGGTGGTGGGTGTGTGGCTGTCATTATAGTGCTTGGACTGTAAATATCAACAGTTAATCATGGGGTGGTGGGTGTGTGGGTGTCATTAGACTGCTTGGACTGTAAATATTAACAGTCATGAATTGTGTGGTGGGTGTGTGAATGTCATTACAGTGCTTAGACTGAAAATATCAACAGTCATTCATGGGGTGGTAGGTGTGTGATTGTCATTACAGTGCTTGGACTATAAATATCAACCATCATTTATGGGGTTTTGAGTTTGTGGGTGTCATTACAGTTCTTTGACTGTAAATATCAACTGTCATTCATAGGGTGGTGGGTGTGTGAGTGTCATTACAACGCTTGGACTGTAAATATCAACAGTCATTAATAGAGTTGTATGTGTGTATGTGTCATTACAGTGCTTGGACTGTAAATATCAAAAGTCATTCTTGGGGTGGTGGGTCTGTGGGTGTCATTACAGTGCTTAGAGTGTAAGTATCAACAGTCATTTATGGGGTGGTGGGTGTGTGTGTGACATTATAGTGCATGGACTGTAAATATTTACAGTCATTCATGGGGTAGTGGGTGTGTGAATGTCATTACAGTGTTCGGACTGAAAATATCAACCGTTCTTTATGGGGTGGTGGGTGTGTGGGTGTTATTACAGTGGTTGGACTGTAAATATCAACCGTCATTCATAGGGTGGTGGGTGTGTAAGTGTCATTATAGAGCTTGGACTGTAAATATCAACAGTCATTCATGGAGTGGTCGGTGTGTGGGTGTCATTACAGTGCTTGGACTGTAAATATTAACAGTCATTTATGGAGTGGTGGGTGTGTGGATGTCATTACATGGCTTAGACTGAAAATATCAACAGTCATTTATGGGGTGGAGGGTGTGTGGGTGTCATTACAGTGCTTGGACTATAAATATCAACTGTCATTTATGGGGTTGTGGGTGTGTGGGTGTCATTACATTTCTTGGACTGTATATATCAACAGTCATACATAGGGTGGAGGGTGTGTGAGTGTCATTAAAGAGCTTGGACTGTAAATATCATCAGTAATTCATGGGGTTGTGGGTGTGTAGGTGTCATTACAGTGCTTGGACTGAAAATATCAACCATATATCATGGGGTGGTGGGTGTGGGGTGTCATTACAGTTCTTGGACTGTAAATATAAACCATCATTCATTAGGTGGTGGGATTGTGGGTGTCATTACCGTGCTCAGACTGCAAATATTAACAGTCATTCATGGGGTTGTGGTTGTGTGGGTGTCATTACAGTTCTTTGACTGTAAATATCAACTGTCATTAATAGGGTGGTGGGTGTGTGAGTGTCATTACAAAGCTTGGACTGTAAATATCAACAGTCATTCCTGACGTTGTATGTGTGTAGGTGTCATTACAGTGCTTGGACTGTAAATATCAAAAGTCATTCTTTGGTGGTGGGTGTGTGGGTGTCATTACAGTGCTTAAACTTTAAGTCTCAACAGTCATTTATGGAGTGGTGGGTGTGTGGCTGTCATTATAGTGCTTGGACTGTAAATATCAATAGTCATTCATGGAGTGGTGGGTGTGTTAGTGTCATTACAGTGCTTGGACTATAAATATCAACCATAATCATGGGGTGGTGGGTGTGGGGCGTCATTACAGTGCTTTGACTGTAAATATCAACAGTCATTCATGGGGTGGTGGGGGTGAGGGTGTCATTACAGTGCTTAGACTGTAAATATCAACAATCATTCATGGGGTGGTGGGTGTGTGGGTTTCATGATAGTGCTTGGACTGTAAATATCAACAGTCATTAATGGGGTGGTGTGTGTGTGGGTGTCAATACATTGCTTCGACTGTAAATATCAAGTCATTCAAGGGGTGGTGGGTGTCTGTGTGTCATTAGTGCTTGGACTGTGAATATCAACAGTCATTCATTGGGTGGTGGGTGGTATTACAGTGCTTAGACTCTAATATTAACAGTCATTAATGGGGTGATGGGTGTGTGGGTGTCATTACAGTTCTTGGACTGTAGATATCAACAGTTATTCATGGGGATGTGGGTGTTTGGGTGTCTATGCAGTGCTTGGACTGTAAATATCAACAGTTAATCACATGGTGGTGGGTGTGTGGCTGTCATTAGACTGCTTGGATTGTAATTATTAAAGTCATTTATGGTGTAGTGGGTGTGTGGATGTCATTACAGTGCTTAGACTGAAAATATCAACAGTCATTCATGGGGTGGTGGGTGTGTGATTGTCATTACAGTGCTTAAACTATAAATATCAACCATCATTTTTGGGGTGGTGGGTGTGTGGGTGTCATTACAGTTCTTTGACTGTAAATATCAACTGTCATTTATAGGGTGTTGGGTGTGTGAGTGTCATTACAAAGCTTGGACTGTAAATATCAACAGTCATTCATGGGGTTGTATGTGTGTAGGTGTCATTACAGTGATTGGACTGTAAATATCAAAAGTCATTCTTGGGGTGGTGGTTGTGTGGGTGTCATTACAGTGCTTGGACTGTAAATATCAACCGTTAATTATGTGGTGGTGGGAGTGTGGGTGTTATTACAGTGGTTGGACTGTAAATATCAACCGTCATTCATAGGGTGGTGGGTGTGTGAGTGTCATTATAGAGCTTAGACTGTAAATATCAACAGTCATTTATGGGGTTGTGGGTGTGTGGGTGTCATTACTGTTCTTGGACTGTATATATCAACAGTCATACATAGGGTGGAGGGTGTGTGAGTGTCATTACAGAGCTTGGACTGTAAATATCATCAGTAATTCATGGGGTGATGGTTGTGTGGTTGTCATTACCGTGTTTTGATTGTAAATATCAACAGTCAATCATGGATTGGTGGGTATGTGGGTGTCTTTACAGTGATTGGACTGTAAATATCAATCGTCATTCATGAGGTGATGGTTGTGTGGTTGTCATTACCGTGTTTTGATTGTAAATATCAACAGTCAATCAGGGGTGGTAGGTATGTGGGTGTCATTACAGTGCTTGGACTGTAAATATCAACAGTCATTCATTGGGTGGTGGGTGTGTGAGTGTCATTACAGTGTTTTGATTGTAAATATCAACAGTCATTAATAAGGTGGTGGGTGTCATTAGAATGCTTGGACTGTAAATATCAACAGTCATTCATGGAGTGGTGGGTGTGTTAGTGTCATTACAGTGCTTGGACTATAAATATCAACCATAATCATGGGGTGGTGGGTGTGGGGCATCATTACAGTGCTTTGAGTGTAAATATCAACAGTCATTCATGGGGTGGTGGGGGTGAGGGTGTCATTACAGTGCTTAGAATGTAAATATCAACAATCATTCATGGGGTGGTGGGTGTGTGGGTGTCATGATAGTGCTTGGACTGTAAATATCAACATTCCTTAATGGGGTGGTGGGTGTGTGGGTGTCATTACATTGCTTGGACTGTAAATATCAAGTCATTCAAGGGGTGGTGGGTGTCTGTGTGTCATTAGTGCTTGGACTGTGAATATCAACAGTCATTCATGGGGTGGTGGGTGGCATTACAGTGCTTAGACTCTAATATCAACAGTCATTAATGGGGAGATGGGTGTGTGGGTGTCATTACAGTTCTTGGACTGTAGATATCAACAGTTATTCATGGGGATGTGGGTGTTTGGGTGTCTATGCAGTGCTTGGACTGTAAATATCAACATTTAATCATATGGTGGTGGGTGTGTGGCTGTCATTAGACTGCTTGGAGTGTAAATATTAACAGTCATTTATGGTGTAGTGGGTGTGTGGATGTCATTACAGTGCTTAGTCTGAAAATATCAACAGTCATTCATGGGGTGGTGGGTGTGTGATTGTCATTACAGTGATTGGACTATAAATATCAACCGTCATTTTTGGGGAGGTGGGTGTGTGGGTGTCATTACAGTTCTTTGACTGTAAATATCAACTGTCATTCATAGGGTGTTGGGTGTGTTAGTGTCATTACAAAGCTTGGACTGTAAATATCAACAGTCATTCATGAGGTTGTATGTGTGTAGGTGTCATTACAGTGCTTAGACTGTAAATATCAAAAGTCATTCTTGGGGTGGTGGGTGTGTGGGTGTCATTACAGTGCTTGGACTGTAAATATCAACCGTTAATTATGGGGTGGTGGGTGTGTGGGTGTTATTACAGTGGTTGGACTGTAAATATCAACCGTCATTCATAGGGTGGTGGGTGTGTGAGTGTCATTATAGAGCTTGGACTGTAAATATCAAAAGTCATTCATGGAGTGGTCGGTGTGTGGGTGTCATTACAGTGCTTGGACTATAAATATCAACTGTCATTTATGGGGTTGTGGGTGTGTGGGTGTCATTACAGTTCTTGGACTGTATATATCAACATTCATACATAGGGTGGAGGGTGTTTGAGTGTCATTACAGAGCTTGGACTGTAAATATCATCAGTAATTCATGGGGTTGTGGGTGTGTAGGTGTCATTACAGTGCTTGGACTGTAAATATCATAAGTCATTCTTGGGGTGGTGGGTGTGTGGGTGTCATTACAGTGCTTAGACTGTAAATATCAACAGTCATTTATGGGGTGGTGGGAGTGTGGCTGTCATTATAGTGCTTGGACTGTAAATATCAACAGTCAATCATGGAGTGGTGGGTATGTGGGTGTCATTACAGTGCTTGGACTGTAAATATCAATCATAATTCATGGGGTGATGGTTGTGTGGTTGTCATTACAGTGTTTTGATTGTAAATATAAACAGTCATTTGTAAGGTGGTGAGTGTCATTAGAGTGCTTGAACTGTAAATATCAACAGTCATTCATGGAGTGGTGGGTGTGTTGGTGTCATTACAGTGCTTGGACTATAAATATCAACCATAATCATGGGGTGGTGGGTGTGGGGCGTCATTACAGTGCTTTGACTGTAAATATCAACAGTCATTCATGGGGTGGTGGGGGTGAGGGTGTCATTACAGTGCTTAGACTGTAAATATCAACAATCATTCATGGGGTGGTGGGTGTGTGGGTGTCATGATAGTGCTTGGACTGTAAATATCAACAGTCATTAATGGGGTGGTGGGTGTGTGGGTGTCATTACATTGCTTGGACTGTAAATATCAAGTCATTCAAGGGGTGGTGGCTGTCTGTGTGTCATTAGTGCTTGGACTGTGAATATCAACAGTCATTCATGGGGTGGTGTGTGGCATTACAGTGCTTAGACTCTAATATCAACAGTCATTAATGGAGTGATGGGTGTGTGGGTGTCATTACAGTTCTTGGACTATAGATATCAACAGTTATTCATGGGGATGTGGGTGTTTGGGTGTCTATGCAGTGCTTGGACTATAAATATCAACAGTTAATCATATGGTGGTGGGTGTGTGGCTGTCATTAGACTGCTTGGAGTGTAAATAATAACAGTCATTTATGGTGTAGTGGGTGTGTGGTTGTCATTACAGTGCTTAGACTGAAAATATCAACAGTCATTCATGGGGTGGTGGGTGTGTGATTGTCATTACAGTGCTTGGACTATAAATATCAACCGTCATTTTTGGGGTGGTGGGTGTGTGGGTGTAATTACAGTTCTTTGACTGTAAATATCAACAGTCATTCATAGGGTGTTGGGTGTGTGAGTGTCATTACAAAGCTTGGACTGTAAATATCAACAGTCATTCATGGGGTTGTATGTGTGTAGGTGTCATTACAGTGCTTGGACTGTAAATATCAAAAGTCATTCTTGGGGTGGTGGGTGTGTGGGTGTCATTACAGTGCTTGGATTGTAAATATCAACCGTTAATTATGGGGTGGTGGGTGTGTGGGTGTTATTACAGTGGTTGGACTGTAAATATCAACCGTCATTCATAGGGTGGTGGGTGTGTGAGTGTCATTATAGAGCTTGGACTGTAAATATCAACAGTCATTCATGGAGTGGTCGGTGTGTGGGTGTCATTACAGTGCTTGGCTGTAAATATTAACAGTCATTTAAGGGGTGGTGGGTGTGTGGATGTCATTACAGGGCTTAGAATGAAAATATCAACAGTCATTTATGGGGTGGTGGGTGTGTGGGTGTCATTACAGTGCTTGGACTATAAATATCAACTGTCATTTATGGGGTTGTAGGTGTGTGGGTGTCATTACAGTTCTTGGACTGTATATATCAACAGTCATACATAGGGTGGAGGGTGTGTGAGTGTCATTACAGAGCTTGGACTGTAAATATCATCAGTAATTCATGGGGTTGTGGGTGTGTAGGTGTCATTACAGTGCTTGGACTGTACATATCAAAAGTCATTCTTGGGGTGCTGGGTGTGTGGGTGTCATTATAGTGCTTGGACTGTAAATATCAACATCCAATCATGGGGTGGTGGGTATGTGGGTGTCATTACAGTGCTTGGACTGTAAATATCACCAGTCATTCCTTAGGTGGTGGGTGTGTGGGTGTCATTACAGTGTTTTGATTGTAAATATCAACAGTCATTAATAAGGTGGTGGGTGTCATTAGAATGCTTGGACTGTAAATATCAACAGTCATTCATGGAGTGGTGGGTGTGTTAGTGTCATTACAGTGCTTGGACTATAAATATCAACCATAATCATGGGGTGGTGGGTGTGGGGCATCATTACAGTGCTTTGACTGTAAATATCAACAGTCATTCATGGGGTGGTGGGGGTGAAGGTGTTATTACAGTGCTTAGACTGTAAATATCAACAATCATTCATGGGGTGGTGGGTGTGTGGGTGTCATGATAGTGCTTGGACTGTAAATATCAACAGTCATTAATGGGGTGGTGGGTGTGTGGGTGTCATTACATTGCTTGGACTGTAAATATCAACAGTTATTCATGGGGTGGTGGGTGTGTGATTGTCATTACAGTGCTTGGACTATAAATATCAACCGTCATTTTTGGGGTGGTGGGTGTGTGGGTGTAATTACAGTTCTTTGACTGTAAATATCAACTGTCATTCATAGGGTGTTGGGTGTGTGAGTGTCATTACAAAGCTTGGACTGTAAATATCAACAGTCATTCATGGGGTTGTATGTGTGTAGGTGTCATTACAGTGCTTGGACTGTAAATATCAAAAGTCATTCTTGGGGTGGTGGATGTGTGTGTGTCATTACAGTGCTTGGACTGTAAATATCAACAGTCATTAATTGGGTGGTGAAGGTGTAAGTGTCATTACAGTGCTTGGACTGTAAATATCAACAGTCAATCATGGGGTGGTCGGTGTGTGGGTGTCATAACAGTGCTTGGACTGTAAATGTCAACAGTCATTTATGGGGTGGTGCATGTGTTGGTGTCATGACAGTGTTTAGACTGTAAATATCAGCAGTCATTCATGGGGTGGTGAGTGTGTGGGTGTCATTACAGTTCTTGGACTATAAATATCAACCATCATTCATTAGGTGGTGGGTTTGTGGGTGTCATTACAGTGCTCAGACTGTAAATATTAACAGTCATTTATCTGGTGGTGGGTGTGTGGATGTCATTACAGGGCTTTGACTCAAAATATTAACAGTCATTTATGGGGTGGTGGATGTGTGGGTGTCATTACAGTGCTTGCAATATAAATATCAACTGTCATTTATGGGGTTGTGGGTGTGTGGGTGTCATTACAGTTCTTGGACTGTAAATATCAACAGTCATACATAGGGTGGTGGGTGTGTGAGTGTCATTACAGAGCTTGGACTGTAAATATCATCAGTAATTCATGGGGTTGTGGGTGTGTAGGTGTCATTACAGTGCTTGGACTGTACATATCAAAAGTCATTCTTGGGGTGCTGGGTGTGTGGGTGTCATTAGAGTGCTTAGACTGTAAATATCAACAGTCATTTATGGGGTGGTGAGTGTTTGGCTGTCATTATAGTGCTTGGACTGTAAATATCAACAGTCAATCGTGGAGTGGTGGGTATGTGGGTGTCATTACAGTGCTTGGACTCTAAATATCAACCGTCATTCATGGGGTGGTGGTTGTGTGGTTGTCATTACAATGTTTTGATTGTAAATATCAACAGTCATTTATAAGGTGGTGGGTGTCATTAGAGTGCTTGGACTGTAAATATCAACAGTCATTCATGGAGTGGTGGGTGTGTTGGTGTCATTACAGTGCGTGGACTGTAAATATCAACCATAATTCATGGGGTGGTGGGTGTGGGGTGTCATTACAGTTCTTGGACTGTAAATATAAACCATCTTTCATTAAGTGGTGGGTTTGTGGGTGTCATTACCGTGCTCAGACTGTAAATATTAACAGTCATTCATAGGGTTGTGGGTGTTTGGGTGTCATTACACTTCTTTGACTGTAAATATCATCTGTCATTCATAGGGTGGTGGGTGTGTGAGTGTCATTACAAAGCTTGGACTGTAAATATCAACAGTCATTCATGAGGTTGTATGTGTGTAGGTGTCATTACAGTGCTTGGATTGTAAATATCAAAAGTTAATCATGGGGTGGTGGGTGTGTGGGTGTCATTAGACTTCTTGGACTGTAAATATTAACAGTCATTTATGGGGTGGTGGGTGTGTGGGTGTCATTACAGTGCTTGGACTGTAAATATCAACAGTCAATAATTGGGTGGTGGAGGTGTAAGTGTCATTACAGTGCTTGGACTGAAAATATCAACAGTAAATCATGGGGTGGTCGGTGTGTGGGTGTCATTACAGTGCTTGGACTGTAAATGTCAACAGTCATTCATGGGGTGGTGCATGTGTTGGTGTCATGACAGTGCTTAGACTGTAAATATCAACAGTCATTCATGGGGTGGTGAGTGTGTGGGTGTCATTACAGTTTTTGGACTATAAATATCAACCATCATTCATTAGGTGTTGGGTTTGTGGGTGTCATTACAGTGCTCAGACTGTAAATATTAACAGTCATTATATGGGTGGTGGAGGTGTAAGTGTCATTACAGTGCTTGGACTGTAAATATCAACAGTCATTCATAGGGTGGTTGGTGTGTGAGTGTTATTATAGAGCTTGGACTGTAAATATCAACAGTCATTCATATAGTGGTTGGTGTGTGGGTGTCATTACAGAGCTTGGACTGTAAATATCAACAGTCATTAATTGGGTAGTGGAGGTGTAAGTGTCATTACAGTGCTTGGACTGTAAATATCAACAGTCAATCATGAGGTGGTCGGTGTGTGGGTGTCATTAAAGTGCTTGTACTGTAAATGTCAACAGTCATTCAAGGGGTGGTGCATGTGTTGGTGTCATGACAGTGCTTAGACTGTCAATATCAACAGTCATTCATGGGGTGGTGAGTGTGTGGGTGTCATTACAGTTCTTGGACTATAAATATAAACCATCGTTCATTAGTTGGTTGGTTTGTGGGTGTCATTACAGTGCTCAGACTGTAAATCTTAACAGTCATTTATGAAGTGGTGGGTGTTTGGATGTCATTACAGGGATTAGACTGAAAATATCAACAGTCATTTATGGGGTGGTTGGTGTGTGGGTGTCGTTACAGTGCTTGAACTATAAATATCAACTGTCATTTATGGGGTTGTGGGTGTGTGGGTGTCATTACAGTTCTTGGACTGTATATATCAACAGTCATACATAGGGTGGTGTGTGTGTGAGTGTCATTACAGAGCTTGGACTGTAAATATCATCAGTAATTCATGGGGTTGTGGGTGTGTACGTTTTTTATTACAGTGCTTGGACTGTAAATATCAAAAGTCATTCTTGGGGTGGTGTGTGTGTGGGTGTCATTACAGTGCTTAGACTGTAAATATCAACAGTCATTCATGGGGTGGTTGTTGTGTGGTTGTCATTACAGTATTTTGATTGTAAATATCAACAGTCATTTATAAGGTGGTGGGTGTCATTAGAGTGCTTGGACTGTAAATATCAACAGTCATTCATGGAGTGGTGGGTGTGTTGGTGTCATTACAGTGCTTGGACTGTAAATATCAACCATAATTCATGGGGTGTTGGTTGTGGGGTGTCATTACAGTTCTTGGACTGTAAATATAAACCATCATTCATTAGGTGGTGGGTTTGTGGGTGTCATTACCGTGCTCAGACTGCAAATATTAACAGTCATTCATGGGGTTGTGGGTGTGTGGGTTTCATTACAGTTCTTTGACTGTAAATATCAACTGTCATTCATAGGGTGGTTGGTGTGTGAGTGTCATTACAAAGCTTGGACTGTAAATATCAACAGTCATTCATGATGTTGTATGTGTGTAGGTGTCATTACAGTGCTTGGACTGAAAATATCAAAAGTCATTCTTTGGTGGTGGGTGTGTGGGTGTCATTACAGTGCTTAAACTGGAATTCTCAACAATCATTTATGGGGTGGTGGGTGTGTGGCTGTCATTATAGTGCTTGGAGTGTAAATATCAACAGTCAATCATGGGGTGGTGGGTGTGTGGGTGTCATTACAGTGTTTTGATTGTAAATATCAACAGTCATTAATAAGGTGGTGGGTGTCATTAGAATGCTTGGACTGTAAATATCAACAGTCATTCATGGAGTGGTGGGTGTGTTGGTGTCATTACAGTGCTTGGACTATAAATATCAACCATAATCATGGGGTGGTGGGTGTGGGGCGTCATTACAGTGCTTTCACTGTAAATATCAACAGTCATTCATGGGGTGGTTTGGGTGAGGGTGTCATTACAGTGCTTAGACTGTAAATATCAACAATCATACATGGGGTGGTGGGTGTGTGGGTGTCATGATAGTGCTTGGACTGTAAATATCAACAGTCATTAATGGGGTGGTGGGTGTGTGGGTGTCATTACATTGCTTGGACTGTAAATATCAAGTCATTCAAGGGGTGGTGGGTTTCTGTGTGTCCTTAGTGCTTGGACTGTGAATATCAACAGTCATTCATGGGGTGGTGGGTGGCATTACAGTGCTTAGACTCTAATATCAACAGTCATTAATGGGGTGATGGGTGTGTGGGTGTCATTACAGTTCTTGGACTGTATATATCAACAGTTATTTATGAGGATGTAGGTGTTTGGGTGTCTATGCAGTGCTTGGACTGTAAATATCACCAGTTAATCATATGGTGGTGGGTGTGTGGCTGTCATTAGACTGCTTGGAGTGTAAATATTAACAGTCATTTATGGTGTAGTGGGTGTGTGGATGTCATTACAGTGCTTAGACTGAAAATATCAACAGTCATTCATGGGGTGGTGGGTGTGTGATTGTCATTACAGTGCTTGGACTATAAATATCAACCTTCATTTTTGGGGTGGTGGGTGTGTGGGTGTAATTACAGTTCTTTGACTGTAAATATCAACTGTCATTCATAGGGTGTTGGGTGTGTGAGTGTCATTACAAAGCTTGGACTGTAAATATCAACAGTCATTCATGGGGTTGTATGTGTGTAGGTGTCATTACAGTGCTTGGACTGTAAATATCAAAAGTCATTCTTGGGGTGGTGGGTGTTTGGGTGTCATTACAGTGTTTGGACTGTAAATATCAACAGTCATTAATTGGGTGGTGAAGGTGTAAGTGTCATTACAGTGCTTGGACTGTAAATATCAACAGTCAATCATGGGGTGGTCGGTGTTTGGTTGTCATTACAGTGCTTGGACTGTAAATGTCAATAGTCATTCATGGGGTGGTGCATGTGATGGTGTCATGACAGTGTTTAGACTGTAAATATCAACAGTCATTCATGGGGTGGTGAGTGTGTGGGTGTCATTACAGTTCTTGGACTATAAATATCAACCATCATTCATTAGGTGGTGGGTTTGTGGGTGTCATTACAGTGCTCAGACTGTAAATATTAACAGTCATTTATCTGGTGGTGGGTGTGTGGATGTCATTACAGGGCTTTGACTCAAAATATTAACAGTCATTTATGGGGTGGTGGATGTGTGGGTGTCATTACAGTGCTTGCAATATAAATATCAACTGTCATTTATGGGGTTGTGGGTGTGTGGGTGTCATTACAGTTCTTGGACTGTAAATATCAACAGTCATACATAGGGTGGTGGGTGTGTGAGTGTCATTACAGAGGTTGGACTGTAAATATCATCAGTAATTCATGGGGTTGTGGGTGTGTAGGTGTCATTACAGTGCTTGGACTGTACATATCAAAAGTCATTCTTGGGGTGCTGGGTGTGTGGGTGTCATTAGAGTGCTTAGACTGTAAATATCAACAGTCATTTATGGGGTGGTGGGTGTTTGGCTGTCATTATAGTGCTTGAACTGTAAATATCAACAGTCAATCGTGGAGTGGTGGGTATGTGGGTGTCATTACAGTGCTTGGACTGTAAATATCAACCGTCATTCATTGGGTGGTGGTTGTGTGGTTGTCATTACAATGTTTTGATTGTAAATATCAATAGTCATTTATAAGGTGGTGGGTGTCATTAGAGTGCTTGGACTGTAAATATCAACAGTCATTCATGGAGTGGTGGGTGTGTTGGTGTCATTACAGTGCGTGGACTGTAAATATCAACCATAAATCATGGGGTGGTGGGTGTGGGGTGTCATTACAGTTCTTGGACTGTAAATATAAACCATCTTTCATTAGGTGGTGGGTTTGTGGGTGTCATTACCGTGCTCAGACTGTAAATATTAACAGTCATTCATAGGGTTGTGGGTGTTTGGGTGTCATTACACTTCTTTGACTGTAAATATCATCTGTCATTCATAGGGTGGTGGGTGTGTGAGTGTCATTACAAAGCTTGGACTGTAAATATCAACAGTCATTCATGAGGTTGTATGTGTGTAGGTGTCATTACAGTGCTTGGACTGTAAATATCAAAAGTCATTCTTTGGTGGTGGGTGTGTGGGTGTCATTACAGTTCTTAGAAAGTAAGTATCAACAGTCATTTATGGGGTGGTGGGTGTGTGGCTCTCATTATAGTGCTTGGACTGTAAATATCAACAGTTAATCATGGGGTGGTGGGTGTGTGGGTGTCATTAGACTGCTTGGACTGTAAATATTAACAGTCATTTATGGTGTGGTGGGTGTGTGGATGTCATTACAGTTCTTTGCCTGTAAATATCAACTGTCATTCATAGGGTGGTGGGTGTGTGATTGTCATTACAATGTTTGGACTGTAAATATCAACAGTCATTCATGGGGTTGTATGTGTGTATGTGTCATTACAGTGCTTGGACTGTAAATATCAAAAGTCATTCTTGGGGCGGTGGGTGTGTGGGTGTCATTACAGTGCTTAGACTGTAAGTATCAACAGTCATTTATGGGGTGGTGGGTGTGTGGGTGTCATTACAGTGTTTGGACTTTAAATATCAACAGTCATTAATTGGGTGGTGGAGGTGTAAGTGTCATTACACTGCTTGGACTGAAAATATTACCAATCAATCATGGGGTGGTCGGTGTGTGGGTGTCATTACAGTGCTTGGACTGTAAATGTCAACAGTCATTCATGGGGTGGTGCATGTGTTGGTGTCATGACAGTGCTTAGACTGTAAATATCAACAGTCATTCATGTGGTGGTGAGTGTGTGGGTGTCATTACAGTTCTTGGACTATAAATATCAACCATCATTCAATAGGTGGTGAGTTTGTGGGTGTCATTACAGTGCTCAGACTGTAAATATCAACAGTCATTAATTGGGTGGTGGAGGTGTAAGTGTCATTACAGAGTTTGGACTGAAAATATCAACAGTCAATCATGGGGTAGTCGGTGTGTGGGTGTCATTACAGTGCTTGGACTGTAAATGTCAACAGTCATTCATGGGGTGGTGCATGTGTTGGTGTCATGACAGTGCTTAGACTGTAAATATCAACAGTCATTCATGGGGTGGTGAGTGTGTGGGTGTCATTACAGTTCTTGGACTATAAATATCAACCATCATTCATTAGGTGGTGGGTTTGTGGGTGTCATTATAGTGCTCAGACTGTAAATATTAACAGTCATTATATGGTTGGTGGAGGTGTAAGTGTCATTACAGTGCTTGGACTGTAAATATCAACAGTCAATCATGGGGTGGTCGGTGTGGGGGTGTCATTACATTGCTTGGACTGTAAATGTCAACAGTCATTCATGGGGTGGTGCATGTGTTGGTGTCATGACAGTGCTTAGACTGTAAATATTAACAGTCATTTATGGGGTGGTGAGTGTGTGGGTGTCATTACAGTTCTTGGACCATAAATATCAACAATCATTCATTAGGTGGTGGGTTTGTGGGTGTCATTACAGTGCTTAGACTGAAAATATTAACAACTCATTTATGGGGTGGTGCGTGTGTGGGTGTCATTACAGTGCTTGGACTATAAATATCAACTGTCATTTATTGGGTTGTGGGTGTGTGGGTGTCATTACAGTTCTTGGACTGTAAATATCAACAGTCATAAATAGGGTGGTGGGTGTGTGAGTGACATTACAGAGCTTGGACTTTAAATATCATCAGTAATTTATGGGGTTGTGGGTGTGTAGGTGTCATTACAGTGCTTGGACTGTAAATATCAAAAGTCATTCCTGGGGAAATGGGTGTGTGGGTGTCATTACAGTGCTTAGACTGTAAATATCAACAGTCATTTATGGGGGGGTGGGTGTGTGGGTGTCATTATAGTGCTTGGACTGTAAATATCAATAGTCATTAATGGGGTGGTGGGTGTGTGGGTGTCATTAGACTGCTTGGACTGTAAATATTAACAGTCATTCATGGTGTGGTGGGTGTGTGGATGTCATTAGAGTGTTTAGACTGAAAATATCAACAGTCATTTATGGGGTGGTGGGTGTGTGATTGTCATTACAGTGCTTGAACTATAAATATCAACCATCATTTATGGGGTTCTGGGTATGTGGGTGTCATTACAGTTCTTTGACTGTAAATATCAACTGTCATTCATAGAGTGGTGGGTGTGTGAGTGTCATTACAAAGCTTGGACTGTAAATATCAACAGTCATTCATGGGGTTGTATGTGTGTAGGTGTCATTACAGTAATTGGACTGTAAATATCAACAGTCATTCATGGGGTGGTGGGGGTGAGGGTTTCATTACAGTGCTTAGACTGTAAATATCAACAATCATTCATGGGGTGGTGTGTGTGTGGGTGTCATTATAGTGCTTG
Source organism: Petrolisthes cinctipes (assembly GCA_033782935.1). Lineage (NCBI taxonomy): Eukaryota > Metazoa > Arthropoda > Malacostraca > Decapoda > Porcellanidae > Petrolisthes > Petrolisthes cinctipes. Next base: position 309,040 of record JAWQEG010000412.1, read on the forward strand.
GACTGTAAATATCAACAGTCATTAATGGGGTGGTGGGTGTGTGGGTGTCATTACATTGCTTGGACTGTAAATATCAAGTCATTCAAGGGGTGGTGGGTGTCTGTGTGTCATTAGTGCTTGGACTGTAAATATAAACAGTCATTCATGGGGTGGTGGGTGGTATTACAGTGCTTAGACTCTAATATCAACAGTCATTCATGGGGTGATGGGTGTTTGGGTGTCATTACACTGCTTGGACTGTAGATATCAACAGTTATTCAGGGGGATGTGGGTGTTTGGGGGTCTATGCAGTGCTTGGACTGTAAATATCAACAGTTAATCATGGGGTGGTGGGTGTGTGGGTGTCATTAGACTGCTTGGACTGTAAATATTAACAGTCATTCATGGTGTGGTGGGTGTGTGGATGTCATTACAGTGCTTAGACTGAAAATATCAACAGTCATTCATGGAGTGGTGGCTGTGTGATTGTCATTACAGTGCTTGGACTATAAATATCAACTGTCATTTATGGGGTTGTGGGTGTGTGGGTGTCATTACAGTTCTTTGACTGTAAATATCCACTGTCTTTTATAGGGTGGTGGGTGTTTGAGTGTCATTACAAAGCTTGGACTGTAAATATCACCAGTCATTTATGGAGTTGTGGGTGTGTTGGTGTCATTACAGGGCTTGGACTGTAAATATCAACCATAATTCATGGGGTGGTGGGTGTGGGGTGTCATTACATTTCTTGGACTGTAAATATCAATTATCATTCATTAGGTGGTGGGTTTGTGGGTGTCATTACAGTGCTCAGACTGTAAATATTGACAGTCATTTATGGGGTGGTGGGTATGTAGGTGTCATTACAGTTCTTGGACTGAAAAAATCAACAGTCATTTATAGGGTGGTGGGTGTGTGAGTGTCATTACAGGGCTTGGACTGTAAATATCAAGTCATTTATGGGGTGGTGGGTGTGTGTGTGTCATTAGTGCTTGGACTGTAAATATCAACAGTCATTTATGGGGTGGTGGGTGTGTTGTTATCATTACAGTGCTTGGACTGTAAATTTCAAAAGTCATTCTTGGGGTGGTGGGTGGGAGGGTGTTATTACAGTGCTTGGACTAAAAAATATCAACCATCAATTATGCGGTGGTGTTGTGTGTGGATTTCATTACAGAGCTTGGACTGTAAATATAAACAGTCATTCATAGGTTGGTGGCTGTGTGAGTGACATTACAGAGCTTGGAATGTAAATATCAACAGTCATTTATGGGGTGGTGGGTGTGTTGTTATCATTACTGTGCTTGGACTGTAAATTTCAAAAGTCATTCTTGGGGTGGTGGGTGTGTGGGTGTCATTACAGTGCTTGGACTGTAAATATCAACAATCAATCATTGGGTGGTGGGTGTATGGGTGTCATTACAGAGCTTGGACTGTAAATATCAACAGTCATTCATGGGGTGGTGGGTGTGTGGGTGTCATTACAGTGATTGGACTGTAAATATCAACAGTCATTCTTGAGTAAGTGGGTGTGTGGGTGTCATTATAGTGCTTAGACTGTAAATACCAACAGTCATTCATGAGGTGGTGGGTGTTTGGCTGTTATTACAGTGCTTGGACTGTAAATATCAACTGTAATTCATGGTGTGGTGGCTGTGTGAGTGTCATTACAGTACTTGGACTGTAAATATCAACAGTCATTCATGGGGTGGTTGGTGTGTGGGTGTCATTACAGTGTTTTGATTGTAAATATCAACAGTTATTCATAGGATGGTGGGTGTCATTAGAGTGCTTGGACTGTAAATATCAACAGTCATCGATTGGGTGGTTGGTGTGTGGGTGTCATTACAGTTCTTGGACTTTAAATATCAACCATAATTCATTGGGTGGTGGGTGTGGGGGTGTCATTACAGTGCTTTGACTGTAAATATCAACAGTCATTCATGGGGTGGTGTGTGTGAGGGTGTCATTACAGTGCTTGGACTGTAAACATTAACAGTCATTCATGGGGTGGTGAGTGTGTGAGTCTCATTATAGTGCTTGGACTGTAAATATCAACAGTCATTCATGGGGTGATGGGTGTGTGAGTGTCATTACAGTGCTTGGACTGTAAATATCAACATTCATTCATGGGTTGGTGGGTGTGTGGGTGACATTACAGTGCTTGGACTATAAATATCAACAGTCATTCATGGGGTGGTTGTTTTGTGGGTGTCATTACAGTGCTTAGACTGAAAATATCAAGTCATTTATGGGGTGGTGGCTGTGTAAGTGTCATTACAGTACTTGGACTGTAAATATCAACAGTCATTCATGGGTTGTGAGGGTTTCATTAGAGTGCTTGGACTGTAAATATCAACAGTCATTCATAAGGTGGTGGGTGTGTGGGTGTCATTACAGTGCTTAGACTGTAAATATCAACAGTCATTCATAGGGTGGTGGGTGTGTGGCTGTCATTACAGTGCTTAGACTGTAAATATCAAGTAATTCCTGGGATGGTGGCTGTGTGAGTGTCATGACAGTTCTTGGATTGTAAATATCAGCAGTCATTCATTAGGTCGAGAGTGTGTGGGTGTCATTACAGTGCTTGGACTATAAATATCAACAGCCATTCATAGGGTGGTGGGTGTCATTAGAGTGCTTGGACTGTAAATATCAACAGTCATTCATGGGGTGGTGGGTGTGTCGGTGTCATTACAGTGCTTGGACTGAAAATAACAACCATAATTTATGAGGTAGTTGGTGTGGGGTTGTCATTACAGTGCTTGGACTGTAAATATCGACAGTCATTCATGGGGTGGTGGGTGTGTGGGTGTCATTACGGTGTTTTGATTGTAAATATCAATAGTCATTTATAAGGTGGTGGGTGTCATTAAAGTGCTTGGACTGTAAATATTAACAGTCATTCATGGAGTGGTGGGTGTATTAGTGTCATTACAGTGCTTGACTGTAAATATCAACAGTCATTCATAGGGTGGGGGGTGTGTGGCTGTCATTACAGTGCTTTGACTGTAAATATCGACAGTCATTCATGGGGTGGTGAGTTTGTGGATGTCATTACAGTGCTTAGACTGTAAATATTGACATTCATTTATGGGGTGGTGGGTATGTAGGTGTCATTACAGTTCTTGGACTGAAAAAATCAACAGTCATTTATAGGGTGGTGGGTGTGTGAGTGTCATTACAGAGCTTGGACTGTAAATATCAACAGTCATTCATGGGGTTGTGTGTGTGTAGGTGTCATTACAGTGCTTGGACAGTAAGTATCAACAGTCATTTATGGGTTAGTGGGTGTGTGGCTGTCATTATAGTGCTTGGACTGTAAATATCAACAGTCAATCATGGGGTGGTGGGTGTGTGAGTGTCATTACAGAGCTTGGACTGTAAATATCAACAGTCATTCATGGGGTTGTGTGTGTGTAGGTGTCATTACAGTGCTTAGACTTTAGGTATCAACAGTCATTAATGGCGTGGTGGGTGTGTGGGTGTCATTATAGTGCTTGGACTGTAAATATCAGCAGTCAATCATGGGGTGGTGGGTGTGTGGGTGTCATTACAGTGTTTTGATTGTAAGTATCAACAGTCATTAATAAGGTTGTGGGTGTCATTAGAATGCTTGGACTGTAAATATTAACAGTCATTACTGGAGTGGTGGGTGTATTGGTGTCATTACAGTGCTTGGACTGTAAATATCAACCATAATCATGGGGTTGTGGGTATGTGGCATCATTACAGTGCTTTGACTGTAAATATCAACAGTCATTCATGGGGTGGTGGGGGTGAGGGTTTCATATTAGTGCTTAGACTGTAAATATCAACAATCATTCATGGGGTGGTGGGTGTCTGGGTGTCATTATAGTGCTTGGACTGTAAATATCAAAAGTCATTCATGGGGTGGTGGGTGTGTGGGTGTCATTAAAGTGTTTTGACTGTAAATATTAACAGTCATTCATAGGGTGGTGGGTGTCATTAGAGTGCTTGGACTGTTAATATTAACAGTTATTTATGGGGAGGTAGGTGTGTTGGTGTCATGACAGTACTTGGACTGTAAATATCAACAGTCATTCATTAGGTGGTGAGTGTGTGGGTGTTATTACAGTTCTTGGACTGTAAATATCATCCATCATTCATTGGGTGGTGGATGTGTGTGTGACATTACAGTGCTTGGACTGTAAATATTAACAGTCATTAATGGGGTGGTGGGTTTGTGGAAGTCATTACAGTGCTTGGACTGAAAATATCAACCATAATTTATAGGGTGGTGGATTTGTGGGTGTTATTACAGTGGTTGGACTGTAAATATCAACATTCATTCCTAGGGTGCTGTGTGTGTGAGTGTGTGTCATTACAGAGCTTTGACTGTAAATATCAACAGTTATTCATGGAGTGGTGGGTGTGTGGGTGTCATTACAGTGCTTCGACAGTAAATATCAACAGTCATTCCTGGGGTGGTAGGTGTGTGGGTGTCATTACATTGCTTAGACTGTAAATATCAACAGTCATTAATTGGGTGGTGGGTGTGTGGGTGTCATTACAGTGCTTGTACTATAAATATCAACCGTCATTTTTGGGGTTATGGGTGTGTGGGTGTCATTACAGTTCTTGGACTGCAAATATCAACAGTCATACATAGGCTGGTGGGTGAGTGAATGTCATTACAGTGCTTGGACTATAAATATCAACAGTCATTCATTGGGTTGTGGGTGTGTAGGTGTCATTATAGTGCTTGGACTGTAAATATCAACAGTCAATCATGGTGTTATTGGGTATGTGAGTGTCATTACAGTGCTTGGACTGTAAATATCAACAGTCATACATGGGATGGTGGGAGTGTGGGTGTCATTACAGTGTTTTGATTGTAAATATCAACAGTCATTTATAAGGTGGTGGGTGTCATTAGAGTGCTTGGAATGTAAATATTAACAGTCATTCATGGAGTGGTGGGTGTATTGGTGTCATTACAGTGCTTGGACTGTAAATATGAACCATAATTCATGGGGTGGTGGGTGTGTGGTGTCATTACAGTTCTTGGACTGTAAATATCAACCATCATTCATTGGGTGGTGGATGTGTGTGTGACATTACAGTGCTTGGACTGTAAATATTAACAGTCATTCATGGGGTGGTGAGTGTGTGGATGTCATTACAGTGCTTGGACTGTAAATATCAACAGTCATTCATGGAGTGGTGGGTGTGTGGGTGTCATTACAGTGCTTGGACTGTAAATATCAATAGTCAATCATGAGGTGGTCGGTGTGTGGGTGTCATTACAGTGCTTGGAATGTAAATATCAACAGTCATTCATTTGGTGGTGCATGTGTTGTTGTCATGACAGTGCTTGGACTGTAAATATCAACAGTCATTCATGGGGTGTTGAGTGTGTGGGTGTCAATACAGTGCTCAGACTGTAAATATTAACAGTCATTCATGGGGTGGTGGGTGTGTGGATATCATTGCAGTGCTTAGACTGAAAATATCAACAGTCATTTATGGGGTGGTAGGTGTGTTTGTGTCATTACAGTGCTTGGACTATAAATATCAACGGTCATTTTTGGGGTTGTGGGTGTGTGGGTGTCATTACAGTTCTTGGACTGTAAATATCATAAGTCATTCTTGGGGTGGTGGGTGTGTGGCTGTCATTATAGTGGTTGGACTGTAAATATCAACAGTCATTCATGGGGTTGTGTGTGTGTAGGTGTCATTACATTGCATGGACTGTAAATATCAAAAGTCATTCTTGGGATGGTGGGTGTGTGGCTGTCATTATAGTGATTGGACTGTAAATATCAACAGTCAATCATGGGGTGGTATGTATGTGGGTGTCATTACAGTGCTTGGACACTAAATATCGACAGTCATTCATGGGGTGTTGGGTGTGTGGGTGTCATTACAGTGTTTTAAATGTAAATATCAACAGTCATTTATAAGGTGGAGGGTGTTATTTTAGTGCTTGGACTGTAAATATTACCAGTCATTTATGGAGTTGTGGGTGTGTTGGTGTCATTACAGGGCTTGGACTGTAAATATCAACCATAATTCATGGGGTGGTGGGTGTGGGGTGTCATTACAGTTCTTGGACTGTAAATATCAACCATCATTCATTAGGTGGTGGGTTTGGGGGTGTCATTACAGTGCTCAGACTGTAAATATTGACAGTCATTTATGGGGTGGTGGGTATGTAGGTGTCATTACAGTTCTTGGACTGAAAAAATCAACAGTCATTTATAGGGTGGTGGGTGTGTGAGTGTCATTACAGGGCTTGGACTGTAAATATCAACCATAATGCATTTGGTGGTGGGTGTGGGGCGTCATTACTGTGCTTTGACTGTAAATATCAACAGTCATTCATGGGGTGGTGGTGGTGAGGGTGTTATTACAGTGCTTGGACTGTAAATATCAACAGTCATTCATGGGGTGGTGCGTGTGTGGCTGTCATTACAGTGCTTGGACTGTAAACATTAACAGTCATTCATGGGGTGGTGAGTGTGTGAGTCTCATTATAGTGCTTGGACTGTAAATATCAACAGTCATTCATGGGGTGGTGGTTGTGAGGGTGTTATTACAGTGCTTGGACTGTAAATATCAACTGTAATTCATGGTGTGGTGGCTGTGTGAGTGTCATTACAGTACTTGGACTGTAAATATCAACAGTCATTCATGGGGTGGTTGGTGTGTGGGTGTCATTACAGTGTTTTGATTGTAAATATCAACAGTTATTCATAGGATGGTGGGTGTCATTATAGTGCTTAGACTGTAAATACCAACAGTCATTCATGAGGTGGTGGGTGTTTGGCTGTTATTACAGTGCTTGGACTGTAAATATCAACTGTAATTCATGGTGTGGTGGCTGTGTGAGTGTCATTACAGTACTTGGACTGTAAATATCAACAGTCATTCATGGGGTGGTTGGTGTGTGGGTGTCATTACAGTGCTTGGACTGTAAACATTAACAGTCATTAATGGGGTGGTGAGTGTGTGAGTCTCATTATAGTGCTTGGACTGTAAATATCAACAGTCATTCATGGGGTGATGGGTGCGTGAGTGTCATTACAGTGCTTGGACTGTAAATATCAACATTCATTCATGGGTTGGTGGGTGTGTGGGTGTCATTACAGTGCTTGGACTATAAATATCAACAGTCATTCATGGGGTGGTTGTTTTGTGGGTGTCATTACAGTGCTTAGACTGAAAATATCAAGTCATTTATGGGGTGGTGGCTGTGTAAGTGTCATTACAGTACTTGGACTGTAAATATCAACAGTCATTCATTGGGTGGTGGGTGTGTGGGTGTCATTACAGTGTTTTGATTGTAAATATCAACAGTCATTCATGGGTTGTGAGGGTTTCATTAGAGTGCTTGGACTGTAAATATCAACAGTCATCGATTGGGTGGTTGGTGTGTGGGTGTCATTACAGTTCTTGGACTGTAAATATCAACCATAATTCATTGGGTGGTGGGTGTGGGGGTGTCATTACAGTGCTTTGACTGTAAATATCAACAGTCATTAATGGGGTGGTGGGTGTGAGGGTGTCATTACAGTGCTTGGACTGTAAACATTAACAGTCATTCATGGGGTGGTGAGTGTGTGAGTCTCATTATAGTGCTTGGACTGTAAATATCAACAGTCATTCATGGGGTGATGGGTGCGTGAGTGTCATTACAGTGCTTGGACTGTAAATATCAACATTCATTCATGGGTTGGTGGGTGTGTTGGTGTCATTACAGTGCTTGGACTATAAATATCAACAGTCATTCATGGGGTGGTTGTTTTGTGGGTGTCATTACAGTGCTTAGACTGAAAATATCAAGTCATTTATGGTGTGGTGGCTGTGTAAGTGTCATTACAGTACTTGGACTGTAAATATCAACAGTCATTCATTGGGTGGTGGGTGTGTGGGTGTCATTACAGTGTTTTGATTGTAAATATCAACAGTCATTCATGGGTTGTGAGGATTTCATTAGAGTGCTTGGACTGTAAATATCAACAGTCATTCATAGGGTGGTGGGTGTGTGGGTGTCATTACAGTGCTTAGACTGTAAATATCAACAGTCATTCATAGGGTGGTGCGTGTGTGGCTGTCATTACAGTGCTTAGACTGTAAATATCAAGTAATTCGTGGGGTGGTGGCTGTGTGAGTGTCATGACAGTTCTTGGATTGTAAATATCAGCAGTCATTCATTAGGTCGAGAGTGTGTGGGTGTCATTACAGTGCTTGGACTATAAATATCAACAGCTATTCATAGGCTGGTGGGTGTCATTAGAGTGCTTGGACTGTAAATATCAATAGTCATTCATGGGGTGGTGGGTGTGTGGGTGTCAATACAGTGCTTGGATTGTAAATAACAACCATAATTTATGAGGTAGTGGGTGTGGGGGTGTCATTACAGTGCTTGGACTGTAAATATCGACAGTCATTCATGGGGTGGTGGGTGTGTGGGTGTCATTACGGTGTTTTGATTGTAAATATCAACAGTCATTTATAAGGTGGTGGGTGTCATTAAAGTGCTTGGACTGTAAATATTAACAGTCATTCATGGAGTGGTGGGTGTATTAGTGTCATTACAGTGCTTGGACTGTAAATATCAACAGTCATTCATAGGGTGGGGGGTGTGTGGCTGTCATTACAGTGCTTTGACTGTAAATATCAACAGTCATTCATGGGGTTGTGTGTGTGTAGGTGTCATTACAGTGCTTAGACTTTAGGTATCAACAGTCATTAATGGCGTGGTGGGTGTGTGGGTGTCATTATAGTGCTTGGACTGTAAATATCAGCAGTCAATCATGGGGTGGTGGGTGTGTGGGTGTCATTACAGTGTTTTGATTGTAAGTATCAACAGTCATTGATAAGGTGGTGGGTGTCATTAGAATGCTTGGACTGTAAATATTAACAGTCATTACTGGAGTGGTGGGTGTATTGGTGTCATTACAGTGCTTGGACTGTAAATATCAACCATAATCATGGGGTTGTGGGTATGGGGCATCATTACAGTGCTTTGACTGTAAATATCAACAGTCATTCATGGGGTGGTGGGGGTGAGGGTTTCATATTAGTGCTTAGACTGTAAATATCAACAATCATTCATGGGGTGGTGGGTGTGTGGGTGTCATTATAGTGCTTGGACTGTAAATATCAACAGTCATTCATGGGGTGGTGGGTGTGTGGGTGTCATTAAAGTGTTTTGACTGTAAATATTAACAGTCATTCATAGGGTGGTGGGTGTCATTAGAGTGCTTGGACTGTTAATATTAACAGTTATTTATGGGGAGGTAGGTGTGTTGGTGTCATGACAGTACTTGGACTGTAAATATCAACAGTCATTCATTAGGTGGTGAGTGTGTGGGTGTTATTACAGTTCTTGGACTGTAAATATCAACCATCATTCATTGGGTGGTGGATGTGTGTGTGACATTACAGTGCTTGGACTGTAAATATTAACAGTCATTAATGGGGTGGTGGGTTTGTGGATGTCATTACAGTGCTTGGACTAAAAATATCAACCATAATTTATAGGGTGGTGGATTTGTGGGGGTTATTACAGTGGTTGGACTGTAAATATCAACATTCATTCCTAGGGTGCTGTGTGTGTGAGTGTGTGTCATTACAGAGCTTTGACTGTAAATATCAACAGTTATTCATGGAGTGGTGGGTGTGTGGGTGTCATTACAGTGCTTCGACAGTAAATATCAACAGTCATTCCTGGGGTGGTAGGTGTGTGGGTGTCATTACATTGCTTAGACTGTAAATATCAACAGTCATTAATTGGGTGGTGGGTGTGTGGGTGTCATTACAGTGCTTGTACTATAAATATCAACCGTCATTTTTGGGGTTATGGGTGTGTGGGTGTCATTACAGTTCTTGGACTGCAAATATCAACAGTCATACATAGGCTGGTGGGTGAGTGAATGTCATTACAGTGCTTGGACTATAAATATCAACAGTCATTCATTGGGTTGTGGGTGTGTAGGTGTCATTATAGTGCTTGGACTGTAAATATCAACAGTCAATCATGGTGTTATTGGGTATGTGAGTGTCATTACAGTGCTTGGACTGTAAATATCAACAGTCATACATGGGATGGTGGGAGTGTGGGTGTCATTACAGTGTTTTGATTGTAAATATCAACAGTCATTTATAAGGAGGTGGGTGTCATTAGAGTGCTTGGAATGTAAATATTAACAGTCATTCATGGAGTGGTGGGTGTATTGGTGTCATTACAGTGCTTGGACTGTAAATATGAACCATAATTCATGGGGTGGTGGGTGTGGGGTGTCATTACAGTTCTTGGACTGTAAATATCAACCATCATTCATTGGGTGGTGGATGTGTGTGTGACATTACAGTGCTTGGACTGTAAATATTAACAGTCATTCATGGGGTGGTGAGTGTGTGGATGTCATTACAGTGCTTGGACTGTAAATATCAACAGTCATTCATGGAGTGGTGGGTGTGTGGGTGTCATTACAGTGCTTGGACTGTAAATATCAATAGTCAATCATGAGGTGGTCGGTGTGTGGGTGTCATTACAGTGCTTGGAATGTAAATATCAACAGTCATTCATTTGGTGGTGCGTTTGTTGTTGTCATGACAGTGCTTGGACTGTAAATATCAACAGTCATTCATGGGGTGTTGTGTGTGTGGGTGTCAATACAGTGCTCAGACTGTAAATATTAACAGTCATTCATGGGGTGGTGGGTGTGTGGATATCATTGCAGTGCTTAGACTGAAAATATCAACAGTCATTTATGGGGTGGTAGGTGTGTTTGTGTCATTACAGTGCTTGGACTATAAATATCAACGGTCATTTTTGGGGTTGTGGGTGTGTGGGTGTCATTACAGTTCTTGGACTGTAAATATCATAAGTCATTCTTGGGGTGGTGGGTGTGTGGCTGTCATTATAGTGGTTGGACTGTAAATATCAACAGTCATTCATGGGGTTGTGTGTGTGTAGGTGTCATTACATTGCATGGACTGTAAATATCAAAAGTCATTCTTGGGATGGTGGGTGTGTGGCTGTCATTATAGTGATTGGACTGTAAATATCAACAGTCAATCATGGGGTGGTATGTATGTGGGTGTCATTACAGTGCTTGGACACTAAATATCGACAGTCATTCATGAGGTGTTGGGTGTGTGGGTGTCATTACAGTGTTTTAAATGTAAATATCAACAGTCATTTATAAGGTGGAGGGTGTTATTTTAGTGCTTGGACTGTAAATATTACCAGTCATTTATGGAGTTGTGGGTGTGTTGGTGTCATTACAGGGCTTGGACTGTAAATATCAACCATAATTCATGGGGTGGTGGGTGTGGGGTGTCATTACAGTTCTTGGACTGTAAATATCAACCATCATTCATTAGGTGGTGGGTTTGTGGGTGTCATTACAGTGCTCAGACTGTAAATATTGACAGTCATTTATGGAGTGGTGGGTATGTAGGTGTCATTACAGTTCTTGGAGTGAGAAAATCAACAGTCATTTATAGGGTGGTGGGTGTGTGAGTTTCATTACTGTGCTTTGACTGTAAATATCAACAGTCATTCATGGGATGGTGGTGGTGAGGGTGTTATTACAGTGCTTGGACTGTAAATATCAACAGTCATTCATGAGGTGGTTTGTGTGTGGATGTTATTACAGTGCTTGGACTGTAAATATCAAGTCATTTATGGGGTGGTGGGTGTGTGTGTGTCATTAGTGCTTGGACTGTAAATATCAACAGTCATTTATGGGGTGGTGGGTGTGTTGTTATCATTACAGTGCTTGGACTGTAAATTTCAAAAGTCATTCTTGGGGTGGTGGGTGGGAGGGTGTTATTACAGTGCTTGGACTAAAAAATATCAACCATCAATTATGCGGTGGTGTTGTGTGTGGATTTCATTACAGAGCTTGGACTGTAAATATAAACAGTCATTCATAGGTTGGTGGCTGTGTGAGTGACATTACAGAGCTTGGAATGTAAATATCAACAGTCATTTATGGGGTGGTGGGTGTGTTGTTATCATTACTGTGCTTGGACTGTAAATTTCAAAAGTCATTCTTGGGGTGGTGGGTGGGAGGGTGTCATTACAGTGCTTGGACTGTAAATATCAACAATCAATCATGGGGTGGTGGGTGTATGGGTGTCATTACAGAGCTTGGACTGTAAATATCAACAGTCATTCATGGGGTGGTGGGTGTGTGGGTGTCATTACAGTGATTGGACTGTAAATATCAACAGTCATTCTTGGGTAAGTGGGTGTGTGGGTGTCATTATAGTGCTTAGACTGTAAATACCAACAGTCATTCATGAGGTGGTGGGTGTTTGGCTGTTATTACAGTGCTTGGACTCTAAATATCAACTGTAATTCATGGTGTGGTGGCTGTGTGAGTGTCATTACAGTACTTGGACTGTAAATATCAACAGTCATTCATGTGGTGGTTGGTGTGTGGGTGTCATTAGAGTGTTTTGATTGTAAATATCAACAGTTATTCATAGGATGGTGGGTGTCATTAGAGTGCTTGGACTGTAAATATCAACAGTCATCGATTGGGTGGTTGGTGTGTGGGTGTCATTACAGTTCTTGGACTGTAAATATCAACCATAATTCATTGGGTGGTGGGTGTGGGGGTGTCATTACAGTGCTTTGACTGTAAATATCAACAGTCATTAATGGGGTGGTGGGTGTGAGGGTGTCATTACAGTGCTTGGACTGTAAACATTAACAGTCATTCATGGGGTGGTGAGTGTGTGAGTCTCATTATAGTGCTTGGACTGTAAATATCAACAGTCATTCATGGGGTTATGGGTGTGTGAGTGTCATTACAGTGCTTGGACTGTAAATATCAACATTCATTCATGGGTTGGTGGGTGTGTGGGTGTCATTACAGTGCTTGGACTATAAATATCAACAGTCATTCATGGGGTGGTTGTTTTGTGGGTGTCATTACAGTGCTTAGACTGAAAATATCAAGTCATTTATGGGGTGGTGGCTGTGTAAGTGTCATTACAGTACTTGGACTGTAAATATCAACAGTCATTCATTGGGTGGTGGGTGTGTGGGTGTCATTACAGTGTTTTGATTGTAAATATCAACAGTCATTCATGGGTTGTGAGGGTTTCATTAGAGTGCTTGGACTGTAAATATCAACAGTCATTCATAGGGTGGTGGGTGTGTGGGTGTCATTACAGTGCTTAGACTGTAAATATCAACAGTCATTCATAGGGTGGTGCGTGTGTGGCTGTCATTACAGTGCTTAGACTGTAAATATCAAGTAATTCGTGGGGTGGTGGCTGTGTGAGTGTCATGACAGTTCTTGGATTGTAAATATCAGCAGTCATTCATTAGGTCGAGAGTGTGTGGGTGTCATTACAGTGCTTGGACTATAAATATCAACAGCCATTCATAGGCTGGTGGGTGTCATTAGAGTGCTTGGACTGTAAATATCAACAGTCATTCATGGGGTGGTGGGTGTGTGGGTGTCAATACAGTGCTTGGACTGTAAATAACAACCATAATTTATGAGGTAGTGGGTGTGGGGGTGTCATTACAGTGCTTGGACTGTAAATATCGACAGTCATTCATGGGGTGGTGGGTGTGTAGGTGTCATTACGGTGTTTTGATTGTAAATATCAACAGTCATTTATAAGGTGGTGGGTGTCATTAAAGTGCTTGGACTGTAAATATTAACAGTCATTCATGGAGTGGTGGGTGTATTAGTGTCATTACAGTGCTTGTACTATAAATATCAACCGTCATTTTTGGGGTTATGGGTGTGTGGGTGTCATTACAGTTCTTGGACTGCAAATATCAACAGTCATACATAGGCTGGTGGGTGAGTGAATGTCATTACAGTGCTTGGACTATAAATATCAACAGTCATTCATTGGGTTGTGGGTGTGTAGGTGTCATTATAGTGCTTGGACTGTAAATATCAACAGTCAATCATGGTGTTATTGGGTATGTGAGTGTCATTACAATGCTTGGACTGTAAATATCAACAGTCATACATGGGATGGTGGGAGTGTGGGTGTCATTACAGTGTTATGATTGTAAATATCAACAGTCATTTATAAGGTGGTGGGTGTCATTAGAGTGCTTGGAATGTAAATATTAACAGTCATTCATGGAGTGGTGGGTGTATTGGTGTCATTACAGTGCTTGGACTGTAAATATGAACCATAATTCATGGGGTGGTGGGTGTGGGGTGTCATTACAGTTCTTGGACTGTAAATATCAACCATCATTCATTGGGTGGTGGATGTGTGTGTGACATTACAGTGCTTGGACTGTAAATATTAACAGTCATTCATGGGGTGGTGAGTGTGTGGATGTCATTACAGTGCTTGGACTGTAAATATCAACAGTCATTCATGGAGTGGTGGGTGTGTGGGTGTCATTACAGTGCTTGGACTGTAAATATCAATAGTCAATCATGAGGTGGTCGGTGTGTGGGTGTCATTACAGTGCTTGGAATGTAAATATCAACAGTCATTCATTTGGTGGTGCGTGTGTCGTTGTCATGACAGTGCTTGGACTGTAAATATCAACAGTCATTCATGGGTGTTGAGTGTGTGGGTGTCAATACAGTGCTCAGACTGTAAATATTAACAGTCATTCATGGGGTGGTGGGTGTGTGGATATCATTGCAGTGCTTAGACTGAAAATATCAACAGTCATTTATGGGGTGGTAGGTGTGTTTGTGTCATTACAGTGCTTGGACTATAAATATCAACGGTCATTTTTGGGGTTGTGGGTGTGTGGGTGTCATTACAGTTCTTGGACGGTAAATATCATAAGTCATTCTTGGGGTGGTGGGTGTGTGGCTGTCATTATAGTGGTTGGACTGTAAATATCAACAGTCATTCATGGGGTTGTGTGTGTGTAGGTGTCATTACATTGCATGGACTGTAAATATCAAAAGTCATTCTTGGGATGGTGGGTGTGTGGCTGTCATTATAGTGATTGGACTGTAAATATCAACAGTCAATCATGGGGTGGTATGTATGTGGGTGTCATTACAGTGCTTGGACACTAAATATCGACAGTCATTCATGAGGTGTTGGGTGTGTGGGTGTCATTACAGTGTTTTAAATTTAAATATCAACAGTCATTTATAAGGTGGAGGGTGTTATTTTAGTGCTTGGACTGTAAATATTACCAGTCATTTATGGAGTTGTGGGTGTGTTGGTGTCATTACAGGGCTTGGACTGTAAATATCAAACATAATTCATGGGGTGGTGGGTGTGGGGTGTCATTACAGTTCTTGGACTGTAAATATCAACCATCATTCATTAGGTGGTGGGTTTGTGGGTGTCATTACAGTGCTCAGACTGTAAATATTGACAGTCATTTATGGGGTGGTGGGTATGTAGGTGTCATTACAGTTCTTGGACTGAAAAAATCAACAGTCATTTATAGGGTGGTGGGTGTGTGAGTGTCATTACAGGGCTTGGACTGTAAATATCAACCATAATGCATGGGGTGGTGGGTGTGGGGCGTCATTACTGTGCTTTGACTGTAAATATCAACAGTCATTCATGGGGTGTTGGTGGTGAGGGTGTTATTACAGTGCTTGGACTGTAAATATCAACAGTCATTCATGGGGTGGTGGGTGTGTGGATGTTATTACAGTGCTTGGACTGTAAATATCAAGTCATTTATGGGGTGGTGGGTGTGTGTGTGTCATTAGTGCTTGGACTGTAAATATCAACAGTCATTTATGGGGTGGTGGGTGTGTTGTTATCATTACAGAGCTTGGACTGTAATTCTCAAAAGTCATTCTTGGGGTGGTGGGTGGGAGGGTGTTATTACAGTGCTTGGACTAAAAAATATCAACCATCAATTATGCGGTGGTGTTGTGTGTGGATTTCATTACAGAGCTTGGACTGTAAATATAAACAGTCATTCATAGGTTGGTGGGTGTGTGAGTGACATTACAGAGCTTGGAATGTAAATATCAACAGTCATTTACGGGGTGGTGGGTGTGTTGTTATCATTACTGTGCTTGGACTGTAAATTTCAAAAGTCATTCTTGGGGTGGTGGGTGTGTGGGTGTCATTACAGTGCTTGGACTGTAAATATCAACAATCAATCATGGGGTGGTGGGTGTATGGGTGTCATTACAGAGCTTGGACTGTAAATATCAACAGTAATTTATAAGGTGGTGGGTGTCATTAAAGTGCTTGGACTGTAAATATTAACAGTCATTCATGGAGTGGTGGGTGTATTAGTGTCATTAAAGTGCTTGGACTGTAAATATCAACAGTCATCAATAGGGTGGTGGGTGTCATTAGAGTGCTTGAACTTGAAATATCAACAGTCATTCATGGGTTGTGAGGGTGTCATTAGAGTGCTTGGACTGTAAATATCAACAGTCATTCATGGGGTTATGGGTGTGTGAGTGTCATTACAGTGCTTGGACTGTAAATATCAACATTCATTCATGGGTTGGTGGGTGTGTGGGTGTCATTACAGTGCTTGGACTATAAATATCAACAGTCATTCATGGGGTGGTTGTTTTGTGGGTGTCATTACAGTGCTTAGACTGAAAATATCAAGTCATTTATGGGGTGGTGGCTGTGTAAGTGTCATTACAGTACTTGGACTGTAAATATCAACAGTCATTCATTGGGTGGTGGGTGTGTGGGTGTCATTACAGTGTTTTGATTGTAAATATCAACAGTCATTCATGGGTTGTGAGGGTTTCATTAGAGTGCTTGGACTGTAAATATCAACAGTCATTCATAGGGTGGTGGGTGTGTGGGTGTCATTACAGTGCTTAGACTGTAAATATCAACAGTCATTCATAGGGTGGTGCGTGTGTGGCTGTCATTACAGTGCTTAGACTGTAAATATCAAGTAATTCGTGGGGTGGTGGCTGTGTGAGTGTCATGACAGTTCTTGGATTGTAAATATCAGCAGTCATTCATTAGGTCGAGAGTGTGTGGGTGTCATTACAGTGCTTGTACTATAAATATCAACAGCCATTCATAGGCTGGTGGGTGTCATTAGAGTGCTTGGAATGTAAATATCAACAGTCATTCATGGGGTGGTGGGTGTGTGGGTGTCAATACAGTGCTTGGACTGTAAATAACAACCATAATTTATGAGGTAGTGGGTGTGGGGGTGTCATTACAGTGCTTGGACTGTAAATATCGACAGTCATTCATGGGGTGGTGGGTGTGTGGGTGTCATTACGGTGTTTTGATTGTAAATATCAACAGTCATTTATAAGGTGGTGGGTGTCATTAAAGTGCTTGGACTGTAAATATTAACAGTCATTCATGGAGTGGTGGGTTTATTAGTGTCATTACAGTGCTTGTACTATAAATATCAACCGTCATTTTTGGGGTTATGGGTGTGTGGGTGTCATTACAGTTCTTGGACTGCAAATATCAACAGTCATACATAGGCTGGTGGGTGAGTGAATGTCATTACAGTGCTTGGACTATAAATATCAACAGTCATTCATTGGGTTGTGGGTGTGTAGGTGTCATTATAGTGCTTGGACTGTAAATATCAACAGTCAATCATGGTGTTATTGGGTATGTGAGTGTCATTACAGTGCTTGGACTGTAAATATCAACAGTCATACATGGGATGGTGGGAGTGTGGGTGTCATTACAGTGTTATGATTGTAAATATCAACAGTCATTTATAAGGTGGTGGGTGTCATTAGAGTGCTTGGAATGTAAATATTAACAGTCATTCATGGAGTGGTGGGTGTATTGGTGTCATTACAGTGCTTGGACTGTAAATATGAACCATAATTCATGGGGTGGTGGGTGTGGGGTGTCATTACAGTTCTTGGACTGTAAATATCAACCATCATTCATTGGGTGGTGGATGTGTGTGTGACATTACAATGCTTGGACTGTAAATATTAACAGTCATTCATGGGGTGGTGAGTGTGTGGATGTCATTACAGTGCTTGGACTGTAAATATCAACAGTCATTCATGGAGTGGTGGGTGTGTGGGTGTCATTACAGTGCTTGGACTGTAAATATCAATAGTCAATCATGAGGTGGTCGGTGTGTGGGTGTCATTACAGTGCTTGGAATGTAAATATCAACAGTCATTCATTTGGTGGTGCGTGTGTCGTTGTCATGACAGTGCTTGGACTGTAAATATCAACAGTCATTCATGGGGTGTTGATTGTGTGGGTGTCAATACAGTGCTCAGACTGTAAATATTAACAGTCATTCATGGGGTGGTGGGTGTGTGGATATCATTGCAGTGCTTAGACTGAAAATATCAACAGTCATTTATGGGGTGGTAGGTGTGTTTGTGTCATTACAGTGCTTGGACTATAAATATCAACGGTCATTTTTGGGGTTGTGGGTGTGTGGGTGTCATTACAGTTCTTGGACGGTAAATATCATAAGTCATTCTTGGGGTGGTGGGTGTGTGGCTGTCATTATAGTGATTGGACTGTAAATATCAACAGTCAATCATGGGGTGGTATGTATGTGGGTGTCATTACAGTGCTTGGACACTAAATATCGACAGTCATTCATGAGGTGTTGGGTGTGTGGGTGTCATTACAGTGTTTTAAATGTAAATATCAACAGTCATTTATAAGGTGGAGGGTGTTATTTTAGTGCTTGGACTGTAAATATTACCAGTCATTTATGGAGTTGTGGGTGTGTTGGTGTCATTACAGGGCTTGGACTGTAAATATCAACCATAATTCATGGGGTGGTGGGTGTGGGGTGTCATTACAGTTCTTGGACTGTAAATATCAACCATCATTCATTAGGTGGTGGGTTTGTGGGTGTCATTACAGTGCTCAGACTGTAAATATTGACAGTCATTTATGGGGTGGTGGGTATGTAGGTGTCATTACAGTTCTTGGACTGAAAAAATCAACAGTCATTTATAGGGTGGTGGGTGTGTGAGTGTCATTACAGGGCTTGGACTGTAAATATCAACCATAATGCATGGGGTGGTGGGTGTGGGGCGTCATTACTGTGCTTTGACTGTAAATATCAACAGTCATTCATGGGGTGGTGGTGGTGAGGGTGTTATTACAGTGCTTGGACTGTAAATATCAACAGTCATTCATGGGGTGGTGGGTGTGTGGATGTTATTACAGTGCTTGGACTGTAAATATCAAGTCATTTATGGGGTGGTGGGTGTGTGTGTGTCATTAGTGCTTGGACTGTAAATATCAACAGTCATTTATGGGGTGGTGGGTGTGTTGTTATCATTACAGTGCTTGGACTGTAAATTTCAAAAGTCATTCTTGGGGTGGTCGGTGGGAGGGTGTTATTACAGTGCTTGGACTAAAAAATATCAACCATCAATTATGCGGTGGTGTTGTGTGTGGATTTCATTAGAGAGCTTGGACTGTAAATATAAACAGTCATTCATAGGTTGGTGGGTGTGTGAGTGACATTACAGAGCTTGGAATGTAAATATCAACAGTCATTTATGGGGTGGTGGGTGTGTTGTTACCATTACTGTGCTTGGACTGTAAATATCAACAGTCATTCTTGGGTAAGTGGGTGTGTGGGTGTCATTATAGTGCTTAGACTGTAAATACCAACAGTCATTCATGAGGTGGTGGGTGTTTGGCTGTTATTACAGTGCTTGGACTGTAAATATCAACTGTAATTCATGGTGTGGTGGCTGTGTGAGTGTCATTACAGTACTTGGACTGTAAATATCAACAGTCATTCATGGGGTGGTTGGTGTGTGGGTGTCATTACAGTGTTTTGATTGTAAATATCAACAGTTATTCATAGGATGGTGGGTGTCATTAGAGTGCTTGGACTGTAAATATCAACAGTCATCGATTGGGTGGTTGGTGTGTGGGTGTCATTACAGTTCTTGGACTGTAAATATCAACCATAATTCATTGGGTGGTGGGTGTGGGGGTGTCATTACAGTGCTTTGACTGTAAATATCAACAGTCATTAATGGGGTGGTGGGTGTGAGGGTGTCATTACAGTGCTTGGACTGTAAACATTAACAGTCATTCATGGGGTGGTGAGTGTGTGAGTCTCATTATAGTGCTTGGACTGTAAATATCAACAGTCATTCATGGGGTTATGGGTGTGTGAGTGTCATTACAGTGCTTGGACTGTAAATATCAACATTCATTCATGGGTTGGTGGGTGTGTGGGTGTCATTACAGTGCTTGGACTATAAATATCAACAGTCATTCATGGGGTGGTTGTTTTGTGGGTGTCATTACAGTGCTTAGACTGAAAATATCAAGTCATTTATGGGGTGGTGGCTGTGTAAGTGTCATTACAGTACTTGGACTGTAAATATCAACAGTCATTCATTGGGTGGTGGGTGTGTGGGTGTCATTACAGTGTTTTGATTGTAAATATCAACAGTCATTCATGGGTTGTGAGGGTTTCATTAGAGTGCTTGGACTGTAAATATCAACAGTCATTCATAGGGTGGTGGGTGTGTGGCTGTCATTACAGTGCTTAGACTAAATATCAAGTAATTCGTGGGGTGGTGGCTGTGTGAGTGTCATGACAGTTCTTGGATTGTAAATATCAGCAGTCATTCATTAGGTCGAGAGTGTGTGGGTGTCATTACAGTGCTTGGACTATAAATATCAACAGCCATTCATAGGCTGGTGGGTGTCATTAGAGTGCTTGGACTGTAAATATCAACAGTCATTCATGGGGTGGTGGGTGTGTGGGTGACAATACAGTGCTTGGACTGTAAATAACAACCATAATTTATGAGGTAGTGGGTGTTGGGGTGTCATTACAGTGCTTGGACTGTAAATATCGACAGTCATTCATGGGGTGGTGGGTGTGTGGGTGTCATTACGGTGTTTTGATTGTAAATATCAACAGTCATTTATAAGGTGGTGGGTGTCATTAAAGTGCTTGGACTGTAAATATTAACAGTCATTCATGGAGTGGTGGGTGTATTAGTTTCATTACAGTGCTTGTACTATAAATATCAACCGTCATTTTTGGGGTTATGGGTGTGTGGGTGTCATTACAGTTCTTGGACTGCAAATATCAACAGTCATACATAGGCTGGTGGGTGAGTGAATGTCATTACAGTGCGTGGACTATAAATATCAACAGTCATTCATTGGGTTGTGGGTGTGTAGGTGTCATTATAGTGCTTGGACTGTAAATATCAACAGTCAATCATGGTGTTATTGGGTATGTGAGTGTCATTACAGTGCTTGGACTGTAAATATCAACAGTCATACATGGGATGGTGGGAGTGTGGGTGTCATTACAGTGTTATGATTGTAAATATCAACAGTCATTTATAAGGTGGTGGGTGTCATTAGAGTGCTTGGAATGTAAATATTAACAGTCATTCATGGAGTGGTGGGTGTATTGGTGTCATTACAGTGCTTGGACTGTAAATATGAACCATAATTCATGGGGTTGTGGGTGTGGGGTGTCATTACAGTTCTTGGACTGTAAATATCAACCATCATTCATTGGGTGGTGGATGTGTGTGTGACATTACAGTGCTTGGACTGTAAATATTAACAGTCATTCATGGGGTGGTGAGTGTGTGGATGTCATTACAGTGCTTGGACTGTAAATATCAACAGTCATTCATGGAGTGGTGGGTGTGTGGGTGTCATTACAGTGCTTGGACTGTAAATATAAATAGTCAATCATGAGGTGGTCGGTGTGTGGGTGTCATTACAGTGCTTGGAATGTAAATATCAACAGTCATTCATTTGGTGGTGCGTGTGTCGTTGTCATGACAGTGCTTGGACTGTAAATATCAACAGTCATTCATGGGGTGTTGAGTGTATGGGTGTCAATACAGTGCTCAGACTGTAAATATTAACAGTCATTCATGGGGTGGTGGGTGTGTGGATATCATTGCAGTGCTTAGACTGAAAATATCAACAGTCATTTATGGGGTGGTAGGTGTGTTTGTGTCATTACAGTGCTTGGACTATAAATATCAACTGTCATTTTTGGGGTTGTGGGTGTGTGGGTGTCATTACAGTTCTTGGACGGTAAATATCATAAGTCATTCTTGGGGTGGTGGGTGTGTGGCTGTCATTATAGTGGTTGGACTGTAAATATCAACAGTCATTCATGGGGTTGTGTGTGTGTAGGTGTCATTACATTGCATGGACTGTAAATATCAAAAGTCATTCTTGGGATGGTGGGTGTGTGGCTGTCATTATAGTGATTGGACTGTAAATATCAACAGTTAATCATGGGGTGGTATGTATGTGGGTGTCATTACAGTGCTTGGACACTAAATATCGACAGTCATTCATGAGGTGTTGGGTGTGTGGGTGTCATTACAGTGTTTTAAATGTAAATATCAACAGTCATTTATAAGGTGGAGGGTGTTATTTTAGTGCTTGGACTGTAAATATTACCAGTCATTTATGGAGTTGTGGGTGTGTTGGTGTCATTACAGGGCTTGGACTGTAAATATCAACCATAATTCATGGGGTGGTGGGTGTGGGGTGTCATTACAGTTCTTGGACTGTAAATATCAACCATCATTCATTAGGTGGTGGGTTTGTGGGTGTCATTACAGTGCTCAGACTGTAAATATTGACAGTCATTTATGGGGTGGTGGGTATGTAGGTGTCATTACAGTTCTTGGACTGAAAAAATCAACAGTCATTTATAGGGTGGTGGGTGTGTGAGTGTCATTACAGGGCTTGGACTGTAAATATCAACCATAATGCATGGGGTGGTGGGTGTGGGGCGTCATTACTGTGCTTTGACTGTAAATATCAACAGTCATTCATGGGGTGGTGGTGGTGAGGGTGTTATTACAGTGCTTGGACTGTAAATATCAACAGTCATTCATGGGGTGGTGGGTGTGTGGATGTTATTACAGTGCTTGGACTGTAAATATCAAGTCATTTATGGGGTGGTGGGTGTGTGTGTGTCATTAGTGCTTGGACTGTAAATATCAACAGTCATTTATGGGGTGGTGGGTGTGTTGTTATCATTACAGTGCTTGGACTGTAATTCTCAAAAGTCATTCTTGGGGTGGTGGGTGGGAGGGTGTTATTACAGTGCTTGGACTAAAAAATATCAACCATCAATTATGCGGTGGTGTTGTGTGTGGATTTCATTACAGAGCTTGGACTGTAAATATAAACAGTCATTCATAGGTTGGTGGGTGTGTGAATGACATTACAGAGCTTGGAATGTAAATATCAACAGTCATTTATGGGGTGGTGGGTGTGTTGTTATCATTACTGTGCTTGGACTGTAAATTTCAAAAGTCATTCTTGGGGTGGTGGGTGTGTGGGTGTCATTACAGTGCTTGGACTGTAAATATCAACAATCAAACATGGGGTGGTGGGTGTATGGGTGTCATTACAGAGCTTGGACTGTAAATATCAACAGTAATTTATAAGGTTGTGGGTGTCATTAAAGTGCTTGGACTGTAAATATTAACAGTCATTCATGGAGTGGTGGGTGTATTAGTGTCATTACAGTGCTTGGACTGTAAATATCAACAGTCATCAATAGGGTGGTGGGTGTCATTAGAGTGCTTGAACTTGAAATATCAACAGTCATTCATGGGTTGTGAGGGTGTCATTAGAGTGCTTGGACTGTAAATATCAACAGTCATTAATGGGGTGGTGGGTGTGTGGGTGTCATGACAGTGCTTGGACTGTAAATATCAACAGTTATTTATGGGGTGGTAAGTGTGTTGGTGTCATTACAGTGCTTAGAATTTAAATATCAACAGTCATTCATGGGGTGGTGGGTGTGTGGGTGTCATTACAGTGCTTGGACTATAAATATCAACAGACATTCATGGGGTGGTGGGTGTGTGGGTGTCATTACAGTGCTTAGACTATAAATATCAACAGTCATTCGTAGGGTGGTGGGTGTCATTAGAGTGCTTGGACTGTAAATATCAACAGTCATTCATGGGGTGGTGTGTGTGAGTGTCATTACAGAGCTTGGACTGTAAATATCAACAGTCATTTATGGGGTGGTGTGTGTGTGGGTGTCATTACAGTGCTTGGACTATAAATATCAACAGTCATTCATGGGTTGGTGGGTGTGTGGGTGTCATTAGAGTGCTTGGACTGTAAATATCAACAGTCATTCATGGGGTGGTGGGTTTTTGGGTGTCATTACAGTTCTTGGACTGTAAATATCAACCATAATTCATGGGGTAGTGGGTGTGGGGGTGTCATTACAGTACTTTGACTGTAAATATCAACAGTCATTCATGGGGTGGTGGAGGTGAGGGTGTTATTACAGTGCTTGGACTGTAAATATCAACAGTCATTCATGGGGTGGTGTGTGTGTGGATGTTATTACAGTGCTTGGACTGTAAATATCAAGTCATTTATGGGGTGGTGGGTGTGTGTGTGTCATTAGTGCTTGGACTGTAAATATCAACAGTCATTTATGGGGTGGTGGGTGTGTTATTATCATTACAGTGCTTGGACTGTAAATTTCATAAGTCATTCTTGGGGTGGTGGGTGTGAGGGTGTTATTACAGTGCTTGGACTATAAATATCAACCATCAATTATGCGGTGGTGTTGTGTGTGGATTACATTACAGAGCTTGGACTGTAAATATCAACAGTCATTCATAGGTTGGTGGGTGTGTGAGTGTCATTACAGAGCTTGGAATGTAAATATCAACAATCATTTATGGGGTGGTGGGTGTATTGTTATCATTACTGTGCTTGGACTGTAAATTTCAAAAGTCATTCTTGGGGTGGTGGGTGTGTGGGTGTCATTACAGTGCTTAGACTGTAAATATCAACAGTCATTTATTGGGTGGTGGGTGTTTGGCTGTCATTACAGTGCTTGGACTGTAAATATCAACAATCAATCATGGGATGGTGGGTGTATGGGTGTCATTACAGAGCTTGGACTGTAAATATCAACAGTCATTCATGGAGTGGTGGGTGTGTGGGTGTCATTACAGTGATTGGACTGTAAATATCAACAGTCATTCTTGGGTAGGTGGGTGTGTGGGTTTCATTATAGTGTTAGGACTGTAAATACCAACAGTCATTCATGAGGTGGTGGGTGTTTGGATGTTATTACAGTGCTTGGACTGTAAATATCAACAGTAATTCATTGTGTGGTTGCTGTGTGAGTGTCATTACAGTACTTGGACTGTAAATATCAACAGTCATTCATGGGGTGGTTGGTGTGTGGGTGTCATTACAGTGTTTTGATTGTAAATATCAACAGTCATTCATAGGGTGGTGGTTGTCATTAGAGTGCTTGGACTGTAAATATCAACAGTCATCGATTGGGTGGTTGGTGTGTGGGTGTCATTACAGTTCTTGGACTGTAAATATCAACCATAATTCATTGGGTGGTGGGTGTGGGGGTGTCATTACTGTGCTTTGACTGTAAATATCAACAGTCATTCATGAGGTGGTGGGTGTGAGGGTGACATTACAGTGCTTGGACTGTAAACATTAATAGTCATTCATGGGGTTGTGAGAGTGTGAGTCTCTTTATAGTGCTTGGACTGTAAATATCAACAGTCATTCATGGGGTGATGGGTGTGTGGGTGTCATTACAGTGCTTGGACTGTAAATATCAAGTCATTCATGGGATGGTAGGTGTGTGTGTGTCATTAGTGCATGGACTGTAAATATCAACAGTCATTCATGGGGTGGTGGGTGGCATTACAGTGCTTGGAATGTAAATATCAACAGTCATTCATTGGGTGATGGGTGTGTGGATGTCATTACAGTGCTTGGACTGTAAATATCAACAGTCATTCATGGGTTGGTGTGTGTGTGGGTGTCATTACAGTGCTTGGACTATAAATATTAACAGTCATTCATGGGGTGGTGGCTGTGTAAGTGTCATTACAGTACTTGGACTGTAAATATCAACAGTCATTCATGGGGTGGTGGGTGTGTGGGTGTCATTACAGTGTTTTGATTGTAAATATCAACAGTCATTCATGGGTTGTGAGGGTGTCATTAGAGTTCTTGGACTGTAAATATCAACAGTCATTCATAGGGTGGTGGGTGTGTGGGTGTCATTACAGTGCTTAGACTGTAAATATCAACAGTCATTTATAGGGTGGTGGGTGTGTGGCTGTCATTACAGTGCTTAGACTGTAAAAATCAAGTAATTCGTGGAGTGGTGGCTGTGTGAGTGTCATGACAGTGCTTGGATTGTAAATATCAGCAGTCATTCATGGGGTGGAGAGTGTGTGGGTGTCATTACAGTGCTTGGACTATAAATATCAACAGCCATTCATAGGGTGGTGGGTGTCATTAGAGTGCTTGGACTGTAAATATCAACAGTCATTTATGGGGTGGTGGGTGTGTGGGTGTCATTACAGTGCTTGGACTGTAAATAACAACCATAATTTATGAGGTAGTGGGTGTGGGGATGTCATTACAGTGCTTTGACTGTAAATATCGACAGTCATTCTTGGGGTGGTGGGTGTGTGGGTGTCATTACAGTGCTTAGACTGTAAATATCAACAGTCATTTATTGGGTGGTGGGTTTTTGGCTGTCATTACAGTGCTTGGACTGTAAATATCAACAATCAATCATGGGGTGGTGGGTGTATGGGTGTCATTACAGAGCTTGGACTGTAAATATCAACAGTCATTCATGGGGTGGTGGGTGTGTGGGTGTCATTACAGTGATTGGACTGTAAATATCAACAGTCATTCTTGGGTAGGTGGGTGTGTGGGTGTCATTATAGTGCTTAGACTGTAAATACCAACAGTCATTCATGAGGTGGTGGGTGTTTGGCTGTTATTACAGTGCTTGAACTGTAAATATATCAGTAATTCATGGTGTGGTGGCTGTGTGAGTGTCATTACAGTACTTGGACTGTAAATATCAACAGTCATTCATGGGGTGGTGGGTGTGTGGGTGTCATTACAGTGTTTTGATTGTAAATATCAACAGTCATTCATAGGGTGGTGGGTGTCATTAGAGTGCTTGGACTGTAAATATTAACAGTCATCGATTGGGTGGTTGGTGTGTGGGTGTCATTACAGTTCTTGGACTGTAAATATCAACCATATTTTATTGGGTGGTGGGTGTGGGGGTGTCAATACAGTGCTTTGACTGTAAATATCAACAGTCATTCATGGGGTGTTGGGTGTGAGGGTGTCATTACAGTGCTTGTACTGTAAACTTTAATAGTCATTCATGGGGTTGTGAGTGTGTGAGTCTCTTTATAGTGCTTGGACTGTAAAAATCAACAGTCATTCATGGGGTGATGGGTGTGTGGGTGTCATTACAGTGCTTGGACTGTAAATATCAAGTCATTCATGGGATTGTAGGTGTGTGTGTGTCATTAGTGCATGGACTGTAAATATCAACAGTCATTCATGGGGTGATGGGTTGTGGATGTCATTACAGTGCTTTGACTGTAAATATCAACAGTCATTCATGGGGTGGTGGCTGTGTAAGTGTCATTACAGTACTTGGACTGTAAATATCAACAGTCATTCATGGGGTGGTGGGTGTGTGGGTGTCATTACAGTGTTTTGATTGTAAATATCAACAGTCGTTCAAGGGTTGTGAGGGTGTCATTAGAGTGCTTGGGCTGTAAATATCAACAGTCATTCATAGGGTGGTGGGTGTGTGGGTGTCATTACAGTGCTTAGACTGTAAATATCAACAGTCATTCATATGGTGGTAGGTGTGTGGCTGTCATTACAGTGCTTAGACTGTAAATATCAAGTAATTTGTAAGGTGGTGGCTGTGTGAGTGTCATGACAGTGCTTAGATTGTAAATATCAGCAGTCATTCATGGGGTGGAGAATGTGTGGGGGTCATTACAGTGCTTGGACTATAAATATCAACAGCCATTCATAGGGTGGTGGGTGTCATTAGAGTGCTTGGAATGTAAATATCAACAGTCATTCATGGGGTGGTGGGTGTGTGGGTGTCATTACAGTGCTTGGACTGTAAATAACAACCATAATTTATGAGGTAGTGGTTGTGGGGGTGTCATTACAGTGCTTTGACTGTAAATATCGACAATCATTCATGGGGTGGTGGGTGTGTGGGTGTCATTACAGTGTTTTGATTGTAAAGATCAACAGTCATTTATAAGGTGGTGGGTGTCATTAAAGTGCTTGGACTGTAAATATTAACAGTCATTCATGGAGTGGTGGGTGTATTAGTGTCATTACAGTGCTTGGACTGTAAATATCAACAGTCATTCATAGGGTGGGGTGTGTGTGGCTGTCATTACAGTGCTTTGACTGTAAATATCGACTGTCATTCATGGGGTGGTGGGTTTGTTGGTGTCATTACAGTGCTCAGACTGTAAATATTGACATTCATTTATGGGGTGGTGGGTGTGTAGGTGTCATTACAGTTCTTGGACTGAAAAAATCAACAGTCATTAATAGGGTGGTGGGTGTGTGAGTGTCATTACAGAGCTTGGACTGTAAATATCAACAGTCATTCATGGAGTTGTGTGTGTGTAGGTGTCATTACAGTGCTTAGACTGTAAGTATCAACAGTCATTTATGGGATAGTGGGTGTGTGGCTGTCATTATAGTGGTTGGACTGTAAATATCAACAGTCAATCATGGGGTGGTATGTATGTGGGTGTCATTACAATGCTTGGACGGTAAAATATCGACAGTCATTCATGGGGTGATGGGTGTGTGGGTGTCATTACAGTGTTTTGATTGTAAATATCAACAGTCATTTATAAGGTGGTGGGTGTCATTAGAGTGCTTAGACTGTAAATAGTAACAGTCATTCATGGAGTGGTGGGTGTGTTGATGTCATTACAGTGCTTGGACTGTAAATATCAACCATAATTCATGGGGTGGTGGGTGTGGGGTGTCACTACAGTTCTTGGACTGTAAATATCAACCATCATTCATTGGGTGGTGGATGTGTGTGTGCCATTACAGTGCTTGGACTGTAAATATTAACAGTCATTCATGGGGATGGTGGGTGTTTGGATGTCATTACAGTGCTTTGACTGTAAATATAAACAGTCATTCAAGGAGTGGTGGGTGTGAGGGTGACATTACAGTGCTTGGACTGTAAATATTAACAGTCATTCATGGGGTGGTGGGTGTGTGGGTGTCATTACAATGGTTGGATTGTAAATATCAACAGTCATCAATAGGGTGGTGGGTGTCATTAGAGTGCTTGAACTGGAAATATCAACAGTCATTCATGGGTTGTGAGGGTGTCATTAGAGTGCTTGGACTGTAAATATCAACAGTCATTCATGGGGTGGTGGGTGTGTGGGTGTCATGACAGTGCTTGGACTGTAAATATCAATAGTCATTTATGGGGTGGTGAGTGTGTTGGTGTCATTACAGTGCTTGGACTATAAATATCAACAGTCATTCATGGGGTGGTGGATGTGTGGGTGTCATTACAGTGCTTGGAGTATAAATATCAACAGTCATTCATGGGGTGGTGGGTGTGTGGGTGTCATTACAGTGCTTAGACTATAAATATCAATAGTCATTCATAGGGTGGTGGGTATCATTAGAGTGCTTGGACTGTAAATATCAACAGTCATTCATGGGGTGGTGTGTGTGTGAGTGTCATTACAGAGCATGGACTGTAAATATCAACAGTCATTTATAGGGTGGTGTGCGTGTTGGTGTCATTACAGTGCTTGGACTGTAAATATCAACATTCATTCATGGGATGGTGGGTGTGTAGGTGTCATTACAGTGCTTAGACTGTAAATATCAAGTAATTCGTTGGGTGGTGGCTGTGTGAGTGTCATTAGAGTGCTTGGACTGTAAATATCAACAGTCATTCATGGGGTGGTGGGTGTATGGGTGTCATTACAGTGCTTGGACTGTAAATAACAACCATAATTTATGAGGTAGTGGGTGTGGGGGTGTCATTACAGTGCTTTAACTGTAAATATCGACAGTCATTCATGGGGTGGTGGATGTGTGGGTGTCATTACAGTAGTTAGACTATTAATATCAACAGTCATTCATAGGGTGGTGGGTGTCATTAGAGTGCTTGGACTGTAAATATCAACAGTCATTCATGGGGTGGTGTGTGTGTGAGTGTCATTCCAGAGCTTGGACTGTAAATATCAACAGTCATTTATGGGGTGGTGTGTGTGTGGGTGTCATTACAGTGCTTGGACTGTAAATATAAACATTCATTCATGGAATGGTGGGTGTGTGGGTGTCATTACAGTATTTTGATTGTAAATATCAACAGTCATTCCTAGGGTGGTAAGTGTCATTAGAGTGCTTGGACTGTAAATATCAACAGTCATTCATAAGGTGGTAGGTGTGTGGGTGTCATTACAGTGCTTGGACTATAAATATCAACCATAATTCATGGGGTGGTGGGTGTGGGGTGTCATTACAGTTCTTGGAGTGTAAATATCAACCATCATTCATTGGGTGGTGGATGTGTGTGTGACATTACAGTGCTTGGACTATAAATATTAACAGTCATTCATGGGGATGGTGGGTGTTTGGATGTCATTACAGTGCTTTGACTGTA
Organism: Petrolisthes cinctipes; assembly: GCA_033782935.1. NCBI lineage: Eukaryota > Metazoa > Arthropoda > Malacostraca > Decapoda > Porcellanidae > Petrolisthes > Petrolisthes cinctipes. The sequence goes on from JAWQEG010000412.1 coordinate 339,419, forward strand.
AATATCAACAGTCATTCATGGGGTGGTGTGTGTGAGGGTGACATTACAGTGATTGGACTGTAAATATTAACAGTCATTCATGGGGTGGTGGGTGTGTGGGTGTCATGACAGTGCTTGGACTGTAAATATCAACAGTCATTTATGGGGTGGTGAGTGTGTTGGTGTCATTACAGTGCTTGGACTATAAATATCAACAGTCATTCATGGGATGGTGGGTGTGTGGGTGTCATTACAGTGCTTGGATTGTAAATATCAACAGTCATTCATGGGGTGGTGGGTGTGTGGGTGTCATTACAGTGCTTAGACTATAAATATCAACAGTCATTCATAGGGTGGTGGGTGTCATTAGAGTGCTTGGACTGTAAATATCAACAGTCATTTATGGGGTGGTGTGTGTGTGAGTGTCATTCCAGAGCTTGGACTGGAAATATCAACAGTCATTTATGGGGTGGTGTGTGTGTGGGTGTCATTACAGTGCTTGGACTGTAAATATCAACATTCATTCATGGGATGGTGTATGTGTGGGTGTCATTACAGTATTTTGATTGTAAATATCAACAGTCATTCGTAGGGTGGTGGGTGTCATTAGAGTGCTTGGACTGTAAATATCAACCATCATTCATGGGATGGTGGGTTTGTGGGTGTCATTACAGTTCTTGGACTGTAAATATCAACCATAATTCATGTGGTAGTGGGTGTGGGGGTGTCATTAAAGTGCTTTGACTGTAAATATTAACAATCATTCATGGAGTGGTGGGTGTGTGGATGTTATTAAAGTGCTTAGACTGAAAATATCAACAGTCATTCATGGGGTGGTGGGTGTGTGGTTGTCATTACAGTGCTTAGACTATAAATATAAACAGTCTATTATGGGGTGGTGGGTGTGTGGGTGTCATACCAGTGCTTAGTCTGTAAATATCAACAGTCATTCATAGGGTGGTGGGTGTGTGGCTGTCATTACAGTGCTTGGACTGTAAATATTAACAGTCATTCATTTGGTGGTGTGTGTGTCAGTGTCATTACAGAGCTTGGACTGTAAATATTAACAGTCATTCATGGGGTGGTGTGTGTGTGGGTGTCATTACAGTGCTTGGACTGTAAATATCAACATTCATTCATGGAATGGTGGGTGTGTGGGTGTCATTACAGTATTTTGATTGTAAATATCAATAGTCATTCCTAGGGTGGTAAGTGTCATTAGAGTGCTTGGACTGTAAATATCAACAGTCATTCATGGGGTGGTGGGTGTGTGGGTGTCATTACAGTGCTTGGACTGTAAATATCAACCATAATTCATGGGGTAGTGGGTGTGAGGGTTTCATTACAGTGCTTTGACTGTAAATATCAACAGTCATTCATGGGGTGGTGGGTGTGAGTGTGACATTACAGTGCTTGGACTGTAAATATCAACAGTCATTCATTGGTTGGTGGGTTTGTGGGTGTCATTATAGTGCTTGGACTGTAAATATCAACAGTCATTCATGGGGTGGTGGGTGTGTGGGTGTCATTACAGTGCTTGGACTGTAAAAATTATGTCATTTATGGGGTGGTGGGTTTGTGTGGGTCATTAGTGCTTGGACTGTAATTTTAACCAGTCATTCATGGGGTGGTGGGTGGCATTACAGTGCTTGGACTGTAACTATCAACAGTCATTCATGGGTTGCGTGGGTGTCATTACAGAGGTTGGACTGTAAATATCAACAGTAATTCATGAGGTGGTGGGTGTGTGGGTGTTATTACAGTGCTTCGACTGTAAATATCAACAGTCATTCATGGGGTGGTGGGTGTGTGGATGTCATTCCAGTGCTTGGACTGTAAATATCAACCATCATTCATGAGTTGGTTAGTGTGGGGCGTCATTACAGTGCTTTTACTGTAAATATCAACAGTCATTCATGGGGTGGTGGGTGTGTGGGTGTCATTACAGTTCTTGGACTGTAAATATCAACAGTCATTCATAGGGTGGTGGGTGTGTGGGTTTCATTAGTGATTTGGCTGTAAATATCAACAGTCATTCATGGGTTTATGGGTGTGTGGGTGTCATTACATTTCTTGGACTGTAAATATCAACAGTCATTCATAGGGTGGGGGGTGTGTGGCTGTCATTACAGTGCTTTGACTGTAAATATCGACAGTCATTCATGGGGTGGTGGGTTTGTGGGTGACATTACAGTGCTCAGACTGTAAATATTGACAGTCATTTATGGGGTGGTGGGTGTGTAGGTGTCATTACAGTTCTTGGACTGAAAAAATTTACAGTCATTTATAGGGTGGTGGGTGTGTGAGTGTCATTACAGAGCTAGGACTGTAATTATCATCAGTCATTCATGGGGTTGTGTGTGAATAGGTGTCATTACAGTGCTTGGACTGTAAGTATCAACAGACATTTATGGGATAGTGGGTGTGTGGCTGTCATTATTGTGCTTGGACTGTAAATATCAACAGTCAATCATGGGGTGGTATTTATGTGGGTGACATTACAGTGCTTGGACTGTGAAATATCGACAGGCATTCAAGGGGTGATGGGTATGTGGGTGTCATTACAGCATTTTGATTGTAAATATCAACAGTCATTTATAAGGTGGCGGGTGTCATTAGAGTGCTTAGACTGTAAATAGTAACAGTCATTCATGGAGTGGTGGGTGTGTTGGTGTCATTACAGTGCTTGGACTGTAAATATCAACAGTCATTTATAGGGTGGTGAGTGTGTTGGTGTCATTACAGTGCTTGGACTATAAATATCAACAGTCATTCATGGGGTGGTGGGTGTCATTACAGTGCTTGGACTATAAATATCAACAATCATTCATGGGGTGGTTGGTGTGTGGGTGTCATTACAGTGCTTAGACTATAAATATCAACAGTCATTCATAGGGTGGTGGGTGTCATTAGAGTGCTTGGACTGTAAATATCAACAGTCATTCATCGGGTGGTGTGTGTGTGAGTGTCATTACAGAGCTTGGACTATAAATATCAAAAGTCATTTATGGGGTCGTGTGTGTGTGGGTGTCATTACAGTGCTTGGACTGTAAATATCAACATTCATTCATGGGATGGTGGGTGTCATTACAGTATTTTGATTGTAAATATCAACAGTCATTCATAGGGTGGTGGGTGTCATTAGAGTGCTTGGACTGTAAATATCAACAGTCATTCATGGGGTGGTGGGTTTGTGAGTGTCATTACAGTTCTTGGAATGTAATTATCAACCATAATTCATGGGGTAGTGGGTGTGGGGGTGTCATTACAGTGCTTTGACTGTAAATATTAACAGTCATTCATGGGGTGGTGGGTGTGTGGATGTCATTACAGTGCTTAGACTGAAAATATCAACAGTCATTTTTGGGGTGGTGGGTGTGTGGGTGTCATTACAGTTATTGGACTATAAATATCAACAGTCATTCATGGGGTGGTGGGTGTGTGGTTGTCATTACAGTGCTTAGACTATAAATATCAACAGTCATTCATGGGGTGGTGGGTTCGTGGGTGTCATACCAGTGCTTAGTCTGTAAATATCAACAGTCATTCATAGGGTGGTGGGTGTGTGGCTGTCATTACAGTGCTTGGACTGTAAATATCAACAGTCATTCATTTGGTGGTGTGTGTGTGAGTGTCATTACAGAGCTTGGACTGTAAATATTAACAGTCATTCATGGGGTGGTGTGTGTGTGGGTGTCATTACAGTGCTTAGACTTTAAATATCAACAGTCATTCATAGGGTGGTGGGTGTCATTAGAGTGCTTGGACTGTAAATATCAACAGTCATTCATGGGGTGGTGGGTTTGTGGGTGTCATTACAGTTCTTGGACTGTAATTATCAACCATAATTCATGGGGTAGTGGGTGTGGGGGTGTCATTACAGTGCTTTGACTGTAAATATTAACAGTCATTCATGGGGTGGTGGGTGTGTGGATGTCATTACAGTGCTTAGACTGAAAATATCAACAGTCATTTATGGGGTGGTGGGTGTGTGGGTGTCATTACAGTGCTTGGACTATAAATATCAACAGTCATTAATAGGGTGGTGGGTGTGTGGCTGTCATTACAGTGCTTGGACTGTAAATATCAACAGTCATTCATTTGGTGGTGTGTGTGTGAGTTTCATTACAGAGCTTGGACTGTAAATATTAACAGTCATTCATGGGGTGGTGTGTGTGTGGGTGTCATTACAGTGCTTGGACTGTAAATATCAACATTCATTGATGGGATGGTGGGTGTGTGGGTGTCATTACAGTATTTTGATTGTAAATATTAACAGTCATTCATAGGGTGGTAAGTGTCATTAGAGTGTTTGGACTGTAAATATCAACAGTCATTCATGGGGTGGTGGGTGTGTGGGTGTCATTACAGTGCTTGGACTGTAAATATCAACCATAATTCATGGGGTAGTGGGTGTGAGGGTGTCATTACAGTGCTTTGACTGTAAATATCAACAGTCATTCATGGGGTGGTGGGTGTGAGGGTGACATTACAGTGCTTTGACTGTAAATATCAACAGTCATTCATGGGTTGGTGGGTGTGTGGGTGTCATTATAGTGCTTGGACTGTAAATATCAACAGTCATTCATGGGGTGGTGTGTGTGTGGGTGTCATTACAGTGCTTGGACTGTAAAAATTATGTCATTAATGGGGTGGTGGGATTGTGTGGGTCATTAGTGCTTGGACTGTAAATATAAACAGTCATTCATGGGGTGGTGGGTGGCATTACAGTGCTTGGACTGTAACTATCAACAGTCATTCATGGGTTGTGTGGGTTTCATTACAGAGGTTGGACTGTAAATATCAACAGTAATTCATGAGATGGTGGGTGTGTGGGTGTTATTACAGTGCTTCGACTGTAAATATCAACAGTCATTCATGGGGTGGTGGGTGTGTGGATGTCATTACAGTGCTTGGACTGTAAATATCAACCACCATTCATGAGGTGGTTAGTGTGGGGCATCATTACAGTGCTTTTACTGTAAATATCAACAGTCATTCATGGGGTGGTGGGTGTGTGGGTGTCATTACAGTTCTTGGACTGTAAATATCAACATCATTCATAGGATGGTGGGTGTGTGGGTTTCATTAGTGATTGGGCTGTAAATATCAACAGTCATTCATGGGTTTATGGGTGTGTAAGTGTCATTACAGTTCTTGGACTGAAAAAATCAACAGTCATTTATAGGGTGGTGGGTGTGTGAGTGTCATTACAGAGCTTGGACTGTAATTATCATCAGTCATTCATGGGGTTGTGTGTGTATAGGTGTCATTACAGTGCTTGGACTGTAAGTATCAACATACATTTATGGGATAGTGGGTGTGTGGCTGTCATTATTGTGCTTGGACTGTAAATATCAACAGTCAATCATGGGGTGGTATTTATGTGGGTGACATTACAGTGCTCAGACTGTAAATATCAACAGTCATTTATAGGGTGGTGAGTGTGTTGGTGTCATTACAGTGTTTGGACTATAAATATCAACAGTCATTCATGGGGTGGTGGGTGTGTGGGTGTCATTACAGTGCTTGGACTATAAATATCAACAGTCATTCATGGGGTGGTTGGTGTGTGGGTGTCATTACAGTGCTTAGACTATAAATATCAACAGTCATTCATAGGGTGGTGGGTGTCATTAGAGTGCTTGGACTGTAAATATCAACAGTCATTCATTTGGTGGTGTGTGTGTGAGTGTCATTACAGATCTTGGACTGTAAATATCAAAAGTCATTTATGGGGTGGTGTGTGTGTGGGTGTCATTACAGTGCTTGGACTGTAAATATCAACATTCATTCATGGGATGGTGGGTGTGTGGGTGTCATTACTGTATTTTGATTGTAAATATTAACAGTCATTCATAGGGTGGTAAGTGTCATTAGAGGGTTTGGACTGTAAATATCAACAGTCATTCATGGGGTGGTGGGTGTGTGGGTGTCATTCCAATGCTTGGACTGTAAATATCAACCATCATTCTTGAGGTGGTTAGTGTGGGGCCTCATTACAGTGATTGGGCTGTAAATATCAACAGTCATTCATTGGATTATGGGTGTGTGGGTGTCATTACAGTGCTTGGACTGTAAATATCAACAGTCATTCATGAAGTGGTGGGTGTGTGGGTGTCATTACAGTGCTTGAACTGTAATTATCAACAGTCATTAATGGGGTGGTGCAAATAAGTCCATCTAAACATTTTGGTTTTAGTAAAATATTTTCAAAATTAATTGAAGACTTGAAGGAACTTGAGAACAACGGCATTCAAATTAATAATGATATTTTGAAGGGGACACTATATTGCATTACTTGGGATAACTTGGGGTTTCATGGCATTGGTGCTTTTACAGAAAATATTTGTAGATATTGTAACATAACCCTAAAAGAATTTCCTACTGACCCTGTGCATGTTGGTGTAATGAGAACAGTGGAAGACTATACATTAGCAATACAACAACTTTAAAACGAGAACACTGTCAAAATTTTAAATAATGTCATAGGTATTAAATTTAATTATCCATTCAATGCACTGAAATATTATCATGTCTGCAAAGCAGGTTTTCCACCATGCCTGGGTCATGACATTTTTTAGGGTGTTGGTGATTATAATGTTGCTCTGATATTGAAGAATTTAGTAAATGAAAAGAGATGGCTAACTTATGCAGAAGTTAATCAGTGTATAATTATGTTTCTTTATCGTGGTACAGATGCTGCCTCAATGCCATGTCAAGTAAATACTTCAGGTACTAAATTAGGTGGTCAGGCTACACAAAACTGGTGTTTAATCAGGCTGTTGCCTGTTATATTATATGGCAAAATAGTTGATGTTAATGATCCTGTTTGGCAGTTGTTCCTGTTATTACGTAACATTACTGAAATTATCTGTGCCCCAAAGTTTGACGACTCTGACCTTGCATATCTAGCAATACTTATTAATGAATATTTAGAAGACAGACAAAGAATTTTTCAAATGACAAACTGAGGCCAAAGCATCATTTTCTAAAACATTATCCAAACCTAATTTTGCTGTTTGGCCCATTAATTCGTTTGTGGACATTACGCTTTGAAAGCAAGCACTGCTACTTCAAAGGATGCATTAAAAGTGCCCATTCCTTCAAGAATGTGTGTCAGACCATGAGTGAAAAACATCAGTTATTACAAGCATACAAACAGGCCAGTTCATATTTTCCCACTGATATAGAGGTTGTAAAAAACATTTTGTTAATCTCAGATACATAAAGTTCAGATATTAAAAAAGCCTTAATGATGTGTCAGATTACTGAAGGTGCAGAAGTTAGCTTGGAAGTGACAATAATGGGGACTCCATACAAGAAGGGACACTATGTGGTGTTAAGTAAATGTGAACAGGGTCTAATGTTAGGTGAGATTCAGTTCATAATATTGAACTCCTGTACAAAAGCATAATTTTTAGTAAAAAAAATTCACAGAACAAATTTCCAAGGAGTTGCAATTATCTACAGTATTGAACACCTTCCCATGCTCTTCCTTTAAATGTACAGAATTTTCTAAACTCCTAGATTATTACCCACTGGTTGACTACAAAAGAGGAAAATAATTGTTGATCCCACTCAAACACAATATATCTGCATAAGACTTCCAAGAAAATTGAAAAGGTAATTTAAAGATTATAATTCTATATTCATGTAGACCATTAGATTTCCTGTACAGTACTGTTTACCAGTACTACAGTACATTATATTCATCTCCTTTCCCTGGTGCATGATTTCAAGAAAATGACAAAAGGTTGAACTGAAATGGAAGCTAATTGTTAAAGTTCCATACAAAAGATTAAAACATTCTGAACTGGAATTGGTTGTAGCTAAGGACCATGATGGTTATGAAGCAGATGACAGTGATAGTGATACTTGTAGTACAAGTAGTAGAGAGACAGTGATTTACATGACAGGTAAAGTACAGTACTGTACCATATGCACTGTAATTATGAAAACTGCTTATATGAGTAATGTACAGCATACTAAAGTAACTCCACTTCTCTACCTTTAATTGTGTTCTACATTGAATTTTTTACACAAAAATCATAAGTAAAATGAAAATGGTTAAATGACTTCTGTAAACTGGGGTTCGGCTTCCCTGAGCTCAGCTAGCTAAGTTAAACTGTTCTAATGAGATATGGTAGGCCTATGTGCAGTTATGTTAACTTACTTCCTTGGTTTGGATCATTATGGGTTTAATCTAGCAGTAGCTGTTTCATTTTCTAATTATTTTCTAATTATCAGAGACTGGATTGATTGATTTATTTATTGATGCTATTAGGCATCTGGCGGCGCAACAGCAATGGTCATATACCGCCCAACATAAAATGGTCATCTACATCATTAATAAAATATGTAAAAAGATTAAATAATTTTCACTACCTCGAAAGGGAGAAGCAGCATGAATAAAACCCACATCTTCCAAAAAATCATTTATTAATGAAATAACCTACTTAAGTTAGATATATAAAAGAATTGAAATATTAACGAAAGAAACATTAAACTTTAACTACCTAAAAATTAATAGCCATAAATACAATAAAATTCACAATTTGTGGAGAAGGCCAGCCTCCTCCACATACGAGAGGGTGTTCTCTCCCACACCACAAGCCTCCTCCCCGAGGACCTGAGAGAGACTGTAAGAACCGTCACCCTCCTGGTACTCAGAGAGGTGCCTTCGACGAAGGTCACCAAGGCTGGGACACTCAACAATAAGATGCTGCACTGTCAAAGGGACCAGACAATCATCACAGTAGGGAGGGTGAGCCCTCTCCATTAAAAAGCCATGAGTCAATAATGTGTGGCCAATGTGCAGACGGACAAGAGCCGTCTCCCACCAGCGGGACAGGCCACTGTAGCTCCACAAACCAAGGTGCTGGCGGATGTCGCGGAGCTTGTTAGCCCCGACGGCATCCCATCTGTCCTGCCAGCAGGAACAAACAGTAGCATCCATGTAGGGTCGAAGGTCCACTGCAGGAACAGGATGATGCCTGGCAGGAGGCCGGGAATTGGAGACCGCAGCCTTAGCCAGGGCGTCAGCCCGCTCATTCCCATCAACACCCACATGGGCCGGGACCCAACAACAAGTGATTTTGCGGCCACGACGACCCAGGAGGACAAGCCACTCAAGAATGGCCAACACCAGAGGATGGGAAGAGTTAAAATTACACAAGGCCTGCCAGGCACTACAGGAATCGCTAAAAATAGTAAACGGAGGCTGAGGGAGAGTAAAAATTACTTGGAGGGCATATAAAATGGCCGAGAGCTCAGCAGTAAAAATTGACATGACAGAAGGGAGCCTGCCGCCACGGCAAAAGTCAGGAAAGACAACTCCAAAGCCAACTCCAGCATCAGACTTTGACCCATCAGTGTACACAGAAAGGGACTCCCTGTGAGTGAAGGCATGTTCTAAAAAGAGGGAACGAGCCACTGGAGGAGAAAGAGATTCCTTCTTGTCTGTAAAGCAGGTGTAGGGAAAAACTTCTGGAAAAAGCCATGGAGCCACCCTGGGGACCCTCACAGGTCAAATCTGTAAGTCATCACTGCCCATCTCCTCCATAGCCTTCCTGACCTGGAAGCCAAAGGGCCATGGTGTACGAGAATGTAAAAGGTAGTACTGAGACATGATATCAGATGACACTGCCAAGCAGGGAAGGGAGTCAGAAAGTCGATGTAATCGATGCCAACAACGAACCATCAAGGACTGGCGACGGAGATCATGAGGTGGCTCATTAGCGTCCACCAGGAGACTGGGGATTGGGGACGACCTCAAGGCTCCGGTCGCCAGACGTACTCCAGCATGATGAACAGGGTCTAAAACTCTGAGACGGGCATCGGTGGCAGAAGAGTACACCTCACACCCATAGTCGTGTTTTGACCTAATAAGAACATGGTATAGGCGGAGGAGGGTGGCCCGATCAGCCTCCCAGGATGTATGGCCCAGGGCCCTCAACAGGTTAAGAGCCTTGAGGCAAGAGACCTTAAGTGTACGTAAGTGTGGCACCCAAGTCAAAACCTTGTCAAAAAGGAGACCCAAAAAGCGAGTCTCCTCGACACAGCGTATCCGATGACCATACATGAATAAGTCCGGATCGGGGTGGATGCCTCGGATGCCGCAGAAGTGCATAGCAACTGTCTTGGAAGGAGAAAATCGAAACCCATGAGAACCAGTCCAACGTGACACCCTGTCAAGGGCAAGCTGCATGCGCCGCTCTGCCACTGACATACGGGAAGCAGCAAACCAGACTGCTAGGTCGTCAACGTACATCAAGTTAGCTATACCGTCTGGAAGGGATGAGGCAATGGCAATAATTTCTACTGCAAACAATGTGACACTGAGGACGCTTTCCTGGGGGATGCCCTCCTCCTGTGCAACAGATGCTGAGTGGGTGGTACCAACCCTCACAGAAAAAACTGCGACCACTGAGAAACTCCTTAAGAAATGCGACCCCGCAGGCCATATAAATGGAGCTGCTGCAGGATGCCATATTGCCATGTAGTGTCATAGGCTTTCTCTAAATCAAAGAATACACAGACAAGGTGTTGATGTCGTGCAAAGGCCTCGCATGCAGCAGCTTCCAACCTGACCAGAGCATCTGTAGTGGAACGGTGTTTACGAAAGCCAGACTGGGACGGAGACAGAAAATCACCCCGTTCTAAGAAGTATACCAGTCTGACATTCACCATCTTTCCAAATAGTTTACAGAGACAGGAGGTCAAGGCAATTGGTCGATAACTGAGGGCAACACCAGAGTCCTTGCCCAGCTTGAGGAAAGGAAGGATGGTAGCAACCCTGCACCCAGAAGGGAAGACACCCTCCAGCCAGATTCTGTTATATAAAGCTAAAAGAAGTGAGATCGCCTCCTCACCCAAGTGTCGTAACATTGCATATGGGATGTTGTCTGGCCCAGGAGAAGTGTCGCCGCAGAGAGAGAGAGCAAAATGCAGGTCTTTCAGGGTGAATATATGGTTATAACTTTCATTCTCGTTCCCTGAGAAATCCAGGACAGTACGCTCCTTGGCTCTTAACTCATGCCTGACAGCCAGAGGTCGAGAGTCACGGCTGGAGGCTTTTGCAAAAGCCTCCGCCATGGTATTGGCCACTGTCAAACCATCCATGATCTTAATTCCATTGACCTTAAGTACAGGTGGAGAACTAGGAGAAAACTTCCTCGCCATCATACGGACTCTCCTGAACACTTGGGTGAGTGGAGTTTTAGTATTAATTGAAGACACATAGGCCTTCCAAGATGCACGTCGTGCCTCTTTTAAAACTCGTCTAGCCCGAGCCCTTGCCCGTCGGAAGCCTCTTAAAGAGTTGGGTCCCCACGATTGCGACGAAGGCGAGAGAAAGCAGCGCGCTTCTCCCGCACAGCGTTGGTGCAGACTGATGACCACCAAGGGACAGGACGTTTGGGAAAGTAACCAGAAGTTCTAGTGATAGAGTTGAGAGCAGCAGAGTGGAGCATATCAGTGAAATATGTTACAGCCTCGTCAGAGCTACCAAAATCAACTACAGAAGAGACCGAAGAAGTTAGCTCTCTAAAAAAACTGCCAGTCAGCCTTCTCTAATTTCCACCTAGGAAGACGAGACTGTGGTTCGTACCAGTTACCTTCTAAAAGTATAGGGAAGTGGTCACTGCCATATAAATCAGGCAACACTCTCCAAGTAAAATCCAACAGAGCACTGGGTGAGCAGAGGGAAATGTCAATGGCAGTAAAAGTCCCAGTAGTGCTATTAAAATGTGTCACATCTCCCGTATTTAAAACCCCTAATCCCTCATCCTCTATAAAAGAAGCCAATAAAACACCCCTGGGGTTGACCGAACTGTCACCCCACAGAAGGACACAATTCCACTAAAGGACCTTAAACGGTGTTACTTTAGTACTGATTTTTGGGAAGCCTCACGGAGGTACTTCCCACTACCACCTCGACCTGAGGGTTTACTCAAACAATAAGATTTGTCTAATCCTAGGCCACTAGAAGAAGAGCGAACCCGAGGAGTAGTATGTGGGGCAGTAATTGGGACCCGTAGACGAGTCCCTGAAGCATCTGATATGTTAGAATATGAAGGTATATGAGCTGGGATATTCTTTGAAACAATTACATTGGTTTTGTCCTGTACAGCAGTGGTATCACTGACACAGGCAGATACATCAACATCCATAATACAGGTGGTAGAATCACTCCGTTGCTCAAGCAGAAGAGAAACTGAATCTTTTGAAGTAACAACATCCGTGGCATCCACATTAACTTCACGCCCCTCTGATGATCCCGAAGGAAGCTTGTGAGGAGGAACTTCTGTTGAATCAAGAGATTCATCAGAGCCACGAAAACGTTTCTGGTGAAATTGAGAGGAAACTATGGATGAGTTCACAGAGATGGTTGCCTTACAAGGTGGAATATCTATAGAGTCAAGTGCCTCAGAGGAACCACGAAGGCATCTCTGTGGCAGTTTAGGTGACTTAAGTTTCCTTTTTGGAGAGCGTGTGGCAGCGTGAACCTCTACCACATGGACACCTTTAGCTAAAGTCTGAGAATTGTCATCAGTTGAAGGTTCAACAGAATGAGTGTCTGATAAAGTTTCCAAGACAGAGAAATTATTATGTAGAGTAACCTTAGAAACATTCTCACTCGAGCAAAAAGCAGAAAGCAGCTGCCTCTTGAGAGGGTTGAGAGGGTGCTGCAACCAATTTAGGGCGAAGGGAGGAGGCGTATGTCTTCACACCACCATCCTTCTGTCGCCTGAAGTTGAGTTGCCGTCTGGCACTACCTATGCTAATGAATTGAATATTAGCCAAGTGGAGGATATCCTGCTCAAGGAGGTACATCTTACATTGGCGAGAACGCAAGGGGTGAGCATCTCTGCATTAAAAGCAGTAACTCTCTGACCGACACTCAGAAGTAAGATGTGAATCAAAAGCAGAACAATTACCACACCGGGAACGGTTGTTGCAGTTCCTCCTCCCATGACCAAACTCATAACAACAGAAACACTGTAGGGGACGCTCAACAAAAGGCTTCATCAAGTGAGGTGGGGTTAATGTTAATGCGATCTGGGATATGCGAGCCATAGAAAGTGAGGATGATCATATTTTTACTGCCTTTCATCTTCGTTACTCGTTGGACACTGTCTGGGCACATAGCGAGAATGTCCTCTTCAGAGAATTCATACAGGTCCTCATTATATATACGCCCCTTGCTATAATTAAATGTTCGATGTGGTTTAATAGATTCAAACATGCTATCAGAAGGACAGGGGAGATTGAGGAGCATCATGGCCTGTGTAAGATCTTTGGCTCTGATTAAAATGCCCGTACCATATTTCTTTATGTGGCCCATTGGTAATAATCCAATTTCTTTCTCCAGATACCGGGAAGCATGGATAAGGTTACCACGTCCCTCCCTGTAGTAAGCCACAAACCAAAAGGGTGTAGGAACCCGACATTCCTTTGGGACATGCTCTACAGAGTCATCAAATATATTAGGGCAGTTGTCATTGTCACTGTCAACTACATTGGTGGACCGCATCATCTGAACTTTACAATGAGTATCCCCCACCGTCAGAGAATCTTTTGCCTCAAATGCTGCTTTGGCAGCAGCATTTGTATTGAAAGTAATATAGCACTGATTAGACCTACAATCACTGTCATATGTGATTCGGATTCGAAGAACTACTCCAAAACACTTAAAAATGGAGTGGATAGCGCCATAGGAAAAGGATGCAAGTACATTCGTTAACATTAACGTGTCCAAATCGCTAACAGGTTCTTCGACACAACACACAACCTGCTAGGTCTAGTCTTATTTGCAGCTTTCTGCATATTACCACGACCAGAGAGTGACGTCTCGGGGGCCTGGTCGACCACCGCTCGAGGAAGAGATTGGGGCTTTTCTTTATCCATATATCATTGATTTGATGTTTTTGGCCCCAGGAGCCAAGAGCTACTACCTACCGGGCAGATGAGGGACCGAGCACTGGTCGCCGTGGGCGGGGTACCTCTTCCCCCACTGGGCCACTCGTTTTAAAAAGCAGCCCCAATGGCTCGAAAGAATGCCCACGATGGTGCTGAGACCCGCTTCCCCAACATCTCCCGGCCCAGACACCCAACCATCCAACATAGGATGGCCCCTAGAGGGCAGTCCCTATGGAGGGCAGCGCTGTTGGCCCGTACTGGCAGCCTAATGCATGGGAACCATTTAGTCTGGTCTCTCACTGGTGACCTTACTAGCATGGGAAGCCCTCTCTCCCCGAAATCGGGGCAGAGCAGGGGCCGGAGCCCCCTCTAGTCTAGCTCGCCAGGTCTCAGAGACACACAAGCCCCTCTACCATGTCAAGGCGGTTCCCGTTGGGGGGGATCAGAGACTGGAGATGGAGGAAATCAAGGAGACCATTGAAAAAATATTCTTCCAACCCTTCCTCCACAGTTACTGGAGGAAGTGTGTGAACACCTTATCAGCATTGGTGTAGAAACTGTTAATGATATTCACTATGTGAAAGCATCCCATCTTACACCCATGTAGAAAGAGATTCAAGCACGTAAACTTATTGATAAATGGAAACAAGGTACAGTATAATGCATGCCATATTTTTTTAAGATTAGTTTACCTTACTGTACAGTTCTTGCCTGCATTTAAGACTCAGGTAATATTCTATATTAGCTTATGAGTTGTGTCCTAGCAAACTTGGCCAATCTTTTTTTTTTTTTACAGTACCGGTACAGTACTGTATATTCAGACACTTGATGTGGGTTGTCATTTAACTGCAGGTCCAATTAAAACAGAGTATCACTGTTGCTTGTTATGTAACTTATTGTTCTCATGTACCCACAAAATACTTATACATCATCTTTTTGATGAAATGTTGTCTCATTTTCTTCTCAATTATGTTTCTTATAAATTAACTCATACAAAAATGGAATGCAGGAAGGGAGAAGTGAAGGAAGGAAGCACTGTGTGAATTATGTACAGTGTTGTGGATGGGCATGTTATTGCATATGGGCTTAAGTACTATGCATAATCAACACCAACATTTTTTATAGGTTTTCTTAATATTTCAGTGGCACCGGCATCACAGGAATTATCACACTCATCACAGGAACTATCACACTCATCACATGAATTATCACACTCATCACAGGAAGATACACACTCATCACAGGAAGATACACACTCATCACAGGAAGATACACACTCATCACAGGAAGATACACACTCATCACAGGAAGATACACACTCATCACAGGAAGATACACACTCATCACAGGAATTATCACACTCATCACAGGAAGATACACACTCACCACAGCAAGATACACACTCATCACAGGAAGATGCACACTCATCACAGCAAGATACACACTCATCACAAGAAGATACACACTCATCAAAGGAAGATATACACTCATCACAGGAAGATATACAATCATCACAGGAAGATATACAATCATCACAGGAAGATACACACTCATCACAGCAAGATACACACTCATCACAGGAAGATACACACTCAATTCAGCCAACTGTTTCAGCTCTAGATGACGGAGAAATCAGTGCCAAGCTACAACCAATCACATTGGGCTCAAGATTATACAATACCCTGGAAAAGATTTTCAAAGACAAATTTGCTCGTTTCCTTAGAAAAAGGACAGAGACCGAAGCCTTCTGCTAGAAGAGAGATAGTGAGAGTGTTGGTGGATGATATATCAAAAATCTCAGAAAGACCAGGGAAGAAATCACTGGCAGTAATTGCTGAGAGAATTGTTAAAACTTATCCAGCATCGTTTTTAGATGAAATTGATGGAACACTTGTTGGAACAGGTTTTGACTCTTTATTTAAACAGTTAATGGCAAGGTTTGATAATATAAATAGAGGGCCTAATAGTAATTCAATCAAAAGAAAAGTAGACTGTTCCCATGAAAATGAAGAAATAGACACTGAGGGAGCTGGTCTAATCAGAAGAGTACAGGTGTGTTTTAATGATAAATATGGGTGTATTAATTATAGGCCCAAAGATTATCCGGATAGGGAATCTGAAACAACACAAGAAGACAGGAAAACTTAATGAAAAATTACTGAAAACATTACTGAATAATGAGAGTTTGGAGGACTACATTGACTCCAAATTGACCACAAAAGGTTGATTTCCTTAAGGTGGCATATAGCACATTGTTTTGGGTGATAAATTTAGAGCAATGATTCCTCCAAACTATTCCAGATATTGTATCAATATTTCTGCCTTTATTAAATTGAATAGTGTATGAATATTTCTGCTTTAAACTAAATTGAATAATGCATGAATATTTCTGCTTTAAATTAAATTGAATATTGTATAAATATTTCTGCTTTAAACTGAATATTGTATGAACGTGATATAAGTTGTTAATGACAAACTTCCCTAAGTTTGATATACCGTAGGTCTTACCTTGTGAAACTCCGTATAGGCTGTTCAGGTTAGGTCTTGGTAGTCTGCTATGGTTAGGTCCCGCTAGTCTGCAATGGTCCAGATTAGGTTAGATTGGGTTGGGTCGGGTTGGGTTGGGTTGGGTCGGGTTGGGTTTGGTTGGGGTGGGTTAGGTTGGATTAGATTAGGTTAGGTTAGGTATGTATGTCTAAAAACAGGACATTTGCACAATAAATGGATGTAAAAATTGAACTAATCACTTGAAAAAATCTTGGAAAAGCAATATTTTGTCTGAAAATTTCACACGTGTAGCTCAGAAAATTTACCCAATTTTTTAATTACAAAAAAAAAATTGTATAGACAATGGAAACCATTATGAAATATGAGTAATAAAAACAACCGGTAATTATCTATTCTATTGCCATTTTCTATTACAATATTTTTATCTTCTTTATTCACAAATTCATAACATTCTAAAACACTTTTATTCGGAAATGCCCCATTTCCAAGTTAGGTCATATTCAAATTTTGAAATTAGTATGACCTTACATGACATAATTAGGGGAAACCACAATCTGACTATCTAACTCAGCCCCTTTTTACTGTAGAGGCAAAATCTCATTACCATCGTATTCCTCGTGTGTTTTTACGTATAATAACCAATTTTCATTGAAATCGTACAACAAATATTATTTTTCCCAATTTTTTTCACCAACTGAGGGATAATTTTTTTTTTTTTTTTTTTCAGAACTTCCTCATACTTTATGTGAACACTCTCCCTAGATACAGCAACACTGTCATGAGCCAAGAACCCCATATCACTGCTAGAAATGGGAAATTGAAATCGCTTGAAAAGGGAGATAAAATTCCTGAGATGAAAAAAATCCTCAAAAATAGGGTAATCATTTATCAAGGAAATGGAAACAACAAAATATGCTCATATATACGTATATCACTTGTGAAAAGCTTCATGAACATGACATAAACACTGTTCGAGCTGTTATCAATTGCACCTGAAAAAGTGGGTCTTGAGAAAACTGCGAATTTATGATATAGGAAAGTTGGGCAGTCTAAAATAGTATCCCCCGTTTCCTTTCCGTACTCTATCATATCTCAAGTATAGAGAATGTGTCTGATGTATGGTAAACTATTATTTTTGCTTATATAACTACGAGAATCTTTATTCCTCGTTCATCACTGACATATACCAGCACAGTATGATACATATAACGATATATTATGATATATTATGCTATATAGCAAAATATTATGATGCATTATGAATAATAAACAGTTCATATGATGGACTGAGAAGGGAGAATGAGATTTGAGATGGGTATGGGAGGTCTTATTTAATTTTTGTGTGTGTGTGTGCATACACTGCAATTATTTGTATGATCATTCACTTATTCATTATTTATTTGTTTATTTACCTATATAATTAGCCTTTACCGACAAGAGTAACTTGTCTCACCCCTGGGGGATTATGGAAGTAGCTGACTCAACGAAAAGGGGTTTATTTTTACCAGGGATTGGCTCTTCCCTTTCCTCCTCAGCTACTTCTACCCTTTTACTCACATCCTTGCTTAGAAGGCTCCTGCTTCATATGTGGTGCCTTCTTTGGTGACTTTCTTCGTTTCTTCTTCCATTGCCTTTCGTTTCTTTGATCTTCTTTCTTCCTTCTTTTCTTGGCGGCTTTCAAACAATTTGTGTTTTTTCACGTCCTGCCCTGTTCCAATTTTTTTCCTTATTTTTCCAGAAGACACAAGGCCTCCAGAACGCGCAAATCCAAAGTTGAACTCAGTTATGGCCTTAGCAATCAGGTAATGCACCCTCTCCTTTTGATAAAACACAGTTTTAGAGCACTTGCTCCATATGACTGAATTCAGGCATTCATTGGCATTCTGTGTTCGTCCAGTGCACCTTGACAAGAGTTCATCTGTGCTGTACTTTCTCATTATGTCGTACAGGTCACCCTTGAGATCTTGGCGTATTGGGTGGTGAATATGCTGGTCATGGCTTCCAGTAGGCTTTCCTTCAGCTCGAGCTTTGTTGAAGAAGCACCAGGAATCAACTCCTTCTGGGCACAGCTCGTGGCAAGGATCGTCATTGGTGCTACAACAGTGTTCAATTATTGCAAAAATTGCCTTTTTCATCTTCTCCACATCATCCAGGTTACGAATTATGGCATACCTGTAAAAATCCTGGATTTTCCCTAAAGTAACCTGGGTCAGGGATCCTCTTCTCCTCCCTCCAACACCTTCTCCTTTCCTACTCTTTTCTTGTACATAGTCTCTCAATGCCTTCCCAACTCTCTTTGCAACTTGATTGATGCATTCGTCTTTGCGAATTTCCACATCTCCATACACTTTTTCTTTCACTACAGATGAGTAGGTCTTCGAGTCACCATCTGAAATTACAGTGGTATATCGAAAGTTACATTTTTCCACTGACCTTTTCCACAGTTTCATCCAACCCTCTGTCTCCATTGCAGGAGAACTTCCATAAAAGTTTTTTTACGCACTGTGGCTGATGTGCAGCATACCAGTCACCTTCTGTTTTTTTATTTTTCTCACATATTCTGCAGTATTTACTCAATACTTCATAGTCCACAACAAGTCCTGTGTCAAAGTGTATGACTGGTACCACACAAAACTTTGCCACAAACCCTCTCTTTGACCAGGAACCATCACATGTCACTGTTATATTCTTCACTTCAGGAGAACCTGGTTGTTCATTTTCAAGATATTCATGGACGAGTTCCCGTGCTCGTCTCAAACTCACTTCACCATCTTGGATTCCTTTTGCCTCAATTTCTCGGGCAATGTAAAAGAACCTGGTACTTGACATTATTTTCATCTCGAACACTTTTTCCATGTCCTCAAGTGTTTTATAGCCATTGTTTTCTAGGCCAAATTCTACGAACTTCATATTCACATCATACTTGCCCTGTGGTTCGTACCTGAAGGAGGTCCAGGCAACAGACGTCTCGCCACACACACTACACTCGCACACGATTTTTGTTCGCTGCACCAAGTCGCCTTCCTACACTGGGGATACCCAATGCAATATTTCTACACTTTTCACATTTTTTTTTGAAATTTTGGAACAATTTTCTCTTCGAAATCATGACATATTCGTCTTTCACTCTGTCAAGAGGAACAGCGATACTTTCTCGCAGCCGTCTCTTCACAGCGGCTGGTGACACTTGGGTTGTCTCCTCCTCTTGTGGTTGTGGTTGCTCCCCCGATGGTCCTGGTTGTGGCTGGGGTTGTGGTTGCTCCCCCGATGGTCCTGGTTGTGGCTGGGGTTGTGGTTGCTCCCCTGATGGTCCTGGTTGTTGCTGGGGTTGTGGTTGCTCCCCTGCTTTTTCTGCAATAGCAGCCAGGGCCTTCTCCTTCTTCTTCCTCGCTATATCAGCCATCTTTCTTCTAAGCTTTGACTTGGGTCCCATCTTGAGAAAAAGATTGCTTGCTTGCTTGATTTGAGCTCGTACAATAATACTCGACAGAGTCTGGAGTAAAAGTGAAGGAAAGTGGTAGTGGTAGGATGCGCTGTTTATGGTCGCGTTCTGAATCCTTTGAGACAACTTGAGGGTAAAGGCTAATTTCATTTTACATTTCTGTTTTTTTCCTTTTTTCATTCACAGTGAGTTTCATATAGAGTATTCTACATAAAAAAAAAAACACACACACACATGTATGTGTATTTGTATATGGGTTTGTTATATAGTCTACGACTGTTCAGAAAATGAATAGAGTGTGTATTGAAGACATCTACGTGTAATTTGAATGCAGCCTGGCCAGGGGTAGGCCTCCTTATCAGCCGTGGTTGACCGTGTGAAGAAGGGTCGCGATATGGGTAGTGAACAAGGTTGGAGGTTATGGGGTTGGGGATTGGGAGTTAAGGGGAGAGAGTTATGGGGTGGGGGTTATGTGATTGGGGTTATGGGTTGGGAGTTATGGGGTGGGGGTTATGAGGTGGGGGTTATGGGGTGGGGGTTATGAGGTGGGGATTATGGGGTGGGGGTTATAAGGTGGGGTTTATGGGGTGGGGATCATGGGTTGAGGGTTATGGGGTGGGGTTTATGGGGTTGGGGGTTATGGGTTGGGGGTTATGGGGTGGGGGTTATGGGGTTGGGGGTTATGAGTTAGGGGTTATGAGGTGGGGGTTATGGGGTGGGGGTTATGAGGTGGGGATTATGGGGTGGGGGTTATGGGGTGGAGTTTATGGGATGGGGGTTGTGGGGTGGGGGTTGTGGGATGGGGGTTATGAGGTTGGGGGTTGTGGGGTGGGGGTTAAGGGGTTGGGGGTTGTGGGGTGGGGTTCATGGGGTGGGGGTTATGGGGTGGGGATTATGGGGTGGGGGTTGTGGGGTGGGGGTTGTGGGGTGGGGGTTATGGGATGGTGGTTGTGGGGAGGGGGTTGTGGGGTGGGGGTTATGTGGTTCGGGGTTGTTGGGTGGGGGTTGTGGGGTGGGGGTTGTGGGGTGGGGGTTATGGGGTTGGGGGTTGTGGGGTGGGGTTTATGGGGTTGGGGGTTATGGGGTGGGGGTTATGGGATGGTGGTTGTGGGGTGGGGGTTGTGGAGTGGGGGTTGTGGGGTAGGGGTTGTGGGGTGGGGGTTATGGGGTTGGGGGTTGTGGGGTAGGGTTTATGGGGTTGGGGGTTATGGGGTGGGGGTTGTGGGGTGGGGATTGTGGGGTGGGGGTTATGGGGTGGGGTTTATGGGGTTGTGGGGTGGGGGTTATTAGGTGGGGTTTATGGGGTAGGGGGTTATGGGGTGGGGTTTATGGGGATGGGGGACATAATAATACTAATCAAATTACTAATTCAATGACCATATATAACATAGGAAACAAAAATGGAATTTCGAGTGTTTGGGGGTAGTTTGGGGGGGGGGGTTGGAGGGGTTTGAAGGCTGATAAGCAAGTTTGGTTGCTACTACATGATGCGTAGGACCTCAAAGAACATATTTAGCATGGAATTGATAAATGCAAAATTTAGGCCAAAATTATCATGTCAGAGTGTGGTCTCCCCTCCTAACCTAAACTGCAGTAAGCTACCGGAACCTAACCTGGGCAAACTACCGGGAACTAAACGTGGTAAGGACCGTGGCAAAATACGGTAAATATTGAAACAACTGCCGTTATCATGTACGTTTTTTCTACTTTAATTACCCACTTATTTAGACCCATTCTAAGACTATTTTCTTCTATGACATTTCCAAGATAGGGCATATTCAAATGGGGCATTTTGAAATTAGCCTAGCCTAACCTAACCTAACCTAGACGCAATCAGACCACAGGGACCTAATCTGGGCAAACTACCGGAATCTAACCTGGTCAAACTACCAGGAAATAACCGTGGTAAAGTACAGGAAATGACTGGGGCAGAATACTGGGACCTAGCCGGATGTGGCAACACTGCTACAAAACGGTAATGGGCCAAACTTTACCTTAAATGGCACCAAACTATGGTAATCTGGGGTAATTACCTTGGAAATGACAACACTGAAGAAATTAGCAATGTTGGTGTAAATAAAAGGGATTATGAGTGTTAACTATTATTATTATCATTATTATTATTATTATCTATTTATTTATTTATCTAGTTATTGGATTCTAAATATTCATTGGTATTTATTCAAATATATTTCATTTTTTTTTATAATACTCCTATTGTTATTATTATTGTTATTATTATTACTTTTACATTCATCATCTCAATGTAAACAAACTGGCGGCCATCATGGATTTTGACGTTATTATTGACAGTGTCGTGAAATCAGTGTTGCCATGTAAGAGGCAATTTTTTTTTTAATACTTACAAAAAAAAAAATAATAATACTTTAAAAAAATTAATACTAAAAAAAATTAATAAATAAAAAAATAATATTACTTAAATAAATAATACTTAAAAAAAATTAATACTTATTAAAAAATTAATACTTAAAAAAAATTAATACTTACAAAAAGAAAATGAAAAAAAAATAATACTTACAAAAAAAAGTACTTAAAAAAATTGATACTTAAAAAAAATACTAAAATAAAAATAATACTTAACAAAAATTAATACATAAACAAAATTAATACTTAAAAAAAAGTAATACAAAAACAAATATATATACTTAAAAAAATAATACTTAAAAAAAATTTAATACTTAAACAAATGATATTTAAAAAAAATAATACTTAAACAAAATTGTTACTTAAAAAAAATAATACTTAAAAAAAATTAATACTTAAAAAAAAAATTGTTACTTATCAAACCTTGGTTTGGCACTTAAGACTGTCTTAGCCACTAAGGATATTATGGTTAAAGTTTAAAATTTTAGAAGTTACTATTAGGGTGCCAAATCAATCTTTAGATACATAAACAAATTCCAAAGTCAATATGACTTCAGCGGGAAATGTATGTCAGTGTGACCAGTTTGGTAACTATAACAAGTAGCAAAAAGAATAACCTAAGTTGGATGTTAGGGAGAATAAAGTCAATGAAGCACCTGTAAAGACTCTCAAAATGACACTTAGCTGTAGGGTTGCAGACACTTCGTTCTCCCAAGGTGAAGAAATGAGGCACGAGAATAGTATGGGTTATCACCAATAGTCAGTCACCCAGTCGAGTACCGGTATAAGGTTTCTTGGATAAGTCAAGAGGATATGTAGAAAAGATCTCGTTAACTGAGAGCTATGACAATCAAGAATAAGGTATAAATGAAAGAACTTGAAGTGACTTGTACTACCACCGGTATTTGACTGGGCGAGATCCAGAACAGAACTGCTTTCCACACTCACTCTCTCCTCCTCCATCACCTCGGATTATATGTTATGAATCATCCCCAAAAGTCTCGAACTGAGGAAAACAGTTTCATACAGTTTTCACAACACAGAAAATTAGATTCATGAACATGGATTCATGTATTCATCGAATCATATCTTAACAAAACTAAATATACAGCATCTAATAATTATAACAAATACATGTATATGTTACACATGCAAAAAATCGATATTTTGGGTGCCCAAAGTCAATATGTGCATGCATCTTCTGTACCCGTTTATATCCCAAATTCAGGCTAAAAAAACAAACAAAAAATCGATATTTTTGTGTCCCAGAAGCGATCTGTACAGTCGGCCACAGTTCTGGCTGTTACAGTCAGCACAACAAACTCCAGTTGTCTGACGTTTGTATCCATGACTTTTCGAATCATGGGCTCGAAGAGTCTCAGGGGTGAAGAAGTGAGACGGTGCAGGGGGCGGAAGAGAGAGGGAGAGAGAGGGGGTACAGACGAGAGAGAAGGACGGGGGAGGAGAAAAGGGGACAGAAACGAGAGAGAGAGAGAGAGAGAGAGAGAGAGAGAGAGAGAGAGAGAGAGAGAGAGAGAGCCGGGTGGAGGAGAGGGTGGGCTGAAGGAGAGAGAGGGGGAAGGGGGACAGAATGAGTGGAGGGTAAAATAGCATAAGCCAACCAATGTAAGATATTGCTTAATATTCAAAAGATAAATTTTATTTTTATATTACTTCGAGAAAGATAATTAAAACCATATAGCCACGTCGGATGTAAAAGAGTTATAAAATGCAATTATCGTTATCAGTGATACGGAGATATCACATGACATTTGGATAGCAGATATTTTTTCACAGTGCCTTATGTTAACTGAGGTGGGACAGCCAGCATGAAGGAAAAGAGAGACAGGTGAAGATTTAAAAGGAAGCGGCTCAGGTTCAAAGGGTGGCCAAATTCCCTCAAGTATTGCCTACGAAAAAAAAAGAAAAAAAAAATTGTAAGTCATACCTTCTTGCGGGGGTTTCCAGTAACTATACTAGTGATAAACAAAGAAATGTTTCTGTGAAGTAATTTATTCAACAAAGCTTTCATAACATCATCACGAGACAGACAGACAGACAGAGAGAAAGAGAGAAAACCCACAATTTTCGGTAACACTGATTCTGCTCTTTTTCTCTGACCAATGATTGTATAAGTTTATTACTACCTGGCCAGTGTAATAACGTTACTATAATGTCTGCTTTACCTAATTCGCCGTAATAAAAAAAAAAAATCTTTAGTATCAACTATGGAAATTATAAGTGCATTGGTATAACCTAGTGTTTGTCATTCCTTGTATGGCAGCATGGGTCTGGCAATATACAGTATAAATCTTAGCCAGAGTTATTTAACCTATACTATAATGTTAATAAATCGAGTACTGTTAATACTAGTAGTATTACACCCCTAATTGTTATAAACAAATTATTTTCAACTTTCGTATGAACAAAATTTGATCGTAGCTCGAGGAGGTTTATCTCTAGGCAACAGGCTAATAACTGCTTGTTTTTATACGCAATAACAAACCGTAACAACAATTGCTGTGACCAAGAACGCCATGAAAGGCAGTATGATGCTTACTTTAACACTCCAGTGTATAATTATAACTATTGTGATCGATATTTATTTAAGTAGCACGATTCACACAGTATGGTATTGAAATAAGTGGCAACTCTGAGTAATCCTATCATGAGAAATTTTATCATTTTCAAACTGAAAAACACACCCGTTTCTGTCCCCCTTTCTCCTCCCCCGTCCTTCTCTCTCGTCTGTACCCCCTCTCCCTCCCCCTTCCCTTCCTCTCTCTTCCGCCCCCTGTACCGTCTCACTTCTTCACCCCTGAGACTCTTCGAGCCCATGATTCGAAAAGTCAGGGATACAAACTTCAGACAACTGGAGTTTGTAGTGCTGACTGTAACAGCCAGAACTGTGGCCGACTGTACATACCTACTCAGTGCTAGAATGTTTTCAAAATATAGGCTCAAAACATGCTAATAATCGATATTTTATGTGTCCAAAGTCGATATGTACATGCATCTTCTGTACCCGTTTTTATCTTAAATTCAGGCTTAAAACACCCGAAAATTCTATATTTTTGGGTCCCAGGTGGTGGGAGTTTGGGTGTCATTACAGTGCTTTGACTGTAAATATCAACAGTCATTCATAGGTGGTGGGTGTGTGGGTGTCATTACAGTATTTTGATTGTAAATATCAACAGTCATTCATAGGTTGGTTGGTGTCATTAGAGTGCTTGGACTGTAAATATCAACAGTCATTCATGGGGTGGTTAGTGTGTGGATGTCATTACAGTGCATGGATTGAAAATATCAACTTCCTTCCTGGGGTGGTGGGTGTGTGGGTGTCATTACGGTGCTTGGACTGTAAATATCAACCATAATTCATGAGGTGGTGGGTGTGTGGGTGTCATTACAGTGCTTGGACTGTAAATATCAACCATAATTAATGGGGTGGTGGGTGTGGGGGTGTCATTACAGTGCTTGGACTTTAAATATCAACAGTCATTCATGGGGTGGTGGATGTGTGGGTGTCATTACAGCGCTTGAACTGTAAATATCAACAGCCATTTATAGAGTGGTGGTTGTGTGGCTGTCATTACAGTGCTTGGACTATAAATATCAACAGTCAATCATAGGGTGGTGGGTGTGTGGGTGTCATTACAGTGCTTGGACTGTAAATATCAACAGTCATTTATGGAGTTGTGGGTGTGTGGGTGTCATTACAGTGCTTGGACTATAAATATCAACAGTCATTTATTGGGTGGTGGGTGTCATTAGAGTGCTTGGACTGTAAATATCAACAGTCATTCATGGAGTGGTGAGTGTGTGTGTGTCAATACAGTTCTTGGACTGTAAATATCAACCATCATTCATTGGGAGGTGGGTGTGTGGGTGTCATTACTGTGCTCAGACTGTAAATATTAACAGTCATTCATGGGGTGGTGGGTGTGTGGATGTCATTACTGTGCTCAGACTGTAAATATTAACAGTCATTCATGGGGTGGTGGGTGTGTGAATGTCATTACAGTGCTTGGACTGAAATTATCAACAGTCATTTATGGTGTGGTTGGTGTGTGGGTGTCATTACAGTGCTTGGACTGTAAATATCAAAAGTCATTCTTGGGGTGGTGGGTGTGTAAGTGTCATTACAGAGCTTGGACTGTAAATATCAACAGTCATTTATGGGGTGGTGGGTGTGTGGGTGTCATTACACTGCTTGGACAGTAAATATCAACAGTCATGCTTGGGGTGGTGGGTGTGTGGGTGTCATTACAGTGCTTAGAATGTAAATATCAACCGTCATTCATAGGGTGGTGGGTGTCATTAGAGTGCTTGGACTGTAAATATCAACAGTTATTCATGGGGTTTTTGGGTGTTTAAGTGTCTATGCAGTGCTTGGACTGTAAATATCAACAGTCATTCATGGGGTGGTGGGTGTGTGGGTATCATTACAATGTTTTAACTGTAAATATCAACAGTCATTTATAAGGTGGTGGGTGTCATTAGAGTGCTTGGATTGTAAATATCAACAGTTATTCATGGGGTGGTGGGTGTGTTTGTGTCATGACAGTGCTTGGACTGTGAATATTAAACGTCAATCATGGGGTGGTGGGAGTGTGGGTGTCATTACACTTCTTGGACTGTAAATATCAACCATCATTCATGGGGTGGTGAGTGTGTGGATGTCATTACAGAGGTTGGACTGAAAATATCAACAGTCATTCATGTGGTGGTGGGTGTGTGGGTTTCATTACAGTTCTTGGACTGTAAATATCAACCATCATTCATTGGGTGGTGGGTGTGTGGGTGACATTACAGTGCTTGGACTGTAAATATTAACAGTCATTCATATGATGGAGGGTGTGCTGATGTCATTACAGTGTTTGGACTGAAAATATCAACAGTCATTCATGGAGTGGTAGGTGTGTGGGTATCATTACAATGCTTGGATTATAAATATCAACCTTCATTTATGTGTTGGTGGGTGTATGGGTGTCATTACAGTGTTTCGACAGTAAATATCAACAGTCATTCATAGGGTGGTGGGTGTGTGAGTGTTATTACAGAGCTTGGACTGTAAATATCAACAGTCATTAATGGAGTGGTGGGTGTGTGAGTGTCATTACAGTGCTTGGACTGTAAATATCAACAGTCAATCATTGGGTGGTCCATGTGTGGGTGTCATTACAGTGCTTGGACTGTAAATATCAACTGTCATTTATGGGGTGGTGGGTGTATGGGTGTTATTACAGTGTTTTAACTATAAATATCAACATTCATTTATTGGGTGGTGGGTGTCATGACAGTGCTTGGACTGTAAATATCAACAGTCATTCATGGGATGGTGCGGTTGTTGGTGTCATGACAGTTCTTGGACTGTAAATATCAACCATCATTCATTAGGTGGTGGGAGTGTGGATGTCATAACAGTTCTTGGAGTGTAAATATCAACAGTCATTCATGGGGCGATGGGTGTGTGGGTGTCATTACAGTGCTTGGACTTTAAATATCAACAGTCATTTATGGGGTTGTGGGTGTTTGGGTGTCTATGCAGTGCTTGGACTGTAAATATCAACAGTCAATAATGTAATTGTGGGTGTCATTACAGTGCTTGGATTGTAAATATGAACCATAATTAATGGGGTGGTGGGTGTGGGGATGTCTTTACAGTGCTTTGACTGTAAATATCAACAGTCATTCATGGGGTGGTTGGTGTGAGGGTATCATTACAGTGCTTAGACTGTAAATATCAAGTCATTCTTTGGGTGGTGGGTGTGTGTGTGTCATTAGTGCTTGGACTGTAAATATCAACAGTCATTCATGGGGTTGTGGGTGGCATTACAGTGCTTGGACTCTAAATATCAACAGTAATTCATAGGGTGATGGGGGTGTGGTTGTCATTACAGTGCTTGGACTGTAAATATCAACAGTCATTTATTGGGTGGTGGGTGTGTGGGTATCATTACAGTCCTTGGACTGTAAATATCAACCATCATTCATTTGTTGGTGGGTGTGTGGGTGACATTACAGTGCTTGGGCTGTAAATATTAACAGTTATTTAGGGGGTGGTAGGTGTGTAGATGTCATTACAGTGCTTGGACTGTAAATATTAACAGTCATTCAAGGGGTAGTGGGTGTGTGGGTGTCATTACATTGCTTGGACTATAAATATCAAGTCATTCATTGAGTAGTGGGTGTGTGTGTGTCATTAGTGCTTGGACTGTAAATATCAACTATCATTCATTGGGTAGTGGGTGTGTGGGTGACATTACATTACTTGGACTGTAAATATTAACATTCATTCATGGGGTGGTAGGTGTGTAGATGTCATTACAGTGCTTTGGACTGAAAATATCAACTGTCATTCATGGGGTGGTGGGTGTGTGGGTTTCATTACAGTTCTTGGACTGTAAATATCAACTATCATTCATTGGGTGGTGGGTGTGTGGGTGACATTACAGTGCTTGGACTGTAAATATTAACAGTCATTCAAGGGGTAGTGGGTGTGTGGATGTCATTAAAGTGCTTGGACTGAAAATAGCAACAGTCTTTCATGGGGTGGTAGGTGTGTGAGTGTCATTACAGTGCTTGGACTTTAAATATCAACCTCTATTTATGGTGTGGTGGGTGTGTGGGTGTCATTACTGTGCTTGGACTGCAAATATCAACAGTCAATCATGGGGTGGGCGGTGTGTTAATGTCATTACAGTGCTTGGAGTGTATATATCAACAGTCATTCATGGGGTGGTGGGTGTATGGGTGTCATTACATTGTTTTAACTATAAATATCAACATTCATTTATTGGGTGGTGGGTGTCATGACAGTGCTTGGAATGTAAATATCAACAGTCATTCATGGGATGGTTCGGTTGTTGGTGTCATGACAGTGCTTGGACTCTAAATATCAACAGTCATTCATTAGGTGGTGAGTGTGTGGGTGTCATTACAGTTCTTGAACTGTAAATATCAACCATCATTCATTAGGTGGTGGGTGTGTGGGTGTCATTACAGTGCTTGGACTGAAAATATCAACCGTCATTTATTGGGTGGTTGGAATGTGGGTGTTATTACAGTGCTTGGACAGTAAATATCAACAGTCATTCATAGGGTGGTTGGTGTGTGAGTGTTATTACAGAGCCTGGACTGTAAATATCAACAGTCATTCATGGTGTGGTGAGTGTGTATGTGTCATTACAGTGCTTGAACTGTAAATAACAACCATAATTAATGGGGTGGGTGGTGTGGGGGTGTCATTACAGTGCTTGGTCTGTAAATATCAGCAGTCAATCATGGGGTGGTGGGTGTGTGGGTGTCATTACAGTGCTTGGACTGTAAATATCAACAGTCATTCATGGGGTGGTGGGTTTATGGGTGTCATTACAGTGTTTTGATTGTAAATATCAACAGTCATTCATAGGGTGGTGGGTGTCATTAGAGTGTTAGGACTATAAATATCAACAGTCATTCATGGGGTGGTGGGTGTGTGGGTGTCATTACATTGATTGGACTGTAAATATTAAGTCATTCATTGGGTTGTGGGTGCGTGTGTCATTATTGCTTGGTCTGTAAATATCAACAATCATTTATGGGGTGATGGTTGGCATTACAGTGATTGGACTCTAAATATCAACAGTCATTCATAGGGTGATGGGTGTGTGGGTGTCATTACAGTGCTTGGACTGTAAATATTAACAGTCATTCATGGGGTTGTGGGTGTTTGGGTGTCTATGCATTGTTTGGACTGTAAATATCAACAGTCAATCATGGGATAATTGGTGTGTGGGTGTCATTACAGTGCTTGAACTGTAAATATCAACAGTCATTCATGGGGTAGTGGGTGTGCAGGTGTCATTACAGTGTTTTGACTGTAAATATTAACAGTCATTCATAGGGTGGTGGGTGTCATTAGAGTGTTTGGACTGTAAATATCAACAGTCATTCATAGGGTGGTGGGTGTGTGAGTGTCATTACAGAGCTTGGACTGTAAATATAAACAGTCATTCATGGGGTGGTTGGTGTGTGGGTGTCATTACAGTGCATGGACTGAAAATATCAACAGTCATTCATGGGGTGTTGGGTGTGTAAGTGTCATTACAGTGTTTGGACTGTAAATATTAACTGTCATTTATGGGATGGTGGGTGTGTAGGTGTCATTACAGTCTTTGGACTGTAAATATCAAAAGTCATTCTTGGGGTGGTGAGTGTGTGGGTGTCATTACAGTGCTCAGACTGTAATTATTAACAGTCATTCATGGGGTGGTGGGTGTGTGGGTGTCATTACACTGCTTAGACTGTAAATTTCAACAGTCATTTATAGGGTGGTGGGTGTGTGGCTGTTATTACAGTGCTTGGACTGTAAATATCAACAGTCAATCATGGGGTGGTGAGTGTTTTGGTGTCATTACAGTGCTTTGACTCTAAACATCAACAGTCATTCATAGGTGGTGGGTGTTTGGGTGTCATTACAGTGTTTTGATTGTAAATATCAACAGTCATTCAATGGTTGGTTAGTGTCATTAGAGTGCTTGGACTAAAAATATCAACAGTCATTTATGGGGTGGTGGGTGTGTGGATGTCATTACAGTGCATGGACTGAAAATATCAACTGTCATTCCTGGGGTGGTGGGTGTGTGGGTGTCATTACAGTGCTTGGACTGTAAACATCAACCATAATTAACCCCTCCGGGCCGGGCCAAGAATGAAATTACGTGCTGTGTGTACGGGGCCAATACTTAATTTAATCCTGCCTGTCCGGGTATTTCCCGGAAAATCACTCTACTTCTCTTACTCCCTACGTCTAAACTACAATACTGAACAACTTAAATTTGATTGTGTACTCACTATCAACTCCTCCTCTTTCCATTAAAACCAACCCTAGCTCTCTAGGACACTCCATTACCGAGAAATCAAGTGAGGAATGGAGGTCACTTTTCCCGTGAGAGCGAGGCTGCGTTCGCTTTGTGAGCGTGGCTCTGACAAGGACTGGCGTGGGTGGAGAAAAGATGGCCGCCGGCAGAATGACGCAACACTTGCCTCCCCCAGGCGACACGTCGTACGGTTCGTGTGCATCCTACCATTACAGCCCCTGTATTATTTGTGTGGTTAGCTGACCATTCCAGAGTGGTTTTATGCCCTGGAGAGAAGCGTGGGAGTTATGTACAGTATTTACGCGAAACATTTTCAGTGTCATTCGCACCATTTGTTCATGTTCAACGTAAATATAAATGTGTCACTATCACTGTTATCCTTATTTTCTATATATTTTTGTATTTTGTTGTTTTAAATTTTTTATTATAATTTTTTCTATGCGTAAATGTGTCACTATCACTTTTCTTATAGCCTAATATGTACAAATGTGTCACTATCACGTCACTACAGCCTAAAATATATGTACAAATGTGTCACTATCACGTCACTACAGCCTAAAATATATGTACAAATGTGTCACTCTCACTTTTCTTATAGCCTAATAAGTACAAATGTGTCACTATCACGTCACTACAGCCTAAAATATATGTACAAATGTGTCACTCTCACTTTTCTTATAGCCTAAATAGTGTCACTGTCACCAAGTGTCACTGTCACTTTATTCGCATACTCCCATCACTTCCTGCTTCTATATATATTCCAATATATGGTAGTCTGAGAAGCAGTTTCCAGGGCATAACGGCACACAACATTCCTTGCACCAGAAGCGAGTTTCCTTGGACTTCTGGGGGTGACGTGTTGTGTGCCTGCAAACATAGCAGCGACGAGAGCCTGGACGTCCTGACGGCAACGGTGGCAGATTAGTGAGGTAGTGGCGAGCCATATAGCCACTCTGCTGCAACCTGTCAGGCCGTTGTGCCGCTGCCTGTCTGCCTTGCTGTGGTTGCACAGTGCTGAACCTCTCCAGGAGCTGAGATATCAACTCTAGCTCGAATTCCCGGAGTGCCAACTTGGAGTCAGGGTGATGCTGGAGGTAGAGTATATAACAGTTCAGCACTGTGACATCAAGAAGGTGGAAGAAAGCCTTCTTGTACCACTTACAAGTTTTTCTCAGACAATCGATGGAACTCACCATCATGTCTGACTTATCAACGAGTCTCATATTGATGTTATAATCGAGCACAGCATCAGGCTTGTAGATGGTATCACCTGTGCCGCGCTCAGTCTTCCCAGAATCCTGCATCACGCCCCTGTTCACGGTGGTGAGCATATTGACGGGGCGTTTATCGTGCCATTTGATGGCCAGCATGTTCCCACATTTCTTTTTGAAGCAGTCGCCCCTCCGGGTGAGAGGGAATGCTGGCCACCCCTTCCTGTTGACACGAATAGTTCCGCAGGATCCTGTTTGGTGCTGCAGGAGAAACTGGCTAAGTGCTGGAGAGGTGTAATAGTTATCAGTGTACAGGATGTGGTTGTTGTCAAGGTAATCCCCCATGAGTGCCTTGACAACACTCCCGCTGAAGCCAAGAGGGTCGTCGGCCGGGACATCCACATCCGTACCTGAATAGAGTATAAAATCCAACACATAGCCAGTCTTACAGTCGCAGATGACATAGAATTTGATGCCAAATCTATGCCTCTTTGACGGGATGTACTGGATGAAGGACAGTCTTCCCCTGAACAGCACCAGAGACTCGTCGATAACCACTTTCTGGAATGGTCGAAAAAATGCTCGTATTTTCTCCTGGAGGATAGACATTACTGGCCTAATTTTCCACAGCCTGTCGTTCGGGTGTGGACCCATGTTGGGGGCGAAGTGCAGGTAGGACAAAATGTCCCTATACCTGTCCCTGGACATGTATTTCCCGAACGCAGGTGTGGATATCAGGGCGTGTGTGCTCCAGAAGTCCTTGAGGCGATGTTTCTTGACATGAGGCATCATCATGGTCAAAGCTAACCACACATACAACTCAGCAATATCGACGTCAGCCCATTGCAACATCTTACTATGTTCCCTGCCTGGTCTATTGCTGAGTTGCACAGAGAGTTGTTTGAAGGTGTTTATCTCCTGCATCATGTAAGTCATCAATATTATATCAAAAAAGGCAGTGAAATAATCTAATATTGATGACCTCTGACGACAGGGAAATGCGGCCTGTATACCTGAATGACTGTCGTCAAAGATAGGTATATCAGGCGCAAATTCATCGCAATCCGTCCACACATAGGGATCAGCGGGTCTATGACGAGGTGCGCCGCGTTGCTGTTGTTGTGGTGGTGGTGGTGGTGGTGGTGGTGCAGCGGTACCAGGGGCAGGCGAGAGTGAGTCGTCAGGCACGAGAGGAGAGGGAGAGTGTGGTGGTGGCGTCAGGTCACGGGGGGGCGGGCTATCAGGGTCAACTGTAGGGGAGAGATAAGCTGCCTTTGTCCTCTTCCCCCTTCCTTTACCCTTCCCTCTTACTCCTACTCTCCTCCCTCTTACCACCACTTTTTGCGACGCATCCTCGTCCGACGAGGAAGAGGAAGACGAAAAATCTAACCTCCTCCTCGGCCTCTTGCCCATGGGAGTGGAGACGTAGCGAGGTTTGGAGGTTGAAGCAGGAGTAGACCTCTTCCTGCCTCCCACGCCAGATGTTGTAGGAATGGGAGACAAGAGAGTGTCTCCCAAACTACCTCCCACCCCACTGGTGGACGGAATTGCAACAGGGGCTGTAACCTCTGACACATCATGCAAGGCTGAAGTTGAGGGAAGAGCTGTGATGGAAGTCACCGCTACACAGACATCTTCCTCAGTTGATTCGTCAGCTTGCCATTCAGTATCAGAGTAGCTGTCCAGGTCGTCACTCCCATATGAAAGGTCTGCCAGATTCTCCAATTCCCGCCCTATTGCAGAATCTGACAACCTTGCAGGTGCATGACGCAATCTAGCTGGTTGCACCCGCGGAGTGGAGGTTACAGGAGCGGGTGCGCCTGGCAGCGCGGTAGGATGCACCGAATCGAACGAACCCGTATTTTCTTCACTACGACCAGCCATTGTCACGGTCAAGCACACACTGATTGAATGTGGGGATGAAAAGGTCTGGTGGTGAAGTATAGCCAGATCAAAAAAAATCCCGACAAATTTGGCGTTTTTCCCCATAAATTACCAAAAGCGGGATTTCCCGCTGCCCGGACTCTGTCGACAGAGCGGGATTTCCCGCTGCCCGGCCTCTGTCGACCGAGCGGGAAATCCCGCTGCCCGGACTCTGGGGGTTAATGGGGTGGTGGGTGTGGGGGTGGTGTGGGGGTGTCATTACAGTGCTTGGACTTTAAATATCAACAGTCATTCATGGGGTGGTGGATGTGTGGGTGTCATTATAGTGCTTGAACTGTAAATATCAACAGTCATTCATGGGGTGGTGGGTGTGTGGGTGTCATTACAGTGCTTGGACTGTAAATATAAAAAGTCATTCTTGGGGTGGTGGGTGTGTGGGTGTCATTACAGTGCATAGACTGTAAATATCAACAGCCATTTATGGAGTGGTGGTTGTGTGGCGGTCATTACAGTGCTTGGACTGTAAATATCAACAGTCAATCATGGGGTGGTGGGTGAGTGGGTGTCATTACAGTGCTTGGACTGTAAATATCAACAGTCATTCATGAAGTGGTGGGTGTATGGGTGTCATTACAGTGCTTGGACTGTAAATATCAACAGTCATTCAAGAACTGGTGGGTGTGTGGGTGTC
Source organism: Petrolisthes cinctipes (assembly GCA_033782935.1). Taxonomy (NCBI): domain Eukaryota; kingdom Metazoa; phylum Arthropoda; class Malacostraca; order Decapoda; family Porcellanidae; genus Petrolisthes; species Petrolisthes cinctipes. The sequence goes on from JAWQEG010000412.1 coordinate 374,306, forward strand.
ATTACAGAGCTTGGACTGTAAATATCAACAGTCATTTATAGGGTGGTGTGTGTGAGTGTAATTACAGAGCTTGGAATGCAAATATCAACAGTCATTTATGGGGTGGTTGGTGTGTCGGTCTCATTACAGTGCTTGGACTGTAAATATAAAAAGTCATTCTTGGGGTGGTGGGTGTGTGGGTGTCATTACAGTGCTTTGACTTTAAATATCAACAGTCACTCATGGGGTGGTGGATGTGTGGATGTCATTATAGTGCTTGAACTGTAAATATCAACAGTCATTCATAGGGTGGTGGGTGTGTGGGTTTCATTACAGTGCTTGGACTGTAAATAGAAAAAGTCATTCTTGGGGGGGTGGGTGTGTGGGTGTCATTACAGTGCTTAGAATGTAAATTTCAACAGTCATTTATGGGGTGGTGGGTGTGTGGCTGTCATTACAGTGCTTTGACTGTAAATATCAAGAGTCATTCATATGTGGTGGGTGTGTGGGTGTCATTACAGTGTTTTAATTGTAAATATCAACAGTCATTTATAGGTTGGTTGGTGTCATTAGAGTGCTTGGACTGTAAATATCAACAGTCATTCATGGGGTGGTGGGTGTGTGGATGTCATTACAGTGCATCGACTGAAAATATCAACTGTCATTCCTGGGATGTTGGGTGTGTGGGTGTCATTACAGTGCTTGGACTGTAAATATCAACCGTGATTTATGGGTTGGTGGGTGTTTGGGTGTCATTACAGTGCTTGGACTGTAAATATAAAAAGTCATTCTTTGGGTGGTGGGTGTTTGGGTGCCATTACAGTGCTTAGACTGTAAATATCAACAGCAATTTATGGGGTGGTAGTTGTGTGGCTGTCATTACAGTGCTTGGACTGTAAATATCAACAGTCATTCATGGGGTGGTGGGTGTGTGGGTGTCATTACATTGCTTAGACTGTAAACATTAACAGTCATTTATTGGGTTGTGGGTGTGTGGGTGTCATTACAGAGCTTGGACTGTAAATATTAACAGTCATTCATGGGGTGGTTAGTGTGTAGGTGCCATTACAGTGCTTGGACTGTAAATATCAAAAGTCATTTTTGGGGTGGTGGGTGTGTGGGTGTCATTACAGTGCTAGGACTGAAAATATCAACAGTCATAATGGGGTGTTGGGTGTGTGAGTGTCATTACAGTGCTTGGACTGTTAATATTAACTGTCATTTATGGGGTGGTGGGTGTGTAGGTGTCATTACAGTGTTTTGATTGTAAATATCAACAGTCATTCAATGGTTGGTTAGTGTCATTAGAGTGCTTGGACTAAAAATATCAACAGTCATTTATGGGGTGGTGGGTGTGTGGATGTCATTACAGTGCATGGACTGAAAATAACAACTGTCATTCCTGGGGTGGTGGGTGTGTGGGTGTCATTACAGTGCTTGGACTGTAAACATCAACCATAATTAATGGGGTGGTGGGTGTGGGGGTGGTGTGGGGGTGTCATTACAGTGCTTGGACTTTAAATATCAACAGTCATTCATGGGGTGGTGGATGTGTGGGTGTCATTATAGTGCTTGAACTGTAAATATCAACAGTCATTCATGGGGTGGTGGGTGTGTGGGTGTCATTACAGTGCTTGGACTGTAAATATAAAAAGTCATTCTTGGGGTGGTGGGTGTGTGGGTGTCATTACAGTGCATAGACTGTAAATATCAACAGCCATTTATGGAGTGGTGGTTGTGTGGCGGTCATTACAGTGCTTGGACTGTAAATATCAACAGTCAATCATGGGGTGGTGGGTGAGTGGGTGTCATTACAGTGCTTGGACTGTAAATATCAACAGTCATTCATGAAGTGGTGGGTGTATGGGTGTCATTACAGTGCTTGGACTGTAAATATCAACAGTCATTCAAGAACTGGTGGGTGTGTGGGTGTCATTACAGAGCTTGGACTGTAAATATCAACAGTCATTTATAGGGTGGTGTGTGTGAGTGTAATTACAGAGCTTGGAATGCAAATATCAACAGTCATTTATGGGGTGGTTGGTGTGTCGGTCTCATTACAGTGCTTGGACTGTAAATATAAAAAGTCATTCTTGGGGTGGTGGGTGTGTGGGTGTCATTACAGTGCTTTGACTTTAAATATCAACAGTCACTCATGGGGTGGTGGATGTGTGGATGTCATTATAGTGCTTGAACTGTAAATATCAACAGTCATTCATAGGGTGGTGGGTGTGTGGGTTTCATTACAGTGCTTGGACTGTAAATAGAAAAAGTCATTCTTGTGGGGGTGGGTGTGTGGGTGTCATTACAGTGCTTAGAATGTAAATTTCAACAGTCATTTATGGGGTGGTGGGTGTGTGGCTGTCATTACAGTGCTTTGACTGTAAATATCAAGAGTCATTCATATGTGGTGGGTGTGTGGGTGTCATTACAGTGTTTTAATTGTAAATATCAACAGTCATTTATAGGTTGGTTGGTGTCATTAGAGTGCTTGGACTGTAAATATCAACAGTCATTCATGGGGTGGTGGGTGTGTGGATGTCATTACAGTGCATCGACTGAAAATATCAACTGTCATTCCTGGGATGTTGGGTGTGTGGGTGTCATTACAGTGCTTGGACTGTAAATATCAACCGTGATTTATGGGTTGGTGGGTGTTTGGGTGTCATTACAGTGCTTGGACTGTAAATATAAAAAGTCATTCTTTGGGTGGTGGGTGTTTGGGTGCCATTACAGTGCTTAGACTGTAAATATCAACAGCAATTTATGGGGTGGTAGTTGTGTGGCTGTCATTACAGTGCTTGGACTGTAAATATCAACAGTCATTCATGGGGTGGTGGGTGTGTGGGTGTCATTACATTGCTTAGACTGTAAACATTAACAGTCATTTATTGGGTTGTGGGTGTGTGGGTGTCATTACAGAGCTTGGACTGTAAATATTAACAGTCATTCATGGGGTGGTTAGTGTGTAGGTGCCATTACAGTGCTTGGACTGTAAATATCAAAAGTCATTTTTGGGGTGGTGGGTGTGTGGGTGTCATTACAGTGCTAGGACTGAAAATATCAACAGTCATAATGGGGTGTTGGGTGTGTGAGTGTCATTACAGTGCTTGGACTGTTAATATTAACTGTCATTTATGGGGTGGTGGGTGTGTAGGTGTCATTACAGTGTTTTGATTGTAAATATCAACAGTCATTCAATGGTTGGTTAGTGTCATTAGAGTGCTTGGACTAAAAATATCAACAGTCATTTATGGGGTGGTGGGTGTGTGGATGTCATTACAGTGCATGGACTGAAAATAACAACTGTCATTCCTGGGGTGGTGGGTGTGTGGGTGTCATTACAGTGCTTGGACTGTAAACATCAACCATAATTAATGGGGTGGTGGGTGTGGGGGTGGTGTGGGGGTGTCATTACAGTGCTTGGACTTTAAATATCAACAGTCATTCATGGGGTGGTGGATGTGTGGGTGTCATTATAGTGCTTGAACTGTAAATATCAACAGTCATTCATGGGGTGGTGGGTGTGTGGGTGTCATTACAGTGCTTGGACTGTAAATATAAAAAGTCATTCTTGGGGTGGTGGGTGTGTGGGTGTCATTACAGTGCATAGACTGTAAATATCAACAGCAATTTATGGAGTGGTGGTTGTGTGGCTGTCATTACAGTGCTTGGACTGTAAATATCAACAGTCAATCATGGGGTGGTGGGTGAGTGGGTGTCATTACAGTGCTTGGACTGTAAATATCAACAGTCATTCATGAAGTGGTGGGTGTATGGGTGTCATTACAGTGCTTGGACTGTAAATATCAACAGTCATTCAAGAACTGGTGGGTGTGTGGGTGTCATTACAGAGCTTGGACTGTAAATATCAACAGTCATTTATAGGGTGGTGTGTGTGAGTGTAATTACAGAGCTTGGAATGTAAATATCAACAGTCATTTATGGGGTGGTTGGTGTGTCGGTCTCATTACAGTGCTTGGACTGTAAATATAAAAAGTCATTCTTGGGGTGGTGGGTGTGTGGGTGTCATTACAGTGCTTTGACTTTAAATATCAACAGTCACTCATGGGGTGGTGGATGTGTGGATGTCATTATAGTGCTTGAACTGTAAATATCAACAGTCATTCATAGGGTGGTGGGTGTGTGGGTTTCATTACAGTGCTTGGACTGTAAATAGAAAAAGTCATTCTTGGGGGGGTGGGTGTGTGGGTGTCATTACAGTGCTTAGAATGTAAATTTCAACAGTCATTTATGGGGTGGTGGGTGTGTGGCTGTCATTACAGTGCTTTGACTGTAAATATCAAGAGTCATTCATATGTGGTGGGTGTGTGGGTGTCATTACAGTGTTTTAATTGTAAATATCAACAGTCATTTATAGGTTGGTTGGTGTCATTAGAGTGCTTGGACTGTAAATATCAACAGTCATTCATGGGGTGGTGGGTGTGTGGATGTCATTACAGTGCATCGACTGAAAATATCAACTGTCATTCCTGGGATGTTGGGTGTGTGGGTGTCATTACAGTGCTTGGACTGTAAATATCAACCGTGATTTATGGGTTGGTGGGTGTTTGGGTGTCATTACAGTGCTTGGACTGTAAATATAAAAAGTCATTCTTGGGGTGGTGGGTGTTTGGGTGCCATTACAGTGCTTAGACTGTAAATATCAACAGCAATTTATGGGGTGGTAGTTGTGTGGCTGTCATTACAGTGCTTGGACTGTAAATATCAACAGTCATTCATGGGGTGGTGGGTGTGTGGGTGTCATTACATTGCTTAGACTGTAAACATTAACAGTCATTTATTGGGTTGTGGGTGTGTGGGTGTCATTACAGAGCTTGGACTGTAAATATTAACAGTCATTCATGGGGTGGTTAGTGTGTAGGTGCAATTACAGTGCTTGGACTGTAAATATCAAAAGTCATTTTTGGGGTGGTGGGTGTGTGGGTGTCATTACAGTGCTAGGACTGAAAATATCAACAGTCATAATGGGGTGTTGGGTGTGTGAGTGTCATTACAGTGCTTGGACTGTTAATATTAACTGTCATTTATGGGGTGGTTGGTGTGTAGGTGTCATTACAGTGTTTGGACTGTAAATATCAAAAGTCATTCTTGGGGTGGTGAGTGTGTGGGTGTCATTACAGTGCTTAGACTGTAAATTTCAACAGTCATTTATGGGGTGGTGGGTGTGTGGCTGTCATTACAGAGCTTGGACTGTAAATATCAACAGTCAATCATGGGGTGTTGGGTGTTTGGGTGTCAATACAGTGCTTTGACTGTAAACATCAACAGTCATTCATAGGTGGTGGGTGTGTGAGTGTCATTACAGTGTTTTGATTGTAAATATCAACAGTCATTCATAGGTTGGTTGGTGTCATTAGAGTGCTTGGACTGTAAATATCAACAGTCATTCATGGGGTGGTGGGTGTGTGGATGTCATTACAGTGCATAGACAGAAAATATCAACTGTCATTCCTGGGGTGGTGGGTGTGTGGTTGTCATTACAGTACTTGGACTGTAAATATCAACCATGATTTATGGGGTGGTGGGTGTGTAGGTGTCATTACAGTGCTTGGACTGTAAATATCAACCATAATTAATGGGGTGGTGGGTGTGGGGGTGTCATTACAGTGCTTGAAATTTAAATATCAACAGCCATTCATGGGTTGGTGGATGTGTGGGTGTCATTATAGTGCTTGAACTGTAAATATCATCAGTCATTCATGGGGTGGTGGGTGTTTGGGTGTCATTACAGTGCTTGGACTGTAAATATCAAAATTCATTCTTGGGGTGGTGAGTGTGAGGGTGTCATTACAATGCTTGGACTTTAAATATCAACAGTCATTCATGTGGTGGTGGATGTGTGGGTGTCATTACAGTGCTTAGACTGTAAATTTCAACAGTCATTTATGGGGTGGTGGGTGTGTGACTGTCATTACAGTGCTTGGACTGTAAATATCAATAGTCAATCATGGGGTGGTAGTTGTTCGGGTGTCATTAAAGTACTTTGACTGTAAATATCAACAGTCATTAATAGGAGGTGGGTGTGTGGGTGTAATTACAGTGTTTTGATTGTAAATATCAACAGTCATTCATAGGTTGGTTTCTGTCATTAGAGGGTTTGGAATGTAAATATCAACAGTCATTCATGGGGTTGTGGGTGTGTGGATGTCATTACAGTGCATGGACTGAAAATATCAACTGTCATTCCTGGGGTGGTTGGTGTGTGGGTGTCATTACAGTGCTTGGACTGTAAATATCAACCATAATTAATAGGGTGGAGGGTGTGGGGTGTCATTACAGTGCTTGGACTTTAAATATCAACAGTCATTAATGGGGTGGTTGATGTGTGGGTGTCATTATAGTGCTTGAACTGTAAATATCAACAGTCATTCATAGGGTGGTGGGTGTGTTGGTGTCATTACTGTTCTTGGACTGTAAATATAAAAAGTCATTCTTGGGGTGATGGGTGTGTGGGTGTCATTACAGAGCTTGGACTGTAAATATCAACAGCCATTTATGGAGATTTGGTTGTGTAGTTGTCATTACAGTGCTTGGACTGTAAATATCAACAGTCAATCATGGGGTGGTGGGGGTGTGGGTGTCATTACAGTGCTTGGACTGTAAATATTAACAGTAATTTATGGAGTGGTGGGTGTGTGGGTGTCATTACAGTGCTTGGACTGTAAATATCAACAGTCATTCATGGGGTGGTGGGTTTGTAGGTATCATTACAGTGCTTAGACTGTAAACATATTAATAGTCATTTATTGGGTGGTGGGTGTGTGGGTGTCATTACCGAGCTTGGACTGTAAATATCAACAGTCATTCATAGGGTGGTGTGTATGTGAGTGTAATTACTGAGCTTGGACTGTAAATATCAACAGTCATTTATATGGTGGTTGGTGTGTCGGTGTCATTACATTGCTTGGACTGTAAATATCAAAAGTCATTTTTGGGGTGGTGGGTTTGTGGGTGTCATTACAGTGCTTAGACTGTAAATATCAACAGTCATTTATAGGGTTGTGGGTGTGTGGCTGTCATTACAGTGCTTGGACTGTAAATATCAACAGTCAATCATGGGGTGGTGGGTTTGTGGGTGTCATTACAGTGCTTGGACTTAAAATATCAACAGTCATTCATGGGGTGTTGGGTGTGTGAGTGTCATTACAGTGCTTGTACTGTAAATATTAACTGTCATTTATGGGGTGGTGGATGTGTAGGTGTTATTACACTGTTTGGACTGTAAATATTAAAAGTCATTCTTGGGGTGGTGAGTGTGTGGGTGTCATTACAGTGCTCAGACTGTAATTATTAACAGTCATTCATGGGGTGGTGGGTGTGTGAGTGTCATTAAATTGTTTAGACTGTAAATTTCAACAGTCTTTTTTGGGGGGGTGGGTGTGTGGCTGTCATTACAGTGCTTGGACTGTAAATATCATCAGTCAATAAAGGGGTGGTGAGAGTTTGGGTGTCATTACAGTTCTTTGACTGTAAATATCAACAGTCATACATAGGTGGTGGATGTGTGGGTGTCATTACAGTGTTTTGATTGTAAATATCAACAGTCATTCATAGGTTGGTTGGTGTCATTAGAGTGCTTGGACTGTAAATATCAACAGTCATTCATGGGGTGGTTAGTGTGTGGATGTCATTACAGTGCATGGACTGAAAATATCAACTGTCCTTCCTGGGGTGGTGGGTGTGTGGGTGTCATTACAGTGCTTGGACTGTAAATATAAAAAGTCATTCATGGGGTGGTGGGTGTGTGGGTGTCATTACAGTGCTTAGACTGTAAATATCAACAGTCATTTATGGGGTGGTGGGTGTGTGGGTGTCATTACAGTGCTTTGACTGTAAATATCAACAGTCATTTATGGGGTGGTGTGAGTGTGACTGTCATTACAGTGCTTGGACTGTAAATATCAACAGTCAATCATGGGGTGGTAGTTGTTTGGGTGTCATTAAAGTGCTTTGACTGTAAATATCAACAGTCATTCATAGGAGGTGGGTGTGTGGGTGTCATTATAGAGCTTGGACTGTAAATATCAACAGTCATTCATGGGGTGGTGGGTGTGTGGGTGTCATTACAGTGCTTAGACTGTAAATATTAACTGTCATTTATTGGGTGGTGGGTGTGTGGGTGTCATTACAGTGCTTGGACTGTAAATATCAACAGTCAATCATGGGGTAGTCGTTGTGTGGGTGTCATTACAGTGCTGGGACTGTAAATATCAACAATCATTCATGGGGTGGTGGGTGTGTGGGTGTCATTACAGTGTTTTAACTATAAATATCAACATTCATTCATAGGTTGGTTTGTGTCATTAGAGTGCTTGGACTGTAAATATATACAGTCATTTATAGGGTGGTGGGTATGTGGGCGACATTACAGTGCTTGGACTATAAATATCAACCAAAATTCATGGGGTGGTGGGTGTGTGGGTGTCATTATAGTGCTTGGACTGTAAATATCAACAGTCACCCATGGGGTGGTGGGTGTGTGTGTGTCATTAGTGTTTGGACTGTAAATATCAAGAGTCATTTATGGGATGGTGGGTGGCATTACAGTGGTTGGACTCTAAATATCAACAGTCATTCATAGAGTGGTGGGTGTGTGAGTGTCATTCCAGAGCTTGGACTATAAATATCAACAGTCATTCATGGGGTTGTGTGTGTTTGGGTGTCTATGCAGTGCTTGGACTGTAAATATCAACAGTCAATCATGGGGTGGGTGGTGTGTGGGTGTCATTACAGTGTTTGGACTGTAAATATCAACAGTCATTCATGGGGTGGTGGGTGAGTGGGTGTCATTACAATGTTTTAATTGTAAATATCAACAGTCATTCATAGGGTGGTTGGTGTCATTACAGTTACTGGACTGTAAATATCAACAGTCATTCATAGGGTGGAGGGTGTGTGAGTGTCATTACAGAGCTTGGACTGTAAATATCAACAGTCATTCATGGGGTGGTGGGTGTGTGGGTGTCATTACAGTGCTTAGACTGTAAATATTAACTGTCATTTATTGGGTGGTGGGTGTGTGGGTGTCATTACAGTGCTTGGACTGTAAATATCAACAGTCAATCATGGGGTAGTCGTTGTGTGGGTGTCCTTACAGTGCTGGGACTGTAAATATCAACAATCATTCATGGGGTGGTGGGTGTGTGGGTGTCATTACAGTGTTTTAACTATAAATATCAACATTCATTTATTGGGTGGTCGGTGTCATTAGACTGCTTGGACTGTAAATATCAACAGTCAATCATGGGGTGGTCGGTGTGTGGGTGTCATTACAGTGCTGGGACTAAAAATATTAACCGTCATTTATGTGGTGGTGGGTGTGTGGGTGTCATTACAGTGCATGGACTGTAAATATCAACAGTCATTCATAGAGTGGTGGGTGTGTAAGTGTCATTACAGAGCTTGGACTGTAAATATCAACAGTCATTAATGGGGTGGTTGGTGTGTAGGTGTCATTAGAGTTATTGGAATGTAAATATCAAAAGTCATTCTTGGGAAGGTGGGTGCGTGGGTGTCATTATAGTGCTTAAACTGTAAATATCAACAAATATTTATGGGGTGGTGGGTGTCATTAGAGTGCTTGGACTGTAAATATCAACAGTCAATCATGGGGTGGTCGGTGTGTGGGTGTCATTACAGTGCTTGGACTGTAAATATCAACAGTCATTCATGGGGTGGTGGGTGTGTGGGTGTCATTTTAGTGCTTGAACTGTAAATATCAACAGTCATTTGTGGGGTGGTGGGTGTGTGGGTGTCATTACATTGCTTGTACTGTAAATATCAAGTCATTAATTGGGTGGTGGGTGTGTGTGTGTCATTAGTGCTTGGACGGTAAATATCAACAGTCATTCATGGGGTGGTAGGTGGCATTACAGTGCTTGGACTCTAAATATCAACAGTAATTCATGAGGTGATGGGTGTGTAAGTGTCATTACAGTTTCTGGAATGTAAATATCAACAGTCATTCACAGGGTGGTGGGTGTGTGAGTGTCATTACAGAGCTTGGACTGTAAATATCAACATTCATTCATGGGGTGGTGGGTGTGTGGGTGTCATTACAGTGTTTTAACTATAAATATCAACATTCATTTATTGGGTGGTGGGTGTCATTAGAGTGCTTGGACTGTAAATATCAACAGTCATTCATGGGGTTATGGGTGTGTGGGTGTCATAACAGTGCTTGGACTGTAAATATCAACAGTCATTCTTTAGGTGTGTGACATTACAGTGCTTGGACTGAAAATATTACCAGTCATTCATGGAGTGGTGGGTGTGTGGATGTCATTACATTGCTCGGACTGAAAATATTAACAGCCATTTATGGGGTGTTGGGTGTGTGGGTGTTATTACAGTGGTTGGACTGTAAATATCACCTGTCTTTTATAGGGTGGTGGGTGTGTGAGTGTCATTACATAGCTTGGACTGTAAATATCAACAGTCATTCATGGGGTTGTGGGTGTGTGGGTGTCATTACCGTGCTTGGATTGTCAATATCAACAGTCATTTATGGGGTGGTGGGTGTGTGGGTGTCATTACAGTGTTTAAACTGTAAATATCTACAGTCATTCATGGGGTGTTGCTTTTGTTGGTGTCATGATAGTGCTTGGACTGTAAATATCAACAGTCAATCATGGGGTAGTCGTTGTGTGGGTGTCATTACAGTGCTGGGACTGTAAATATCAACAGTCATTAATGGGGTGGTGGGTGTGTGGGTGTCATTACAGTGTTTTAACTATAAATATCAACATTCATTTATTGGGTGGTGGGTGTCATTAGACTGCTTGGACTGTAAATATCAACAGTCAATCATGGGGTGGTCGGTGTGTGGGTGTCATTACAGTGCTGGGACTATAAATATTAACCGTCATTTATGGGGTGGTGGGTGTGTGGGTGTCATTACAGTGCATGGACTGTAAATATCAACAGTCATTCATAGAGTGGTGGGTGTGTAAGTGTCATTACAGAGCTTGGACTGTAAATATCAACAGTCATTAATGGGGTGGTTGGTGTGTAGGTGTCATTAGAGTTATTGGAATGTAAATATCAAAAGTCATTCTTGGGATGGTGGGTGCGTGGGTTTCATTATAGTGCTTAAACTGTAAATATCAACATTCATTTATTGGTTGGTGGGTGTAATTAGAGTGCTTGGACTGTAAATAACAACAGTCAATCATGGGGTGGTCGGTGTGTGGGTGTCATTACAGTGCTTGGACTGTAAATATCAACAGTCATTCATGGGGTGGTGGGTGTGTGGGTGTCATTTTAGTGCTTGGACTGTAAATATCAACAGTCATTTGTGGGGTGGTGGGTGTGTGGGTGTCATTACATTGCTTGTACTGTAAATATCAAGTCATTAATTGGGTGGTGGGTGTGTGTGTGTCATTAGTGCTTGGACGGTAAATATCAACAGTCATTCATGGGGTGGTAGGTGGCATTACAGTGCTTGGACTCTAAATATCAACAGTAATTCATGAGGTGATGGGTGTGTAAGTGTCATTACAGTTTCTGGAATGTAAATATCAACAGTCATTCATAAGGTGGTGGGTGTATGAGTGTCCTTACAGAGCTTGGACTGTAAATGTCAACATTCATTCATGGGGTGATGGGTGTGTGGGTGTCATTACAGTGTTTTAACTATAAATATCAACATTCATTTATTGGGTTGTGGGTGTCATTAGAGTGCTTGGAATGTAAATATCAACAGTCATTCATGGGGTGGTGGGTGTGTGGGTATCATGACAGTGCTTGGACTGTAAATACCAACAGTCATTCCTTAGGTGTGTGACATTACAGTGCTTGGACTGTAAATATTACCAGTCATTCATGGAGTGGTGGGTGTGTGGATGTCATTACAGTGCTCGGACTGAAAATATTAACAGCCATTTATGGGGTGTTGGGTGTGTGGGTGTTATTACAGTGGTTGGACTGTAAATATCACCTGTCATTTATAGGGTGGTGGGTGTGTGAGTGTCATTACAGAGCTTGGACTGTAAATATCAACAGTCATTCATGGGGTGGTGGGTGTGTGGGTGTCATTACCGTGCTTGGATTGTAAATATCAACAGTCATTTATGGGGTGGTGGGTGTGTGGGTGTCATTACAGTGTTTCAACTGTAAATATCTACAGTCATTCATGGGGTGTTGCTTTTGTTGGTGTCATGATAGTGCTTGGACTGTAAATATCAACAGTCATTCATTGGGTGGTGAGTGTGTGGGTGTCATTACAGTTCTTGGACTATAAATATCAACCATCATTCATTAGGTGGTGGGTTTGTGGGTGTCATTACAGTGCTCAGACTGTAAATATTAAAAGTCATTTATAGGGTGGTGGGAGTGTGAATGTTATTACAGTGGTTAGACTGAAAATATCAACAGTCATTCATAGGGTGGTGGGTGTGTTGCTGTCATTACAGTGCTTTGACTATATATATTAACCGTCATTTATGAGGTTGTGGGAGTGTGGGTGTCATTACAGTTCTTGGACTGTAAATTTTAACAGTCATACAAAGGGTGGTGGGTGTGTGAGTGTCATTACAGAGCTTGGACTGTAAATATTATCAGTCATTTATGGGGTGGTGGGTGTGTGAGTGTCATTACAGTTTCTGGACTGTAAATATCAACAGTCAATCATGGGGTAGTCGTTGTGTGGGTGTCATTACAGTGCTGGGACTGTAAATATCAACAGTCATTAATGGGGTGGTGGGTGTGTGGGTGTCATTACAGTGTTTTAACTATACATATCAACATTCATTTATTGGGTGGTGGGTGTCATTAGACTGCTTGGACTGTAAATATCAACAGTCAATCATGGGGTGGTCGGTTTGTGGGTGTCATTAAAGTGCTGAGACTATAAATATTAACCGTCATTTATGGGGTGGTGGGTGTGTGGGTGTCATTACAGTGCATAGACTGTAAATATCAACAGTCATTCATAGAGTGGTGGGTGTGTAAGTGTCATTACAGAGCTTGGACTGTAAATATCAACAGTCATTAATGGGGTGGTTGGTGTGTGGGTGTCATTACAGTGCTTGGACTGTAAATATCAACATTCATTTATTGGGTGGTGGGTGTAATTAGAGTGCTTGGACTGTAAATAACAACAGTCAATCATGGGGTGGTCGGTGTGTGGGTGTCATTACAGTGCTTGGACTGTAAATATCAACAGTCATTCATAGGGTGGTGGGTGTGTGGGTGTCATTTTAGTGCTTGGACTGTAAATATCAACAGTCATTTGTGGGGTGGTGGGTGTGTGGGTGTCATTACATTGCTTGTACTGTAAATATCAAGTCATTAATTGGGTGGTGGGTGTGTGTGTGTCATTAGTGCTTAGACGGTAAATATCAACAGTCATTCATGGGGTGGTAGGTGGCATTACAGTGCTTGGACTCTAAATATCAACAGTAATTCATGAGGTGATGGGTGTGTAAGTGTCATTACAGTTTCTGGAATGTAAATATCAACAGTCATTCATAAGGTGGTGGGTGTATGAGTGTCATTACAGAGCTTGGACTGTAAATGTCAACATTCATTCATGGGGTGATGGGTGTGTGGGTGTCATTACAGTGTTTTAACTATAAATATCAACATTCATTTATTGGGTTGTGGGTGTCATTAGAGTGCTTGGACTGTAAATATCAACAGTCATTCATGGGGTGGTGGGTGTGTGGGTATCATGACAGTGCTTGGACTGTAAATATCAACAGTCATTCTTTAGGTGTGTGAAATTACAGTGCTTGGACTGTAAATATTACCAGTCATTCATGGAGTGGTGGGTGTGTGGATGTCATTACAGTGCTCGGACTGAAAATATTAACAGCTATTTATGGGGTGTTGGGTGTGTGGGTGTTATTACAGTGGTTGGACTGTAAATATCACCTGTCATTTATAGGGTGGTGGGTGTGTGAGTGTCATTACAGAGCTTGGACTGTAAATATCAACAGTCATTCATGGGGTGGTGGGTGTGTGGGTGTCATTACCGTGCTTGGATTGTAAATATCAACAGTCATTTATGGGGTGGTGGGTGTGTGGGTGTCATTACAGTGTTTCAACTGTAAATATCTACAGTCATTCATGGGGTGTTGCTTTTGTTGGTGTCATGATAGTGCTTGGACTGTAAATATCAACAGTCATTCATTGGGTGGTGAGTGTGTGGGTGTCATTACAGTTCTTGGACTATAAATATCAACCATCATTCATTAGGTGGTGGGTTTGTGGGTGTCATTACAGTGCTCAGACTGTAAATATTAAAAGTCATTTATAGGGTGGTGGGAGTGTGAATGTTATTACAGTGCTTAGACTGAAAATATCAACAGTCATTCATGGGGTGGTGGGTGTGTTGCTGTCATTACAGTGCTTTGACTATATATATTAACCGTCATTTATGAGGTTGTGGGAGTGTGGGTGTCATTACAGTTCTTGGACTGTAAATTTTAACAGTCATACATAGGGTGGTGGGTGTGTGAGTGTCATTACAGAGCTTGGACTGTAAATATTATCAGTCATTTATGGGGTGGTGGGTGTGTGAGTGTCATTACAGTTTCTGGACTGTAAATATCAACAGTCAATCATGGGGTAGTCGTTGTGTGGGTGTCATTACAGTGCTGGGACTGTAAATATCAACAGTCATTAATGGGGTGGTGGGTGTGTGGGTGTCATTACAGTGTTTTAACTATAAATATCAACATTCATTTATTGGGTGGTGGGTGTCATTAGACTGCTTGGACTGTAAATATCAACAGTCAATCATGGGGTGGTCGGTGTGTGGGTGTCATTACAGTGCTGGGACTATAAATATTAACCGTCATTTATGGGGTGGTGGGTGTGTGGGTGTCATTTTAGTGCTTGGACTGTAAATATCAACAGTCATTTGTGGGGTGGTGGGTGTGTGGGTGTCATTACATTGCTTGTACTGTAAATATCAAGTCATTAATTGGGTGGTGGGTGTGTGTGTGTCATTAGTGCTTGGACGGTAAATATCAACAGTCATTCATAGGGTGGTAGGTGGCATTACAGTGCTTGGACTCTAAATATCAACAGTAATTCATGAGGTGATGGGTGTGTAAGTGTCATTACAGTTTCTGGAATGTAAATATCAACAGTCATTCATAAGGTGGTGGGTGTATGAGTGTCATTACAGAGCTTGGACTGTAAATATCAACATTCATTCATAGGGTGGTGGGTGTGTGGGTATCATGACAGTGCTTGGACTGTAAATATCAACAGTCATTCTTTAGGTGTGTGACATTACAGTGCTTGGACTGTAAATATTACCAGTCATTCATGGAGTGGTGGGTGTGTGGATGTCATTACATTGCTCGGACTGAAAATATTAACAGCCATTTATGGGGTGTGTGGGTGTTATTACAGTGGTTGGACTGTAAATATCACCTGTCATTTATAGGGTGGTGGGTGTGTGAGTGTCATTACAGAGCTTGGACTGTAAATATCAACAGTCATTCATGGGGTGGTGGGTGTGTGGGTGTCATTACCGTGCTTGGATTGTAAATATCAACAGTCATTTATGGGGAGGTGGGTGTGTGGGTGTCATTACAGTGTTTCAACTGTAAATATCTACAGTCATTCATAGGGTGTTGCTTTTGTTGGTGTCATGATAGTGCTTGGACTGTAAATATCAACAGTCATTCATTGGGTGGTGAGTGTGTGGGTGTCATTACAGTTCTTGGACTATAAATATCAACCATCATTCATTAGGTGGTGGGTTTGTGGGTGTCATTACAGTGCTCAGACTGTAAATATTAAAAGTCATTTATAGGGTGGTGGGAGTGTGAATGTTATTACAGTACTTAGACTGAAAATATCAACAGTCATTCATGGGGTGGTGGGTGTGTGAGTGTCATTACTGAGCTTGGACTGTAAATATTATCAGTCATTTATGGGGTGGTGGGTGTGTGAGTGTCATTACAGTTTCTGGACTGTAAATATTAACAGTCATTCATAGGGTGGTGGGTGTGTGAGAGTCATTACAGAGCATGGACTGTAAATATCAACATTCATTCATGGGGTGGTGGGTGTGTGGGTGTCATTACAGTTCTTAGACTGTAAATATCAACAGTCATTATTGGGGTGGTGGGTGTGTGGCTGTCATTGATGTGCTTGCATTGTAAATATCAACATTCAATAATGGGGTTGGGGCTGTGTAGGTGTTATTACAGTGCTTTGACTGTAAATATCAAAAGTCATTCTTGGGATGGTGGGTGTGTTGGTGTCATGACATTGCTTGGACTGTAAATATCAAGTCATTCATTGGGTGGTGGGTGTGTCTGTGTCATTAGTGCTTGGACTGGAAATATCAACAGTAATTCATGGGGTGGTGTGTGGCATTACAGTGCTTTGACTCTTAATATCAACAGTAATTCATAGGTTTAATGGGTGTGTGGGTGTCATTACAGTGCTTGGATTGTAAATATCAACAGTCATTAATGGGGTTGTAGGTGTTTGTGTGTCTATGCAGTGCTTGGACTGTAAATATCAACAGTTATTCATGGGGTGGTGGGTGTGTGGGTGTCATTACAGTGCTTAGACTGTAAATATCAACAGTCATTCATGGGGTGGTGGGTGTGTGGGTGTCATTACAGTGTTTTGACTGTAAATGTCAACAGTCATTCATAGGGTGGTGAGTGTCATTAGAGTGTTTGGACTGTAAATATCAACAGTTATTCATGGGGTGGTGTGTGTGTGTGGGTATCATGACAGTGCTTGGACTTTATATATCAACAGTCAATCATGGGGTGGTGCATGTGTGGGTGTCATTACATTGCTTGGACTGTAAATATCAACAGTCATTCATGGGGTTTTGGGTGTTTGAGTGTCTATGCAGTGCTTGGACTGTAAATATCAACAGTCAATCATGGGGTGTTGGGTGTCTGGGTGTCATTACAGTGCTTGGACTGTAAATATCAACAGTCATTCATGGGGTGGTGGGTGTGTGGGTGTCATTACAGTGTTTTGATTGTAAATATCAACTGTCATTTATAGGGTGGTGGGGGTCATTAGAGGGTTTGGACTGTAAATATCAACAGTCATTCGTGGGGTCGTTGGTGTGTGGGTGTCATTACAGTGCTTGGACTGTAAATTCAGCCATAATTCATGGGGTGGTGGGTGTGGGGCTGTCAGTACAGTACTTGGACTGTAAATATCAACAGTCATTCATGGTGTGGTGGGTGTGTGGGTGTCATTTCAGAGCTTGGACTGTAAATATCAATAGTCATTCATGGGGTGGTGAGTGTGAGGATGTCACCACAGTGCTTAGACTGTATATATCAACAATCATTCATGGGGTTGTGGGTGTGTTGGTGTCATTATAGTGCTTGGACTGTAAATATCAACAATCATTCATGAGGTGGTGGGTGTGTGGGTGTCATTACATTGCTTGGACTGTAAATATCAAGTCATTCATGGGGTGGTGGGTGTATGGGTGTCATTAGTGCTTGGACTGTGAATATCAACAGTCATTAATTGGGTGGTGGGTGGGTGTGACATTACAGTGCATCGACTGTAAATATTAACAGTCATTCATGGGGTAGTGGGTGTGTGGATGTCATTACAGTGCTCGGACTGAAAATATCAACCATTATTTATGGGGTGGTGGGTGTGTGGGTGTTATTACAGTGGTTGGACTGTAAATATCAACCGTCATTCATGGGGGAGTGGGTGTGTGGATGTCATTACAGTGCTTGGACTAATAATATCAACTGTCATTATTGGGGTGGTGGGTGTGTGGGTGTTATTACAGTGGTTGGACTGTAAATATCAACCGTCATTCAAAGGGTGGTGGGTGTGTGAGTGTCATTATAGAGCTTGGACTGTAAATATCAACAGTCATTCATGGAGTGGTGGTTGTGTGGGTGTCATTACAGTGCTTGGACTGTAAATATCAACAGTCATTAATTGGGTGGTGGAGGTGTAACTGTCATTACAGAGCTTGGACTGTAAATATCAACAGTCAATCATGGGGTGGTCGGTGTGTAGGTGTCATTACAATGCTCAGACTGTAAATATCATCAGTAATTCATGGGGTTGTGGGTGTGTAGGTGTCATTACAGTGCTTGGACTGTAAATATCAACCATAATTCATGGGGTGGTGGGTGTGGGGTGTCATTACAGTTCTTGGACTGTAAATATAAACCATCATTAATTAGGTGGTGGGTTTGTGGGTGTCATTACAGTGATCAGACAGTAAATATTAACTGTCATTCATGGGGTTGTGGGTGTGTGGGTGTCATTACAGTTCTTTGACTGTAAATATCAACTGTCATTCATAGGGTGTTGGGTGTGTGAGTGTCATTATAGAGCTTGGACAGTAAATATCAACAGTCATTAATGGAGTGGTGGTTGTGTGGGTGTCATTACAGTGCTTCGACTGTAAATATCAACAGTCATTAATTGGGTGGTGGGTGTGTGTGTGACATTACATTGCATGGACTGTAAATATTAACAGTCATTCATTGGGTAGTGGGTGTGTGGATGTCATTACAGTGCTCAGACTGAAAATATCAACTGTCATTCATAGGGTGTTGGGTGTGTGAGTGTCATTACAGTGGTTGGACTGTAAATATCAACCGTCATTCATGGGGTGGTGCATGTGTTGGTGTCATGACAGTGCTTAGACTGTCCAATATCAACAGTCATTCATGGGGTGGTGAGTGTGTGGGTGTCAATACAGTTCTTGGACTATAAATATAAACCATCATTCATTAGGTGGTGGGTGTGGGGGTGTCATTACAGTGTTTGGGCTATAAATATCAACTGTCATTTATGGGGTTGTTGGTGTGTGGGTGTCATTACAGTTCTTGGACAGTATATATCAACAGTCATACATAGGTTGGTAGGTGTGTGAGTGTCATTACAGAGCTTGGACTGTAAATATCATCTGTAATTCATAGGGTTGTGGGTGTGTAGGTGTCATTACAGTGCTTGGACCGTTAATATCAAAAGTCATTCTTGGGGTGGTGGGTGTGTGGGTGTCATTACAGTGCTTAGACTGTAAATATCAACAGTCATTTATGGGGTGGTGGGTGTGTGGCTTTCATTATAGTGCTTGGACTGTAAATATCAACAGTCAATCATTGAGTGGTGGGTAGGTGGGTGTCATTACAGTGCTTGGACTGTAAATATCAACCGTCATTCATGGGGTGGTGGTTGTGTGGTTGTCATTACAGTGTTTTGATTGTATATATCAACTGTCATTTATAAGGTGCTGGATGTCATTAGAGTGCTTGGACTGTAAATATCAACAGTCATTCATGGAGTGGTGGGTGTGTTGGTGTCATTACAGTGCTTGGGTTGTAAATATCAACCATAATTCATGGGGTTGTGGGTGTGGGGTGTCATTACAGTTCTTGGACTGTAAATATAAACCATCATTCATTAGGTGGTGGGTTTGTGGGTGTAATTACAGTGCTCATACTGTAAATATTAACAGTCATTCATGGGGTTGTTGGTGTGTGGGTGTCATTACAGTTCTTTGACTGTAAATATCATCTGTCATTCATAGGGTGGTGGGTGTGTGTGTGACATTGCAGTGCATGGACTGTAAATATTAAAAGACATTCATGGGGTAGTGGGTGTGTGGATGTCATTACAGTGCTCGGACTGAAAATATCAACCTTTATTTATGGGGTGGTGGGTGTGTGGGTGTTATTACAGTGGTTGGACTGTAAATATCAACCGTCATTCATAGGGTGGTGGGTGTGTGAGTGTCATTATAGAGCTTGGACTGTAAATATCAACAGTCATTCATGGAGTGGTAGGTGTGTGGGTGTCATTACAGTGCTTGGACTGTAAATATTAACAGTCATTTATGGGGTGGTGCGTGTGTTGATGTCATTACAGGGCTTAGACTGAAAATATCAACAGTCATTTATGGGGTGGTGGGTGTGTGGGTGTCATTACAGTGCTTGGACTATAAATATCAACTGTCATTTATGGGGTTGTGGGTGTGATGGTGTCATTACAGTTCTTGGACTGTATATATCAACAGTCATACATAGGGTGGAGGGTGTGTGAGTGTCATTAAAGAGCTTGGACTGTAAATATCATCAGTAATTCATGGGGTTGTGGGTGTGTAGGTGTCATTACAGTGCTTGGACTGTAAATATCAAAAGTCTTTCTTGAGGTGGTAGGTGTGTGGGTTTCATTACAGTGCTTAGACTGTAAATATCAACAGTCATTTATGGGGTGGTGGGTGTGTGGCCGTCATTATAGTGTTTGGACTGTAAATATCAACAGTCAATCATAGAGTAGTGGGTATGTGGGTGTCATTACAGTGCTTGGACTGTAAATATCAACAGTCAATCATGGGGTGGAGGGTATGTGGGTGTCATTACAGTGCTTGGACTGTAAATATCAACAGTCATTCATTGGGTGGTGGGTGTGTGGGTGTCATTACAGTGTTTTGATTGTAAATATCAACAGTCATTATTAAGGTGGTGGGTGTCATTAGAATGCTTGGACTGTAAATATCAACAGTCATTCATGGAGTACTGGGTGTGTTAGTGTCATTACAGTTCTTGGACTATAAATATCAACCATAATCATGGGGTGGTGGGTGTGAGGCGTCATTACAGTGCTTTGACTGTAAATATCAACAGTCATTCATAGGGTGGTGGGGGTGAGGGTGTCATTACAGTGCTTCGACTGTAAACATCAACAATCATTCATTCGGTGGTGGGTGTGTGGGTGTCATGATAGTGCTTGGACTGTAAATATCAACAGTCATTAATGGGGTGGTGGGTGTGTGGGTGTCATTACATTGCTTGGACTGTAAATATCAAGTCATTCAAGGGGTGGTGGGTGTCTGTGTGTCATTAGTGCTTGGACTGTGAATGTCAACAGTCATTCATGGGGTGGTGGGTGGCATTACAGTGCTTAGACTCTAATATCAACAGTCATTAATGGGGTGATGGGTGTGTGGGTGTCATTACAGTTCTTGGACTGTAAATATCAACCGTCATTCAAAGGGTGGTGGGTGTGTGAGTGTCATTATAGAGCTTGGACTGTAAATATCAACAGTCATTCATGGAGTGGTGGTTGTGTGGGTGTCATTACAGTGCTTGGACTGTAAATATCAACAGTCATTAATTGGGTGGAGGAGGTGTAAGTGTCATTACAGAGCTTGGATTGTAAATATCAACAGTCATTCATGGGGTGGTGAGTGTGTGGGTGTCAATACAGTTCTTGGACTATAAATATAAACCATCATTCATTAGGTGGTGGGTGTGGGGGTGTCATTAGAGTGTTTGGGCTATAAATATCAACTGTCATTTATGGGGTTGTTGGTGTGTGGGGGTCATTACAGTTCTTGGACTGTATATATCAACAGTCATACATAGGTTGGTAGGTGTGTGAGTGTCATTACAGAGCTTGGACTGTAAATATCAATAGTAATTCATGGGGTTGTGGGTGTGTAGGTGTCATTACAGTGCTTGGACTGTAAATATCAACCATAATTCATGGGGTGGTGGGTGTGGGGTGTCATTACAGTTCTTGGACTGTAAATATAAACCATCATTAATTAGGTGGTGGGTTTGTGGGTGTCATTACAGTGCTCAGACTGTAAACATTAACAGTCATTCATGAGGTTGTTTGTGGGTGGGTGTCATTACAGTTATTTGACTGTAAATATCAACTGTCATTCATAGGGTGCTGGGTGTGTGAGTGTCATTATAGAGCTTGGACTGTAAATATCAACAGTCTTTAATGGAGTGGTAATTGTGTGGGTGTCATTACAGTGCTTGGACTGTAAATATCAACAGTCATTAATTGGGTGGTGGGTGTGTGTGTGACATTACAGTGCATGGACTGTAAATATTAACAGTCATTCATGGGGTAGTGGGTGTGTGGATGTCATTACAGTGCTCGGACTGAAAATATCAACCGTTTTTTATGGGGTGGAGGGTGTATGGGTGTTATTACAGTGGTTGGACTGTAAATATCAACCGTCATTCATAGGGTGGTGGGTGTGTGAGTGTCATTATAGACCTTGGACTGTAAATATCAACAGTCATTCATGGAGTGGTGGTTGTGTGGGTGTCATTACAGTGCTTGGACTGTAAATATCAACAGTCATTTATTGGGTGGTGGAGGTGTAAGTGTCATTACAGAGCTTGGACTGTAAATATCAACAGTCAATCATGGGGTGGTCGGTGTGTGGGTGTCATTACAGTGCTCAGACTGTAAATAACATCAGTAATTCATGGGGTTGTGGGTGTGTAGGTGTCATTACGGTGCTTGTACTGTAAATATCAACCATAATTCATGGGGTGGTGGGTGTGGGGTGTCATTACAGTTCTTGGATTGTAAATATAAACAATCATTAATTAGGTGGTGGGTTTGTGGGTGTCATTACAGTGCTCAGACTGTAAATATTAACAGTCATTCTTGGGGTTGTGGGTGTGTGGGTGTCATTACAGTTATTTGACTGTAAATATCAACTGTCATTCATAGGGTTTTAGGTGTGTGAGTTTCATTATAGAGCTTGGACTGTAAATATCAACAGTCTTTCATGGACTGGTAGTTGTGTGGGTGTCATTACAGTGCTTGGACTGTAAATATCAACAGTCATTAATTGGGTGGTGGGTGTGTGTGTGACATTACAGTCCATGGACTGTAAATATTAACAGTCATTCATGGGGTAGTGGGTGTGTGGATGTCATTACAGTGCTCGGACTGAAAATATCAACCGTTATTTAAGGGGTGGTGGGTTTGTGGGTGTTATTACAGTGGTTGGACTGTAAATATCAACAGTCATTAATTGGGTGGTGAAGGTGTAAGTGTCATTACAGTGCTTGGACTGTAAATATCAACAGTCAATCATGGGGTGGTCAGTGTGTGGGTGTCATTACAGTGCTTGGACTGTAAATGTCAACAGTCATTCATGGGGTGGTGCATGTGTTGGTGTCATGACAGTGCTCAGACTGTAAATATAAACCATCATTCATTAGGTGGTGGGTTTGTCGGTGTCATTACAGTGCTTGGGCTATAAATATCAACTGTCATTTATGGGGTTGTGTGTGTGTGGGTGTCATTACAGTTCTTATACTGTATATATCAACAGTCATACATAGGTTGGTGGGTGTGTGAGTGTCATTACAGAGCTTGGACTGTAAATATCAACTGTCATTCATAGGGTGGTGGGTGTGTGAATGTCATTACAAAACTTGGACTGTAAATATCAACAGTCATTCATGAGGTTGTATGTGTGTAGGTGTCATTACAGTGCTTGGACTGTAAATATCAAAAGTCATTCTTTGGTGGTGGGTGTGTGGGTGTCATTACAGTGCTTAAACCGTAAGTCTCAACAGTCATTTATGGGGTGGTGGGTGTGTGGCTGTCATTATAGTGGTTGGACTGTAAATATCAACAGTCAATCATGGGGTGGTGGGTATGTGGGTGTCATTACAGTGCTTGGACTGTAAATATCAACAGTCATTCATTGGGTGGTGGGTTTGTGGGTGTCATTACATTGTTCTGATTGTAAATAACAACAGTCATTAATAAGGTGGTGGGTGTCATTCGAATGCTTGGACTGTAAATATCAATAGTTATTCATGGAGTGGTGGGTGTGTTGGTGTCATTACAGTGCTTGGACTATAAATATCAACCATAATCATGGGGTGGTGGGTTTTTTGGGTCATTACAGTGCTTTGACTGTAAATATCAACAGTAATTCATGGGGTGGTGGGGGTTAGGGTGTCATTACAGTGCTTAGACTTTAAATATCAACAATCATTCATGGGGTGGTGGGTGTGTAGGTGTCATTATAGTGCTTGGACTGTAAATATCAACAGTCATTAATGGGGTTGTGGGTGTGTGGGTGTCATTACAGTTCTTGGACTGTATATATCAACAGTCATACATAGGGTTGAGGGTGTGTGAGTGTCATTACAGAGCTTGGACTGTAAATATCATCAGTGATTCATAGGGTTGTGGGTGTGTAGGTGTCATTACAGTGCTTGGACTGTAAATATCAAAAGTCATTCTTGGGGTGGTGGGTGTGTGGGTGTCATTACAGTGCTTAGACTGTAAATATCAACAGTCATTTATGGGGTGGTGGGTGTGTGGCCATCATTATAGTGCTTGGACTGTAAATATCAACAGTCAATCATAGAGTGGTGGGTATGTGGGTG
This sequence comes from Petrolisthes cinctipes, assembly GCA_033782935.1. Taxonomy (NCBI): domain Eukaryota; kingdom Metazoa; phylum Arthropoda; class Malacostraca; order Decapoda; family Porcellanidae; genus Petrolisthes; species Petrolisthes cinctipes. The sequence goes on from JAWQEG010000412.1 coordinate 398,455, forward strand.
TCATTACAGTGCTTGGACGGTAAATATCAACCGTCATTCATAGGGTGGTGGTTGTGTGGTTGTCATTACAGTGCTTTGATTGTAAATATAAACAGTCATTTATAAGGTGCTGGGCGTCATTAGAGGGCTTGGACTGTAAATATTAACAGTCATTCATGGAGTGGTGGGTGTGTTGGTGTCATTACAGTGCTTGGACTGTAAATATCAACCATAATTCATGGGGTGGTGGGTGTGGGGTGTCATTACAGTTCTTGGACTGTGAATATAAACCATCATTCATTAGGTGGTGGGTTTGTGGGTGTCATTAACGTGCTCAGACTGCAAATATTAACAGTCATTCATGGGGTTGTGGGTGTGTGGGTGTCATTACAGTTCTTTGACTGTAAATATCAACTGTCATTCATAGGGTGGTGTGTGTGTGAGTGTCATTACAAAGCTTGGACTGTAAATATCAACAGTCATTCATGACGTTGTATGTGTGTAGGTGTCATTACAGTGCTTGGACTGTAAATATCAAATCATTCATAGGGTGGTGGGTGTATGGGTGTCATCAGTGCTTGGACTGTTAATATCAACAGTCATTCATGGCGTGGTGGGTGTGTTAGTGTCATTACAGTGCTTGAACTATAAATATCAACCATAATCATGGGGTGGTGGGTGTGGGGCGTCATTACAGTGCATTGACTGTAAATATCAACAGTCATTCATGGGGTGGTGGGGGTGAGGGTGTCATTACAGTGCTTAGACTGTAAATATCAACAATCATTCATGGGGTGGTGGGTGTGTGGGTGTAATTACATTGCTTGGACTGTAAATATCAAGTCATTCAAGGGGTGGTGGGTGTCTGTGTGTCATTAGTGCTTCGACTGTGAATATCAACAGTCATTCATGGGGTGGTGGGTGGCATTACAGTGCTTAGACTCTAATATCAACAGTCTTTAATGGGGTGATGGGTGTGTGGGTGTCATTACAGTTCTTGGACTGTAGATATCAACAGTTATTCATGGGGATGTGGGTGTTTGGGTGTCTATGGAGTGCTTGGACTGTAAATATCAACAGTTAATCATATGGTGGTGGGTGTGTAGCTGTCATTTCAGTGCTTAGACTGTAAATATCAATAGTCATTCATGGGGTGGTGGGTGTGAGGATGTCATCACAGTGCTTAGACTGTATATATCAACAATCATTCATGGGGTTGTGGGTGTGTGGGTGTCATTATAGTGCTTGGACTGTAAATATCAACAGTCATTCATGAGGTGGTGGGTGTGTGGGTGTCATTACATTGCTTGGACTGTAAATATCAAATCATTCATAGGGTGGTGGGTGTATGGGTGTCATCAGTGCTTGGACTGTGAATATCAACAGTCATTCATGGCGTGGTGGGTGGAATTACAGTGCTTAGACTCTAATATCAACTGTTATTCATTGGGTGATGGGTGTGTAGGTGTCATTACAGTGCTTGGACTGTAAATATAAACAGTTATTCATGGGGAAGTGGGTGTTTGGGTGTCATTATAGTGTTTGGACTGTAAATATTATCAGTCATTCATGGGGTAGTGGGTGTGTGGATGTCATTACAGTGTTTGGACTAATAATATCAACTGTCAATAATGGGGTGGTGGGTGTGTGGGTTTCATTACAGTTCTTGTACTGTAAATATCAACCATCCTTTATTGGGTGGTTGGTGTGTGTGTGACATTACAGTGCATGGACTGTAAATATCAACCATAATTCATGGGGTGGTGGGTGTGGGGTGTCATTACAGTTCTTGGACTGTAAATATAAACCATCATTCATTAGGTGGTGGGTTTGTGGGTGTCATTACCGTGCTCAGACTGCAAATATTAACAGTCATTCATGGGGTTGTGGGTGTGTGGGTGTCATTACAGTTCTTTGACTGTAAATATCAACTGTCATTCATAGGGTGGTGGGTGTGTGAGTGTCATTACAAAGCTTGGACTGTAAATATCAACAGTCATTCATGATGTTGTATATGTGTAGGTGTCATTACAGTGCTTGGACTGTAAATATCAAATCATTCATAGAATGGTGGGTGTATGGGTGTCATCAGTGCTTGGACTGTGAATATCAACAGTCATTCATGGCGTGGTGGGTGTGTTAGTGTCATTACAGTGCTTGAACTATAAATATCAACCATAATCATGGGGTGGTGGGTGTGGGGCGTCATTACAGTGCTTTGACTGTAAATATCAACAGTCATTCATGGGGTGGTGGGTGTGTAGGTTTCATTACAGTTCTTGTACTGTAAATATCAACCATCCTTTATTGGGTGGTTGGTGTGTGTGTGACATTACAGTGCATGGACTGTAAATATTAACAGTCATTAATGGGGTAGTGGGTGTGTGGATGTCATTACAGTGCTCGGACTGAAAATATCAACCGTTATTTATGGAGTGGTGGGTGTGTGGGTGTTATTACAGTGGTTGGATGGTAAATATCAACCATCATTCAAAGGGTGGTGGGTGTGTAAGTGTCATTATAGAGCTTGGACTGTAAATATCAACAGTCATTCATGGAGTGGTGGTTGTGTGGGTGTCATTACAGTGCTTGGACTGTAAATATCAACAGTCATTAATTGGGTGGTGGAGGTGTAAGTGTCATTACAGAGCTTGGACTGTAAATATCAACAGTCAATCATGGGGTGGTCGGTGTGTAGGTGTCATTAAAGTGCTCAGACTGTAAATATCATCAGTAATTCATGGGGTTGTTGGTGTGTAGGTGTCATTACAGTGCTTGGACTCTAAATATCAACCATAATTCATGGGGTGGTGGGTGTGGGGTGTCATTACAGTTCTTGGAATGTAAATATAAACCATCATTAATTAGGTGGTGGGTTTGTGGGTGTCATTACAGTGCTCAGACTGTAAATATTAACAGTCATTCATGGGGTTGTGGGTGTGTGGGTGTCATTACAGTTCTTTGACTGTAAATATCAACTGTCATTTATAGGGTGTTGGGTGTGTGAGTGTCATTATAGAGCTTGGACTGTAAATATCAACAGTCATTCATGGAGTGATAGTTGTGTGGGTGTCATTACAGTGCTTGGACTGTAAATATCAACAGTCATTAATTGGGTGGTGGGTGTGTGTGTGACATTACAGTGCATGGACTGTAAATATTAACAGTCATTCATGAGGTAGTGGGTGTGTGGATGTCATTACAGTGCTCTGACTGAATATATCAACCGTTATTTATGGGGTGGTGGGTGTGTGGGTGTTATTACAGTGGTTGGACTGTAAATATCAACCGTCATTCATAGGGTGGTGGGTGTGTGAGTGTCATTATAGAGCTTGGACTGTAAATATCAACAGTCATTCATGGAGTGGTCAGTGTGTGGGTGTCATTACAGTGCTTGGACTGTAAATATCAACAGTCATTAATTGGGTGGTGGAGGTGTAAGTGTCATTACAGTGCTTGGACTGTAAATATCAACAGTCAGTCATGGGGTGGTCGGTGTGTGGGTGTCATTACAGTGCTTGGACTGTAAATGTCAACAGTCATTCATGGGGTGGTGCATGTGTTGGTGTCATGACAGTGCTTAGACTGTCAATATCAACAGTCATTCATGGGGTGGTGAGTGTGTGGGTGTCAATACAGTTCTTGGACTATAAATATAAACCATCATTCATTAGGTGGTGGGTGTGTGGCTGTCATTTCAGTGCTTAGACTGTAAATATCAATAGTCATTCATGGGGTGGTGGGTGTGAGGATGTCATCACAGTGCTTAGACTGTATATATCAACAATCATTCATGGGGTTGTGGGTGTGTGGGTGTCATTATAGTGCTTGGACTGTAAATATCAACAGTCATTCATGAGGTGTTGGGTGTGTGGGTGTCATTACATTGCTTGGACTGTAAATATCAAGTCATTCATGTGGTGGTGGGTGTATGGGTGTCATCAGTGCTTGGACTGTGAATATCAACAGTCATTCATGGCGTGGTGGGTGGCATTACAGTGCTTAGACTCTAATATCAACTGTTATTCATAGGGTGATGGGTGTGTAGGTGTCATTACAGTGCTTGGACTGTAAATATAAACAGTTATTCATGGGGATGTGGGTGTTTGGGTGTCATTATAGTGTTTGGACTGTAAATATTATCAGTCATTCATGGGGTAGTGGGTGTGTGGATGTCATTACAGTGCTTGGACTAATAATATCAACTGTCATAAATGGGGTGGTGGGTGTGTGGGTTTCATTACAGTTCTTGTACTGTAAATATTAACCATCCTTTATTGGGTGGTTGGTGTGTGTGTGACATTACAGTGCATGGACTGTAAATATTAACAGTCATTCATGGGGTAGTGGGTGTGTGGATGTCATTACAGTGCTCGGACTGAAAATATCAACCGTTATTTATGGAGTGGTGGGTGTGTGGGTGTTATTACAGTGGTTGGACTGTAAATATCAACCGTCATTCAAAGGGTGGTGGGTGTGTGAGTGTCATTATAGAGCTTGGACTGTAAATATCAACAGTCATTCATGGAGTGGTGGTTGTGTGGGTGTCATTACAGTGCTTGGACTGTAAATATCAACAGTCATAAATTGGGTGGTGGAGGTGTAAGTGTCATTACAGAGCTTGGACTGTAAATATCAACAGTCAATCATGGGGTGGTCGGTGTGTAGGTGTCATTTAAGTGCTCAGACTGTAAATATCATCAGTAATTCATGGGGTTGTGGGTGTGTAGGTGTCATTACAGTGCTTGGACTGTAAATATCAACCATAATTCATGGGGTTGTGGGTGTGGGGTGTCATTACAGTTCTTGGACTGTAAATATAAACCATCATTAATTAGGTGGTGGGTTTTTGCGTGTCATTACAGTGCTCAGACTGTAAATATTAACAGTCATTCATGGGGTTGTGGGTGTGTGGGTGTCATTACAGTTCTTTGACTGTAAATATCAACTGTCATTCATAGGGTGTTGGGTGTGTGAGTGTCATTATAGAGCTTGGACTGTAAATATCAACAGTCATTAATGGAGTGGTAGTTGTGTGGGTGTCATTACAGTGCTTGGACTGTAAATATCAACAGTCATTAATTGGGTGGTGGGTGTGTGTGTGACATTACAGTGCATGGGCTGTAAATATTAACAGTCATTCATGGGGTAGTGGGTGTGTGGATGTCATTACAGTGCTCGGACTGAAAATATCAACCGTTATTTATGGGGTGGTGGGTGTGTGGGTGTTATTACAGTGGTTGGACTGTAAATATCAACCGTCATTCATAGGGTGGTGTGTGTGTGAGTGTCATTATAGAGCTTGGACTGTAAATATCAACAGTCATTCATGGAGTGGTCGGTGTGTGGGTGTCATTACAGTGCTTGGACTATAAATATCAACAGTCATTAATTGGGTGGTGGAGTTGTAAGTGTCTTTACAGTGCTTGGACTGTAAATATCAACAGTCAATCATGGGGTGGTCGGTGTGTGGGTGTCATTACAGTGCTTGGACTGTAAATGTCAACAGTCATTCATGGGGTGTTGCATGTGTTGGTGTCATGACAGTGCTTAGACTGTCAATATCAAAAGTCATTCATGGGGTGGTGAGTGTGTGGGTGTCAATACAGTTCTTGGACTATAAATATAAACCATCATTCATTAGGTGGTGGGTGTGTCAGTGTCATTACAGTGCTTTGGCTATAAATATCAACTGTCATTTATGGGGTTGTTGGTGTGTGGGTGTCATTACAGTTCTTGGACTGTATATAACAACAGTCATACATAGGTTGGTGGGTGTGTGAGGTTCATTACAGAGCTTGGACTGTAAATATCTTCAGTAAATCATGGGGTTGTGGGTGTGTAGGTGTCATTACAGTGCTTGAACTGTAAATATCAAAAGTCATTCTTGGGGTGGTGGGTGTGTGGGTGTCATTACAGTGCTTAGACTGTAAATATCAACAGTCATTTATGGGGTGGTGGGTGTGTGGTTGTCATTACAGTGTTTTGATTGTATATATCAACAGTCATTTATAAGGTGCTGGGTGTCATTAGAGTGCTTGGACTGTAAATATTAACAGTCATTCATGGAGTGGTGGGTGTGTTGGTGTCATTACAGTGCTTGGAGTGTAAATATCAACCATTATTCATGAGGTGGTTGGTGTGGGGTGTCATTACAGTTCTTGGACTGTAAATATAAACCATCATTCATTAGGTGGTGGGTTTGTGGGTGTCATTACAGTGCACAGACTGTAAATATTAAGAGTCATTCATGGGGTTGTGGGAGTGTGGGTGTCATTACAGTTCTTTGACTGTAAATATCAACTGTCATTCATAGGGTGGTGGGTGTGTGAATGTCATTACAAAGCTTGGACTGTAAAAATCAACAGTCATTCATGAGGTTGTATGTGTGTAGGTGTCATTACAGTGCTTGGACTGTAAATATCAAAAGTCATTCTTTGGTGGTGGGTGTGTGGGTGTCATTACAGTGCTTAAACTGTAAGTCTCAACAGTCATTTATGGGGTGGTGGGTGTGTGGCTGTCATTATAGTGCTTGGACTGTAAATATCAACAGTCAATCATGGGGTGGTGGGTATGTGGGTGTCATTACAGTGCTTGGACTGTAAATATCAACAGTCATTCATTGGGTGATGGGTGTGTGGGTGTCATTACATTGTTTTGATTGTAAATATCAACAGTCATTAATAAGGTGGTGGGTGTCATTCGAATGCTTGGACTGTAAATATCAACAGTCATTCATGGAGTGGTGGGTGTGTTGGTGTCATTACAGTGCTTGGACTATAAATATCAAACATAATCATGGGGTGGTGGGTGTGGGGCATCATTACAGTGCTTTTACTGTAAATATCAACAGTCATTCATGGGGTGGTGGGCGTGAGGGTGTCATTACAGTGCTTAGACTTTAAATATCAACAGTCATTAATTGGGTTGTGGAGGTGTAAGTGTCATTACAGAGCTTGGACTGTAAATATCAACAGTCAATCATGGGGTGGTCGGTGTGTGGGTGTCATTACAGTGCTCAGACTGTAAATATCATCTGTAATTCTTTGGGTTGTGGGTGTGTAGGTGTCATTACAGTGCTTGTACTGTAAATATCAACCATAATTCATGGGATGGTGGGTGTGGGGTGTCATTACAGTTCTTGGACTGTAAATATAAACCATCATTAATTAGGTAGTGGGTTTGTGGGTGTCATTACAGTACTCAGACTGTAAATATTAACATACATTCATGGAGTGGTGGGTGTGTGGGTGTTATTTCAGTGGTTGGACTGTAAATATCAACCGTCATTCATAGGGTGGTGGGTGTGTGAGTGTCATTATAGAGCTTGGACTGTAAATATCAACAGTCATTCATGGAGTGGTCGGTGTGTGGGTGTCATTACAGTGCTTGGACTGTAAATATCAACAGTCATTAATTGGGTGGTGGAGGTGTAAGTGTCATTACAGTGCTTGGACTGTAAACATCAACAGTCAATCATGGGGTGATCGGTGTGTGGGTGTCAATACAGTGCTTGGACTGTAAATGTCAACAGTCATTCATGGGGTGGTGCATGTGTTGGTGTCATGACAGTGCTTAGACTGTCAATATCAACAGTCATTCATGGGGTGGTGAGTGTGTGGGTGTCAATACAGTTCTTGGACTATAAATATAAACCATCATTCATTAGGTGGTGGGTGTGTGGGTGTCATTACAGTGCTTTGGCTAAAAATATCAACTGTCATTTATGGGGTTGTTGGTGTGTGGGTGTCATTACAGTTCTTGGACTGTATATATCAACAGTCATAAATAGGTTGGTGGGTGTGTGAGTGTCATTACAGTGCTTGGACTGTAAATATCATCAGTAATTCATGGGGTTGTGGGTGTGTAGGTGTCATTAAGGTGCTTGGATTGTAAATATCAAAAGTCATTCTTGGGGTGGTGGGTGTGTGGGTGTCATTACAGTGCTTAGACTGTAAATATCAACAGTCATTTATGGGGTGGTGGGTGTGTGGTTGTCATTACAGTGTTTTGATTGTATATATCAACAGTCATTTATAAGGTGCTGGGTGTATTAGAGTGCTTGGACTGTAAATATTAACAGTCATTCATGGAGTGGTGGGTGTGTTGGTGTCATTACAGTGCTTGGACTGTAAATATCAATAGTTAATCATGGGGTGGTGGGTGTGTGGATGTCATTAGACTGCTTGGACTGTAAATATTAACAGTCATGAATGGTGTGGTGGGTGTGTGGATGTCATTATAGTGCTCGGACTGAAAATATCAACCGTTATTTATGGGGTGGTGGGTGTGTGGGTGTTATTACAGTGGTTGGACTGTAAATATCAACCTTCATTCAAAGGGTGGTGGGTGTGTGAGTGTCATTATAGAGCTTGGACTGTAAATATCAACAGTCATTCACGGAGCTGTGGTTGTGTGGGTGTCATTACAGTGCTTGGACTGTAAATATCAACAGTCATTAATTGGGTGGTGGAGGTGTAACTGTCATTACAGAGCTTGGATTGTAAATATCAACAGTCAATAATGGGGTGGTCGGTGTGTAGGTGTCATTACAGTGCTCAGACAGGAAATATCATCAGTAATTTATGGGGTTGTGGGTGTGTAGGTGTTATTACAGTGCTTGGACTGTAAATATCAACCATTATTCATGGGGTGGTGGGTGTGGGGTGTCATTACAGTTCTTGGACTGTAAATATAAACCATCATTAATTGGGTGGTGGGTGTGTGTGACATTACAGTGCATGGACTGTAAATATTAACAGTCATTCATGAGGTAGTGGGTGTGTGGATGTCATTACAGTGCTCGGACTGAAAATATCAACCGTCATTCTTGGGGTGGTGGGTGTGTGGGTGTCATTACAGTTCTTTGACAGTAAATATCAACTGTCATTCATAGGGTGGTGGGTGTGTGAGTGTCATTACAAAGCTTGGACTGTAAATATCAACAGACATTTATGGGGTTGTATGTGTGTAGGTGTCATTACAGTGCTTGGACTGTAAATATTAAAAGACATTCTTGGGGAGGTGGGTGTGTGGGTGTCATTACAGTGCTTAGACTGTAAGTATCAACAGTCATTTATGGGGTGGTGGGTGTCATTACAGTGCTTTGACTGTAAATATCAACAGTCATTAATTGGGTGGTGGAGGTGTAAGTGTCATTACAGTGCTTGAACTGTAAATATCAACAGTCAATCATGGGGTGGTCGGTGTGTGGGTGTCATTACAGTGCTTGGACTGTAAACGTCAACAGTCATTCATGGGGTGGTGCATGTGTTGGTGTCATGACAGTGCTTAGACTGTAAATATCAACAGTCATTCATGGGGTGGTGAGTGTGTGGGTGTCATTACAGTTCTTGGACTATAAATATCAACCATCATTTATTAGGTGGTTGGTTTGTGGGTGTCATTACAGTGCTCTGACTGTAAATATTAACAGTCATTTATGGGGTGGTGGGTGTGTGGATGTCATTACAGGGCTTAGACTCAAAATATCAACAGTCATTTATGTGGTGGTGGATGTGTGGGTGTCATTACAGTGCTTGCAATATAAATATCAACAGTCATTTATGGGGTTGTGGGTGTCATTGCAGTTCTTGGACTGTAAATATCAACAGTTATACATAGGGTGGTGGGTGTGTGAGTGTCATTACAGAGCTTGGACTGTAAATATCATCAGTAATTTATGGGGTTTTGGGTGTGTAGGTGTCATTACAGTGCTTGGACTGTAAATATCAAAAGTCATTCTTGGGGTGGTGGTTGTGTGGGTGTCATTAGAGTGCTTAGACTGTAAATATCAACTGTCATTCATAAGGTGGTGGGTGTGTGAGTGTCATTACAAAGCTTGGACTGTAAATATCAACAGTCATTCATGGGGTTGTATGTGTGTAGGTGTCATTACAGTGCTTGGACTGTAAATATCAAAAGTCATTCTTGGGGTGGTGGGTGTGTGGGTGTCATTACAGTGCTTAGACTGTAAGTATCAACAGTCATTTATGGGGTGGTGGGTGTGTGGGTGTCATTACAGTGCTTTGACTGTAAATATCAACAGTCATTAATTGGGTGGTGGAGGTGTAAGTGTCATTACAGTGCTTGAACTGTAAATATCAACAGTCAATCATGGGGTGGTCGGTGTGTGGGTGTCATTACATTGCTTGGACTGTAAACGTCAACAGTCATTCATGGGGTGGTGCATGTGTTGGTGTCATGACAGTGCTTAGACTGTAAATATCAACAATCATTCATGGGGTGGTGAGTGTGTGGGTGTCATTACAGTTCTTGGACTATAAATATCAACTATCATTCATTAGGTGGTTGGTTTGTGGGTGTCATTACAGTGCTGAGACTGTAAATATTAACAGTCATTTATGGGGTGGTGGGTGTGTGGATGTCATTACAGGGCTTAGACTCAAAATATCAACAGTCATTTATGGGGTGGTGGATGTGTGGGTGTCATTACAGTGCTTGCAATATAAATATCAACTGTCATTTATGGGGTTGTGGGTGTCATTGCAGTTCTTGGACTGTAAATATCAACAGTCATACATAGGGTGGTGGGTGTGTGAGTGTCATTACAGAGCTTGGACTGTAAATATCATCAGTAATTCATGGGGTTTTGGGTGTGTAGGTGTCATTACAGTGCTTGGACTGTAAATATCAAAAGTCATTCTTGGGGTGGTGGTTGTGTTGTGTGGGTGTCATTAGATTGCTTAGACTGTAAATATCAACAGTCATTTATGGGATGGTGGGTGTGTGGCTCTCATTATAGTGCTTGGACTGTAAATATCAACAGTCAATCATGGTGTGGTGGGTATGTGGGTGTCATTACAGTGCTTGTACTGTAAATATCAAAAGTCATTCTTGGGGTGGTGGGTGTGTGGGTGTCATTAGAGTGCTTGGACTGTAAATATCAACAGTCATTCATGGAGTGGTAGGTGTGTTGGTGTCATTACAGTGCTTGGACTGTAAATATCAACCATAATTCATGGGGTGGTGGGTGTGGGGTGTCATTACAGTTCTTGGACTGTAAATATAAACCATCATTCATTAGGTGGTGGGTTTGTGGGTGTCATTACAGTGCTCAGACTGTAAATATTAACAGTCATTCATGGGGTTGTGGGTGTGTGGGTGTCATTACAGTTCTTTGACTGTAAATATCATCTGTCATTCATAGGGTGGTGTGTGTGTGAGTGTCATTACAAAGCTTGGACTGTAAATATCAACAGTCATTCATGAGGTTGTTTGTGTGTAGGTGTCATTACAGTGCATGGACTGTAAATATCAAAAGTCATTCTTTGGTGGTGGGTGTGTGGGTGTCATTACAGTGCTTAGACTGTATGTATCAACAGTCATTTATGGGGTGGTGGGTGTGTGGCTGTCATTATAGTGCTTGGACTGTAAATATCAACAGTTAATCATGGGGTGGTGGGTGTGTGGGTGTCATTAGACTGCTTGGACTGTAAATATTAACAGTCATGAATGGTGTGGTGGGTGTATGGATGTCATTATAGTGCTTAGACTGAAAATATCAACAGTCATTCATGAGGTGGTAGGTGTGTGATTGTCATTACAGTGCTTGGACTATAAATATCAACCGTCATTTATGGGGTTGTGGGTGTGTGGGTGTCATTACAGTTCTTTGACTGTAAATATCAACTGTCATTCATAGGGTGGTGGGTGTGTGAGTGTCATTACAAAGCTTGGACTGTAAATATCAACATTCATTCATGGGGTTGTATGTGTGTATGTGTCATTACAGTGCTTGGACTGTAAATATCAAAAGTCATTCTTGGGGGGGGGGGGGTGTGGGTGTCATTACAGTGCTTAGACTGTAAGTATCAACAGTCATTTATGGGGTGGTGGGTGTGTGTGTGACATTACAGTGCATGGACTGTAAATATTAACAGTCATTCATGGGGTAGTGGGTGTGTGAGTGTCATTACAGTGTTCGGACTGAAATTATTAACCGTTATTTATGGGGTGGTGGGTGTGTGGGTGTTATTACAGTGGTTGGACTGTAAATATCAACCGTCATTCATAGGGTGGTGGGTGTGTGAGTGTCATTATAGAGCTTGGACTGTAAATATCAACAGTCATTCATGGAGTGGTCGGTGTGTGGGTGTCATTACAGTGCTTGGACTGTAAATATCAACCATCATTCATGGTGTGGTGGTTGTGTGATTGTCATTACAGTGTTTTGATTGTAAATATCAACAGTCATTTATAAGGTGGTGGGTGTCATTAGAGTGCTTGAACTGTAAATATCAACAGTCATTCATGGAGTGGTGGGTGTGTTGGTGTCATTACAGTGCTTGGACTGTAAATATCAACCATAATTCATGGGGTGGTGGTTGTGGGGTGTCATTACAGTTCTTGGACTGTAAATATAAACCATCATTCATTAGGTGGTGGGATTGTGGGTGTCATTACCGTGCTCAGACTGCAAATATTAACAGTCATTCATGGGGTTGTGGGTGTTTGGGTGTCATTACAGTTCTTTGACTGTAAATATCAACTGTCATTAATAGGGTGTTGGGTGTGTGAGTGTCATTACAAAGCTTGGACTGTAAATATCAACAGTCATTCATGACATTGTATGTGTGTAGGTGTCATTACAGTGCTTGGACTGTAAATATCAAAAGTCATTCTTTGGGGGTGGGTGTGTGGGTGTCATTACAGTGCTTAAACTTTAAGTCTCAACAGTCATTTATGGAGTGGTGGGTATGTGGCTGTCATTATAGTGCTTGGACTGTAAATATAAACAGTCAATCATGGGGTGGTGGGTATGTGGGTGTCATTACAGTGCTTGGACTGTAAATATCAACAGTCATTCATTGGGTGGTGGGTGTGTGGGTGTCATTACAGTGTTTTGATTGTAAATATCAACAGTCATTAATAAGGTGGTGGGTGTCATTAGAATGCTTGGACTGTAAATATCAACAGTCATTCATGGAGTGATGGGTGTGTTAGTGTCATTACAGTGCTTGGACTATAAATATCAACCATAATCATGAGGTGGTGGGTGTGGGGCGTCATTACAGTGCTTTGACTGTAAATATCAACAGTCATTCATGGGGTGGAGGAGTGAGGGTGTCATTACAGTGCTTAGACTGTAAATATCAACAATCATTCATGGGGTGGTGGGTGTGTGGCTGTCATGATAGTCCTTGGACTGTAAATATCAACAGTCATTAATGGGGTGGTGGGTGTGTGGGTGTCATTACATTGCTTGGACTGAAAATATCATGTCATTCAAGGGGTGGTGGGTGTCTGTGTGTCATTAGTGCTTGGACTGTGAATATCAACAGTCATTCATGGGGTGGTGGGTGGCATTACAGTGCTTAGACTCTAATATCAACAGTCATTAATGGGGTGTTGGGTGTGTGGGTGTCATTACAGTTCTTGGACTGTATATATCAATAGTTATTCATGGGGATGTGGGTGTTTGGGTGTCTATGCAGTGCTTGGACTGTAAATATCAACAGTTAATCATATGGTGGTGGGTGTGTGGCTATCATTAGACTGCTTGGAGTGTAAATATTAACAGTCATTTATGGTGTAGTGGGTGTGTGGATGTCATTACAGTGCTAAGACTGAAAATATCAACAGTGATTCATGGGGTGGTGGGTGTGTGATTGTCATTACAGTGCTTGGACTATAAATATCAACCGTCATTTTTGGGGTGGTGGGTGTGTGGGTGTCATTACAGTTGTTTGACTGTAAATATCAACTGTCATTCATAGGGTGTTGGGTGTGTGAGTGTCATTACAAAGCTTGGACTGTAAATATCAACCATAATTCATGGGGTGGGTGTGGGGTGTCATTACAGTTCTTGGACTGTAAATATAAACCATCTTTCATTAGGTGGTGGGTAAATATTAACTGTAAATATTAACAGTCATTATATGGGTGGTGGAGGTGTAAGTGTCATTACAGTGCTTGGACTGTAAATATCAACCATAATTCATGGGGTGGTTGGTGTGGGGTGTCATTACAGTTCTTGGACTGTAAATATAAACCATCTTTCATTAGGTGGTGGGTTTGTGGGTGTCATTACAGTGCTCAGACTGTAAATATTAACAGTCATTCATGGAGTTGTGGGTGTGTGGGCGTCATTACAGTTCTTTGACTGTAAATATCATCTGTCATTCATAGGGTGGTGGGTGTGTGAGTGTCATTACAAAGCTTGGACTGTAAATATCAACAGTCATTCATGAGGTTGTATGTGTGTAGGTGTCATTACAGTGCTTGGACTGTAAATATCAAAAGTTAATCATGGGGTGGTGGGTGTGTGGGTGTCATTAGACTGCTTGGACTGTAAATATTAACATTCATTTATGGGGTGGTGGGTGTGTGGGTGTCATTAGACTGCTTGGACTGTAAATATTAACATTCATTTATGGGGTGGTGGGTGTGTGGGTGTCATTACAGTGCTTGGACTGTAAATATCATCTGTCATTCATTAGGTGGTGGGTTTGTGGGTGTCATTACAGTGCTCAGACTGTAAATATTAACAGTCATTATATGGGTGGTGGAGGTGTAAGTGTCATTACAGTGCTTGGACTGTAAATATCAACAGTCATTCATAGGGTGGTGGGTGTGTGAGTGTCATTATAGAGCTTGGACTGTAAATATCAACAGTCAATCATGGGGTGGTCGGTGTGTGGGTGTCATTAAAGTGCTTGTACTGTAAATGTCAACAGTCATTCAAGGGGTGGTGCATGTGTTGGTGTCATGACAGTGCTTAGACTGTCAATGTCAACAGTCATTCATAGGGTGGTGAGTGTGTGGGTGTCATTACAGTTCTTGGACTATAAATATAAACCATCATTCATTAGTTGGTGGGTTTGTGGGTGTCATTACAGTGCTCAGACTGTAAATATTAACAGTCATTTATGGGGTGGTGGGTGTGTGGATATCATTACAGGGCTTAGACTGAAAATATCAACAGTCATTTATGGGGTGGTGGGTGTGTGGGTGTCATTACAGTGCTTGGACTATAAATATCAACTGTCATTTATGGGGTTGTGGGTGTGTGGGTGTCATTACAGTTCTTGGACTGTATATATCAACAGTCATTCATAGGGTGTTGAGTGTGTGAGTGTCATTACAAAGCTTAAACTGTAAATATCAACAGTCATTCATGGGGTTGTATGTGTGTAGGTGTCATTACAGTGCTTGGACTGTAAATATCAAAAGTCATTTTAGGGGTGGTGGGTGTGTGGGTGTCATTACAGTGCTTGGACTGTAAATATCAACAGTCAATAATTGGGTGGTGGAGGTGTAAGTGTCATTACAGTGCTTGCACTGTAAATATCAACAGTCAATCATGGGGTGGTCGGTGTGTGGGTGTCATTACAGTGCTTGGACTGTAAATGTCAACAGTCATTTATGGGGTGGTGCATGTGTTGGTGTCATGACAGTGCTCAGACTGTAAATATCAACAGTCATTCATGGGGTGGTGAGTGTGTGGGTGTCATTACAGTTCTTGAACTATAAATATCAACATTCATTCATTAGGTGGTGGGTTTGTGGGTGTCATTACAGTGCTCAGACTGTAAATATTAACAGTCATTTATCTGGTGGTGGGTGTGTGGATGTCATTACAGGGCGTAGACTCAAAATATTAACAGTCATTTATGGGGTGGTGGATGTGTGGGTGTCATTACATTGCTTGCAATATAAATATCAACTGTCATTTATGGGGTTGTGGGTGTGTGGGTGTCATTACAGTTCTTGGACTTTAAATATCAACAGTCATACATAGGGTGGTGGGTGTGTGAGTGTCATTACAGAGCTTGGACTGTAAATATCATCAGTAATTCATGGGGTTGTGGGTGTGTAGGTGTCATTACAGTGCTTGGACTGTACATATCAAAAGTCATTCTTGGGGTGGTGGGTTGGTGGGTGTCATTAGAGTGCTATGACTGTAAATATCAACAGTCATTTATGGGGTGGTGAGTGTGTGGCTGTCATTATAGAGCTTGGACTGTAAATATCAACAGTCAATCGTGGAGTGGTGGGTATGTGGGTGTCATTACAGTGCTTGGACTGTAAATATCAACCGTCATTCATGGGGTGGTGGTTGTGTGGTTGTTATTACAATGTTTTGATTATAAATATCAACTGTCATTTATAAGGTGGTGGGTGTCATTAGAGTGCTTCGACTGTAAATATCAACAGTCATTCATGGAGTGGTGGGTGTGTTGGTGTCATTACAGTGCGTGGACTGTAAATATCAACCATAATTCATGGGGTGGTGTGTGTGGGGTGTCATTACAGTTCTTGGACTATAAATATAAACCATCTTTCATTAGGTGGTGGGTTTGTGGGTGTCATTACAGTGCTTAGACTGTAAATATTAACAGTCATTCATGGGGTTGTGTGTGTGTGGGTGTCATTACAGTTCTTTGACTGTAAATATCATCTGTCATTCATAGGGTGGTGGGTGTGTGAGTGTCATTACAAAGCTTGGACTGTAAATATCAACAGTCATTCATGAGGTTGTATGTGTGTAGGTGTCATTACAGTGCTTGGACTGTAAATATCAAAAGTTAATCATGGGGTGGTGGGTGTGTGGTTGTCATTAGACTGCTTGGACTGTAAATATTAACATTCATTTATGGGGTGGTGGGTGTGTGGGTGTCATTACAGTGCTTGGACTGTAAATATTAACAGTCATTCATGGGGATGTGGGTGTGTGGGTGTCATTACAGTTCTTTGACTGTAAATATCATCTGTCATTCATAGGGTGGTGGGTGTGTGAGTGTCATTACAAAGCTTGGACTGTAAATATCAACAGTCATTCATGAGGTTGTATGTGTGTAGGTGTCATTACAGTGCTTGGACTGTAAATATCAAAAGTTAATCATGGGGTGGTGTGTGTGTGGGTGTCATTAGACTGCTTGGACTGTAAATATTAACATTCATTTATGGGGTGGTGGGTGTGTGGGTGTCATTACAGTGCTTGGACTGTAAATATCAACAGTCATTAATTGGGTGGTGGAGGTGTAAGTGTCATTACAGTGCTTGGACGGGAAAATATCAACAGTCAATCATGGGGTGGTCGGTGTGTGGGTGTCATTACAGTGTTTGGACTGTAAATGTCAACAGTCATTCATGGGGTGGTGCATTTGTTGGTGTCAAGACAGTGCTTCGACTATAAATATCAACAGTAATTCATGGGGTGGTGAGTGTGTGGGTGTCATTACAGTTCTTGGGCTATAAATATCAACCATCATTCATTAGGTGGTGGGTTTGTGGGTGTCATTACAGTGCTCAGACTGTAAATATTAACAGTCATTCATGGGGTTGTCGGTGTGTGGGTGTCATTACAGTTCTTTGACTGTAAATATCATCTGTCATTCATAGGGTGGTGGGTGTGTGAGTGTCATTAAAAAGCTTGGACGGTAAATATCAACAGTCATTCATGAGGTTGTATGTGTATAGGTGACATTACAGAGCTTGGACTGTAAATATCAAAAGTTAATCATGGGGTGGTGGGTGTGTGGGTGTCATTAGACTGCTTGGACTGTAAATATTAACAGTCATTTATGGGGTGGTGGGTGTGTGGGTGTCATTACAGTGCTTGGACTGTAAATATCAACAGTCATTAATTGGGTGGTGGAGGAGTAAGTGTCATTACAGTGCTTGGACTGAAAATATTAACAGTCAATCATGGGGTTGTCGGTGTGTGGGTGTCATTACAGTGCTTTGAAAGTAAATGTCAACAGTCATTCATGGGATGGTGCATGTGTTGGTGTCATGACAGTGCTTAGACTGTAAATATCAACAGTCATTCATGTGGTGGTGAGTGTGTGGGTGTCATTACAGTTCTTGGACAATAAATATCAACCATCATTCATTAGGTGGTGGGTTTGTGGGTGTTATTACAGTGCTCAGACTGTAAATATTAACAGTCATTATATGGGTGGTGGATGTGTAAGTGTCATTACAGTGCTTGGACTGTAAATATCAACAGTAATTCATAGGGTGGTGGGTGTGTGAGTGTTATTATAGAGCTTGGACTTTAAATATCAACAGTCATTCATGGAGTGGTCGGTGTGTGGGTGTCATTACAGTGCTTGGAGTGTAAATATCAACAGTCATTAATTGGGTGGTGGAGGTGTAAGTGTCATTACAGTGCTTGGACTGTAAATATCAACAGTCAATCATGAGGTGGTCGGTGTGTGGGTGTCATTAAAGTGCTTGTACTGTAAATGTCAACAGTCATTCATGGAGTGGTGCATGTGTTGGTGTCATGACAGTGCTTAGACTGTCAACATCAACAGTCATACATGGGGTGGTGAGTGTGTGGGTGTCATTACAGTTCTTGGACTATAAATATAAACCATCATTCATTAGTTGGTGGGTTTGTGGGTGTCATTACAGTGCTCAGACTGTAAATATTAACAGTCATATATGGGGTGGTGGGGGTGTGGATGTCATTACAGGGCTTAGACTGAAAATATCAACAGTCATTTATGGGGTGGTGGGTGTGTGGGTGTCGTTACAGTGCTTGGACTATAAATATCAACTGTCATTTATGGGGTTGTGGGTGTGTGGGTTTTTTATTACAGTGCTTGGACTGTAAATATTAAAAGTCATTCTTGGGGTTATGGGTGTGTGGGTGTCATTACAGTGCTTAGACTGTAAATATCAACAGTCATTCATGGGGTGGTGGTTGTGTGGTTGTCATTACAGTGTTTTGATTGTAAATATCAACAGTCATTTTTAAGGTGGTGGGTGTCATTAGAGTGCTTGGACTGTAATATCAACAGTCATTCATGGAGTGGTGGGTGTGTTGTTGTCATTACAGTGCTTGGACTGTAAATATCAACCATAATTCATGGGGTGGTGGGTGTGGGGTGTCATTACAGTTCTTGGACTGTAAATATAAACCATCATTCATTAGGTAGTGGGTTTGTGGGTGTCATTACCGTGCTCAGACTGCAAATATTAACAGTCATTCATGGGGTTGTGGGTGTGTGGGTTTCATTACAGTTCTTTGACTGTAAATATCAACTGTCATTCATAGGGTGGTTGGTGTTTGAGTGTCATTACAAAGCTTGGACTGTAAATATCAACAGTCATTCATGAGGTTGTATGTGTGTAGGTGTCATTACAGTGCTTGGACTGAAAATATCAAAAGTCATTCTTTGGTAGTGGGTGTGTGGGTGTCATTACAGTGCTTAGACTGTAAGTATCAACAGTCATTTATGGGGTGGCAAGTGTGTGGCTGTCATTATTGTGCTTGGACTGTAAATATCAACAGTCAATCATGGGGTGGTGGGTATGTGGGTGTCATTACAGTGCTTGGACTGTAAATATCAACAGTAATTCATTGGGTGGTGTGTGTGTGGGTGTCATTACAGTGTTTTTATTGTAAATATCAACAGTCATTATTAAGGTGGAAGGTGTCATTAGAATGCTTGGACTATAAATATCAACAGTCATTCATGGAGTGGTGGGAGTGTTGGTGTCATTACAGTGCTTGGACTATAAATATCAACCATAATCATGGGGTGGTGGGTGTGGGGCGTCATTACAGTGCTTTGACTGTAAATATCAACAGTCATTCATGGGGTGGTGGGGGTGAGGGAGTCATTACAGTGCTTAGACTGTAAATATCAACAATCATTCAAGGGGTGGTGGGTGTGTGGGTGTCATTACAGTGCTTAGACTGTAAGTATCAACAGTCATTTATGGGGTGGTAAGTGTGTGGCTGTCATTATTGTGCTTGGACTGTAAATATCAACAGTCAATCATGGGGTGGTGGGTATGTGGGTGTCATTACAGTGCTTGGACTGTAAATATCAACAGTAATTCATTGGGTGGTGTGTGTGTGGGTGTCATTACAGTGTTTCGATTGTAAATATCAAAAGTCATTATTAAGGTGGTGGGTGTCATTAGAATGCTTGGACTATAAATATCAACAGTCATTCATGGAGTGGTGGGAGTGTTGGTGTCATTACAGTGCTTGGACTATAAATATCAACCATAATCATGGGGTGGTGGGTGTGGGGCGTCATTACAGTGCTTTGACTGTAAATATCAACAGTCATTCATGGGGTGGTGGGGGTGAGGGAGTCATTACAGTGCTTAGACTGTAAATATCAACAATCATTCAAGGGGTGGTGGGTGTGTGGGTGACATTATAGTGATTGGACTGTAAATATCAACAGTCATTAATGGGGTGGTGGGTGTGTGGGTGTCATTACATTGCTTGGACTGTAAATATCAAGTCATTCAAGGGGTGGTGGGTGTCTGTGTGTCATTAGTGCTTGGACTGTAAATATAAACAGTCATTCATTGGGTGGTGGGTGGCATTACAGTGCTTAGACTCTAATATCAACAGTAATTCATGGGGTGATGGGTGTTTGGGTGTCATTACAGTGCTTGGACTGTAGATATCAACAGTTATTCATGGGGATGTGGGTGTTTGGGTGTCTATGCAGTGCTTGGACTGTAAATATCAACAGTAATTCATTGGGTGGTGTGTGTGTGGGTGTCATTACAGTGTTTTGATTGTAAATATCAACAGTCATTATTAAGGTGGTGGGTGTCATTAGAATGCTTGGACTATAAATATCAACAGTCATTCATGGAGAGGTGGGAGTGTTGGTGTCATTACAGTGCTTGGACTAGAAATATCAACCATAATCATGGGGTGATGGGTGTGGGGCATCATTACAGTGCTTTGACTGTAAATATCAACAGTCATTCATGGGGTGGTGGGGGTGAGGGAGTCATTACAGTGCTTAGACTGTAAATATCAACAATCATTCAAGGGGTGGTGGGTGTGTGGGTGTCATTATAGTGCTTGGACTGTAAATATCAACAGTCATTAATGGGGTGGTGGGTGTGTGGGTGTCATTACATTGCTTGGACTGTAAATATCAAGTCATTCAAGGGGTGGTGGGTGTCTGTGTGTCATTAGTGCTTGGACTGTAAATATAAACAGTCATTCATTGGGTGGTGGGTGGCATTACAGTGCTTAGACTCTAATATCAACAGTCATTCATGGGGTGATGGGTGTTTGGGTGTCATTACAGTGCTTGGACTGTAGATATCAACAGTTATTCATGGGGATGTGGGTGTTTGGGTGTCTATGCAGTGCTTGGACTGTAAATATCAACAGTTAATCATAGGGTGGTGGGTGTGTGGGTGTCATTAGACTGCTTGGACTGTAAATATTAACAGTCATTCATGATGTGGTGGGTGTGTGGATGTCATTACAGTGCTTAGACTGAAATTATCAACAGTCATTCATGGGGTGGTGGCTGTGTGATTGTCATTACAGTGCTTGGACTATAAATATCAACTGTCATTTATGGGGTTGTGGGTGTGTGGGTGTCATTACAACTCTTTGACTGTAAATATCCACTGTCTTTTATAGGGTGGTGGGTGTTTGAGTGTCAATACAAAGCTTGGACTGTAAATATCAACAGTCATTTATGGGGTTGTCGGTGTGTAGGTGTCATTACAGTGCTTGGACTGTAAATATCAAAAGTCATTCTTGGGGTGGTGGGTGTGTGGGTGTCATTACAGTGCTTAGACTGTAGGTATCAACAGTCATTAATGGCGTGGTGGGTGTGTGGGTGTCATTATAGTGCTTGGACTGTAAATATCAACAGTCAATCATGGGGTGGTGGGTGTGTGGGTGTCATTACAGTGTTTTGATTGTAAGTATCAAGAGTCATAATAAGGTGGTGGGTGTCATTAGAATGCTTGGACTGTAAATATTAACAGTTATTCATGGAGTGGTGGGTGTATTGGTGTTATTACAGTGCTTGGAATGTAAATATCAACCATAATCATGGGGTTGTGGGTATGGGGCGTCATTACAGTGCTTTGACTGTAAATATCAACAGTCATTCATGGGGTGGTGGGGGTGAGGGTTTCATATTAGTGCTTAGACTGTAAATATCAACAATCATTCATGGGGTGGTGGGTGTGTGGGTGTCATTATAGTGCTTGGACTGTAAATATCAACAGTCATTCATGGGGTGGTGGGTGTGTGGGTGTCATTAAAGTGTTTTGACTGAAAATATTAACAGTCATTCATAGGGTGGTGGGTGTCATTAGAGTGCTTGGACTGTTAATATCAACAGTTATTTATGGGGAGGTAGGTGTGTTGGTGTCATGACAGTACTTGGACTGTAAATATCAACAGTCATTCATTAGGTGGTGAGTGTGTGGGTGTTATTACAGTTCTTGGACTGTAAATATCAACCATCATTCATTGGGTGGTGGGTGTGTGGGTGTCATTACAGTGCTCAGACTGTAAATATTATCAGTCATTCATAGGGTTGTGGTTTTGTGGATGTCATTACAGTGCTTGGACTAAAAATATCAACTGTCATTCATGGGGTGGTAGGTGTGTGGGTTTAATTACAGTTCTTGGACTGTAAATATCAACCATCATTCATTGGGAGGTGGATGTGTGTGTGACATTACAGTGCTTGGACAGTAAATTTTAACAGTCATTAATGGGGTGGTGGGTTTGTGGATGTCATTACAGTGCTCGGACTGAAAATATCAACCATAATTTATAGGGTGGTGGATTTGTGGGTGTTATTACAGTGGTTGGACTGTAAATATCAACATTCATTCATAGGGTGCTGTGTGTGTGAGTGTCATTACAGAGCTTGGACTGTAAATATCAACAGTTATTCATAAAGTGGTGGGTGTGTGGGTGTCATTACAGTGCTTCGACAGTAAATATCAACAATCATTCCAGGAGTGGTAGGTGTGTGGGTGTCATTACATTGCTTAGACTGTAAATATCAACAGTCATTAATTGGGTGGTGGGTGTGTGGATGTCATTACACTGCTTGGACTGTAAATATCAACAGTCATTCCTGGGGTCGTGGGTGTGTGGGTGTCATTACAGTGCTTGTACTATAAATATCAACCGTCATTTTTGGGGTTAAGGGTGTGTGGGTGTCATTACAGTTCTTGGACTGTAAATATCAACAGTAATACATAGGCTGGTGGGTTAGTGAATGTCATTACAGAGCTTGGACTATAAATATCAACAGTCATTCATTGGGTTGTTGGTGTGTAGGTGTCATTATAGTGCTTGGACTGTAAATATCAACAGTCTATCATGGTGTTATTGGGTATGTGGGTGTCATTACAGTGCTTGGACTGTAAATATCAACAGTCATTCATGGGATTGTGGGTGTGTGAGTGTCATTACAGTGTTTTGATTGTAAATATCAACAGTCATTTATAAGGTGGTGGGTGTCATTAGAGTGCTTGGACTGTAAATATTAACAGTCATTCATGGAGTGGTGGGTGTATTGGTGTCATTACAGTGCTTGGACTGTAAATATCAACCATAATTCATGGGGTGGTGGGTGTGGGGTGTCATTACAGTTCTTAGACTGTAAATATCAACCATCATTCATTGGGTGGTGGATGTGTGTGTGACATTACAGTGCTTGGACTGTAAATATTAACAGTCATTCATGGGGTAGTGGGTGTTTGGATGTCATTACAGTGCTTGGACTGTAAATATCAACAGTCATTCATGTAGTGGTGGGTGTGTGGGTGTCATTACAGTGCTTGGACTGTAAATATCATTAGTCAATCATGGGGTGGTCGGTGTGTGGGTGTCATTACACTACTTGGACTGTAAATATCAACAGTCATTCATGGGGTGGTGCGTGTGTTGTTGTCATGACAGTGCTTGGACTGTAAATATCAACAGTCATTCATGGGGTGGTGAGTGTGTGGGTGTCATTACAGTGCTCAGACTGTAAATATTAACAGTCATTCATGGGGTGGTGGGTGTGTGGATATCATTTCAGTGCTTAGACTGAAAATATCAACAGTCATTTATGGGGTGGTAGGTGTGTTTGTGTCATTACAGTGCTTGGACTATAAATATCAATGGTCATTTTTGGGGTTGTGGGTGTGTGGGTGTCATTACAGTTCTTGGACTGTAAATATCATAAGTCATTCTTGGGGTGGTGGGTGTGTGGCTGTCATTATAGTGGTTGGACTGTAAATATCAACAGTCATTCGTGGGGTTGTGTGTGTTTAGGTGTCATTACAGGGCTTGGACTGTAAATATCAACCATAATGCATGGGGTGGTGGGTGTGGGGCATCATTACTGTGCTTTGACTGTAAATATCAACAGTCATTCATGGGGTGGTGGAGGTGAGGGTGTTATTACAGTGCTTGGACTGTAAATATCAACAGTCATTCATGGGGTGGTTTGTGTGTGGATGTTATTACAGTGCTTGGACTGTAAATATCAAGTCATTTATGGGGTGGTGGGAGTGTGTGTGTCATTAGTGCTTGGACTGTAAATATCAACAGTCATTTATGGGGTGGTGGGTGTGTTGTTATCATTACAGTGCTTGAACTGTAAATTTCAAAAGTCATTCCAGGGGTGGTGGGTGGGAGGGTGTTATTACAGTGCTTGGACTAAAAAATATCAACCATCAATTATGCAGTGGTGTTGTGTGTGGATTTCATTACAGAGCTTGGACTGTAAATATAAACAGTCATTCATAGGTTGGTGGGTGTGTGAGTGACATTACAGAGCTTGGAATGTAAATATCAACATTCGTTTATGGGGTGGTGGGTGTGTTGTTATCATTACTGTGCTTGGAATGTAAATTTCAAAAGTCATTCTTGGGGTGGTGGGTGTGTGGGTGTCATTACAGTGCTTAGACTGTAAATATCAACAGTCATTTATTGGGTGGTGGGTGTTTGGCAGTCATTACAGTGCTTGGACTGTAAATATCAACAATCAATCATGGGGTGGTGGGTGTATGGGTGTCATTACAGAGCTTGGACTGTAAATATCAACAGTCATTCATGGGGTGGTGTGTGTGTGGGTGTCATTACAGTGATTGGACTGTAAATATCAACAGTCATTCTTGGGTAAGTGGGTGTGTGGGTGTCATTATAGTGCTTAGACTGTAAATACCAACAGTCATTCATGAGGTGGTGGGTGTTTGGCTGTTATTACAGTGCTTGGAC
Organism: Petrolisthes cinctipes; assembly: GCA_033782935.1. Classification (NCBI taxonomy): domain Eukaryota; kingdom Metazoa; phylum Arthropoda; class Malacostraca; order Decapoda; family Porcellanidae; genus Petrolisthes; species Petrolisthes cinctipes. The sequence goes on from JAWQEG010000412.1 coordinate 423,431, forward strand.
TGTAAATATCAACTGTAATTCATGGTGTGGTGGCTGTGTGAGTGTCATTACAGTTCTTGGCCTGTAAATATCAACCATAATTCATTGGGTGGTGGGTGTGGGGGTGTCATTACAGTGCTTTGACTGTAAATATCAACAGTCATTCATGGGGTGGTGGGTGTGAGGGTGTCATTACGATGCTTGGACTGTAAACATTAATAGTCATTCATGGGGTGGTAAGTGAGTGAGTCTCATTATAGTGCTTGGACTGTAAATATCAACAGTCATTCATGGGTTGATGGGTGTGTGGGTGTCATTACAGTGCTTGGACTGTTAATATCAAGTCATTCATGGGATGGTAGGTGTGTGTGTGTGTCATTAGTGCATGGACTGTAAATATCAACAGTCATTCATAGGGTGGTGGGTGGCATTTCAGTGCTTGGACTGTAAATATCAACAGTCATTCATGGGGTGATGGGTGTGTGGATGTCATTACAGTGCTTGGACTGTAAATATCAAGTCATTCATGGGTTGGTGGGTGTTTGAGTGTCATTACAGAGCTTGGAAGGTAAATATCAACAGTCATTTATGGGGTGGTGGGTGTGTTGTTATCATTACTGTGCTTGGACTGTACATTTAAAAAGTCATTCTTGGGGTGGTGGGTGTGTGGGTGTCATTACAGTGCTTAGACTGTAAATATCAACAGTCATTTATTGGGTGGTGGGTGTTTGGCTGTCATTACAGTGCTTGGACTGTAAATATCAACAATCAATCATTGGGTGGTGGGTGTTTGGATGTTATTACAGTGCTTGGACTGTAAATATCAACAGTAATTCATGGTGTGGTGGCTGTGTGAGTGTCATTACAGTACTTGGACTGTAAATAACAACAGTCATTCATGGGGTGGTTGGTGTGTGGGTGTCATTACAGTGTTTTGATTGTAAATATCAACAGTCATTCATAGGGTGGTGGGTGTCATTAGAGTGGTTGGACTGTAAATATCAACAGTCATCGATTGGGTGGTTGGTGTGTGGGTGTCATTACAGTTCTTGGACTGTAAATATCAACTATAATTCATTGGGTGGTGGGTGTGGGGGTGTCATTACAGTGCTTTGACTGTAAATATCAACAGTCATTCATGGGGTGGTGGGTGTGAGGGTGACATTACAGTTCTTGGACTGTAAACATTAATAGTCATTCATGGGGTGGTGAGTGTGTGAGTCTCATCATAGTGCTTGGACTGTAAATATCAACAGTCATTTATGGAATGATGGGTGTGTGGGTGTCATTACAGTGCTTGGACTGTAAATATCAAGTCATTCATGGGATTGTAGGTGTGTGTGTGTCATTAGTGCATGGACTGTAAATATCAACAGTCATTCATGGCGTGGTGGGTGGCATTACAGTGCTTGGACTGTAAATATCAACAGTCATTCATTGGGTGATGGGTGTGTGGATGTCATTACAGTGCTTGGACTAAAAATATCAACAGTCATAAATGGGTTGGTGGGTGTGTGGGTGTCATTACAGTGCTTGGACTATAAATATCAACAGTCATTCATGGGATGGTAGGTTTGTGGGTGTCATTACAGTGCTTAGACTGAAAATATCAAGTCATTCATGGGGTGGTGGGTGTGTAAGTGTCATTACAGTACTTGGATTGTAAATATCAGCAGTCATTCATGGGGTGGAGAGTGTGTGGGTGTCATTACAGTGCTTGGACTATAAATATCAACAGCCATTCATAGGGTGGTGGGTGTCATTAGAGTGCTTGGACTGTAAATATCAACAGTCATTCATTGGGTGGTGGGTGTGTGGGTGTCATTACAGTGCTTGGACTGTAAATAACAACTATAATTTATGAGGTAGTGGGTGTGGGGGAGTCATTACAGTGCTTTGACTGTAAATATCGACAGTCATTCTTGGGGTGGTGGGTGTGTGGGTGTCATTACAGTGCTTAGACTGTAAATATCAACAGTCATTTATTGGGTGGTGGGTGTTTGGCTGTCATTACAGTGCTTGGACTGTAAATATCAACAATCAATCATGGGGTGGTGGGTGTATGGGTGTCATTACAGAATTTGGACTGTAAATATCAACAGTCATTCATGGGGTGGTTGGTGTGTGGGTGTCATTACAGTATTTTGATTGTAAATATCAACAGTCATTCATAGGGTAGTGGGTGTCATTAGAGTGCTTGGACTGTAAATATCAACAGTCATCGATTGGGTGGTTGGTATGTGGGTGTCATTATAGTTCTTGGACTGTATATATCAACCATAATTCATTGAGTGGTGAGTGTGGGGGTGTCATTACAGTGCTTTGACTGTATATATCAACAGTCATTCATGTGATGGTGGGTGTGAGGGTGTCATTACAGTGCTTGGACTGTAAACATTAATAGTCATTCATGGGGTGGTGAGTGTGTGAGACTCATTATAGTGCTTGGACTTTAAATATCAACAGTCATTCATGGGGTGATGGGTGTGTGGGTGTCATTACAGTGCTTGGACTGTAAATATCAAGTGATTCATGGGATGGTAGGTGTGTGTGTGTCATTAGTGCATGGACTGTAAATATCAACAGTCATTCATTTGGTGGTGGGTGGCATTACAGTGCTTGGACTGTAAATATCAACAGTCATTCATGGGGTGATGGGTGTGTGGATGTCATTACAGTGCTTGGATTGTAAATATCAACAGTCATTCATGGGTTGGTGGGTGTGTGTGTGTCATTACAGTGCTTGGACTATAAATATCAACAGTCATTCATGGGGTGGTAGGTTTGTGGGTGTCATTACAGTGCTTGGACTGTAAATATCAACAGTCATTCATGAGTTGTGAGGGTGTCATTAGAGTGCTTGGACTGTAAATATCAACAGTCATTCATAGGGTGGTGGTTGTGTGGGTGTCATTACAGTGCTTAGACTGTAAATATCAACAGTTATTCATGGGGTGGTGGGTGTGTGGGTGTCATTACAGTGCTTGGACTGTAAAAACAACCATAATTTATGAGGTAGTGGTTGTGGGGGTGTCATTACAGTGCTTTGACTGTAAATATCGACAGTCATTCATGGGGTGGTGGGTGTGTTGGTGTCATTACAGTGTTTTGATTGTAAATATCAACAGACATTGATAAGGTGGTGGGTGTCATTAAAGTGCTTGGACTGTAAATATTAACAGTCATTCATAGAGTGGTGGATGTATTAGTGTCATTACAGTGCTTGGACTGTAAATATCAACATTCATTCATAGGGTGGGGGGTGTGTGGCTGTCATTACAGTGCTTTGACTGTAAATATCGACAGTCATTCATGGGGTGGTGGGTTTGTGGGTGTCATTATAGTGCTTGGACTGTAAATATCAACAGTCAATCATGGGGTGGTATGTATTTGGGTGTCATTACAGTGCTTGGACGGTAAAATATCGACAGTCATTCATGGGGTGATGGGTGTGTGGGTGTCATTACAGTGTTTTTATTGTAAATATCAACAGTCATTTATAAGGTGGTGGGTGTCATTAGAGTGCTTAGACTGTAAATAGTAACAGTCATTCATGGAGTGGTGGGTGTGTTGATGCCATTACAGTGCTTGGACTGTAAATATCAACCATAATTCATGGGGTGGTGGGTGTGGGGTGTCATTACAGTTCTTGGACTGTAAATATCAACCATCATTCATTGGGTGGTGGATGTGTGTGTGACATTACAGTGCTTGGACTGTAAATATTAACAGTCATTCATGGGGATGGTGGGTGTTTGGATGTCATTACAGTGCTTTGACTGTAAATATCAACAGTCATTCATGGGGTGGTGGGTGTGAGGGTGACATTACAGTGCTTGGACTGTAAACATTAACAGTCATTCATGGGGTGGTGGGTGTGTGGGTGTCATTACAATGGTTGGATTGTAAATATCAACAGTCATCAATAGGGTGGTGGGTGTCATTAGAGTGCTTGAACTGGAAATATCAACAGTCATTCATGGGTTGTGAGGGTGTCATTAGAGTGCTTGGACTGTAAATATCAACAGTCATTCATGGGGTGGTGTGTGTGAGTGTCATTACAGAGCTTGGACTGTAAATATCAAAAGTCATTTATGGGGTGGTGTGTGTGTGGGTGTCATTACAGTGCTTGGACTATAAATATCAACAGTCATTCATGGTGTGGTGGGTGTGTGGGTGTCATTAGAGTGCTTGGACTGTAAATATCAACAGTCATTCATGGGGTGGTGGGTTTGTGGGTGTCATTACCGTTCTTGGACTGTAAATATCAACCATAATTCATGGGGTAGTGGGTGTGGGGGTGTCATGACAGTGCTTGGACTGTAAATATCAACAGTCATTTAAGGGGTGGTGAGTGTGTTGGTGTCATTACAGTTCTTGGACTATAAATATCAACAGTCATTCATGGGGTGGTGGGTGTGTGGGTGTCATTACAGTGCTTGGACTATAAATATCAACAGTCATTCATGGGGTGGTGGGTGTGTGGGTGTCATTACAGTGCTTTGACTATAAATATCAACAATCATTCGTAGGGTGGTGGGTGTCATTAGAGTGCTTGGACTGTAAATATCAACAGTCATTTATGGGGTGGTGTGTGTGAGTGTCATTACAGAGCTTGGACTGTAAATATCAACAGTCATTTATGGGGTGGTGTGTGTGGGGGTGTCATTACAGTGCTTGGACTATAAATATCAACAGTCATTCATGGTGTGGTGGGTGTGTGGGTGTCATTAGAGTGCTTGGACTGTAAATATCAACAGTCATTCATGGGGTGGTGGGTTTGTGGGTGTCATTACCGTTCTTGGACTGTAAATATCAACCATAATTCATGGGGTAGTGGGTGTGGGGGTGTCATTACAGTGCTTGGACTGTAAATACCAACAGTCATTCATGGGGTGGTGGAGGTGAGGGTGTTATTACAGTGCTTGGACTGCAAATATCAACAGTCATTCATGGGGTGGTGGGTGTGTTATTATCATTACAGTGCTTGGAATGTAAATTTCAAAAGTCATTCTTGGGGTGGTGGGTGTGAGGGTGTTATTACAGTGCTTGGACTATAAATATCAACCATCAATTATGCGGTGGTGTTTTGTGTGGAATTCATTACAGAGCTTGGACTGTAAATATCAACAATCAATCATGGGGTGGTGGCTGTATGGGTGTCATTACAGAGCTTGGACTGTAAATATCAACAGTCATTCATGGGGTGGTGGGTGTGTGGGTGTCATTACAGTGATTGGACTGTAAATATCAACAGTCATTCATGAGGTGGTGGGTGTTTGGATGTTATTACAGTGCTTGGACTGTAAATATCAACAGTCATTCAAGGCGTGGTTGGTGTGTGGGTGTCATTACAGTGTTTTGATTTTAAATATCAACAGTCATTCATAGGGTGGTGGGTGTCATTAGAGTGCTTGGACTGTAAATATCAACTGTCATCGATTGGGTGGTTGGTATGTGGGTGTCATTACAGTTCTTGGACTGTAAATATCAACCACAATTCATTGGGTGGTGGGTGTGGGGGTGTCATTACAGTGCTTTGACTGTAAATATCAACAGTCATTCATGGGGTGGTGGGTGTGAGGGTGACATTAGTGCATGGACTGTAAATATCAACAGTCATTCATGGGGTGGTGAGTGTGTAAGTCTCATTATAGTGCTTGGACTGTAAATATCAACAGTCATTCATGGGGTGATGGGTGAGTTGGTGTCATTACAGTGCTTGGACTGTAAATATCAAGTCATTCATGGGATGGTAGGTGTGTGTGTGTCATTAGTGCATGGACTGTAAATATCAACAGTCATTCATGGGGTGGTGGGTGGCATTACAGTGCTTGGACTGTAAATATCAACAGTCATTTATTGGGTGATAAGTGAGTGGATGTCATTACAGTGCTTGGTCTAAAAATATCAACAGTCATTCATGGGTTGGTGGGTGTGTGGGTGTCATTACAGTGCTTGGACTATAAATATCAACAGTCATTCATGGGGTGGTAGGTTTGTGGGTGTCATTACAGTGCTTAGACTGAAAATATCAAGTCATTCATGGGGTGGTGGGTGTGTAAGTGTCATTACAGTACTTGGACTGTAAATATCAACAGTCATTTATGGGGTGGTGGGTGTGTGGGTGTCATTACAGTGTTTTGATTGTAAATATCAACAGTCATTCATGGGTTGTGAGGGTTTCATTAGAGTGCTTGGACTGTAAATATCAACAGTCATTCATAGGGTGGTGGGTGTGTGGGTGTCATTACAGTGCTTAGACTGTAAATATCAACAGTCATTCATAGGGTGGTGGGTGTGTGGCTGTCATTATAATGCTTGGACTGTAAATATCAACAGTCAATCAAGAGGTGGTATGTATGTGGGTGTCATTACAGTGCTTGGACGGTAAAATATCGACAGTCATTCATGGGGTGATGGGTGTGTGGGTGTCATTACAGTGTTTTGATTGTAAATATCAACAGTCATTTATAAGGTGGTGGGTGTCATTAGAGTGCTTAGACTGTAAATAGTAACAGTCATTCATGGAGTGGTGGGTGTGTTGATGTCATTAGAGTGCTTGGACTGTAAATATCAACCATAATTCATGGGGTGGTGGGTGTGGGGTGTCATTACAGTTCTTGGACTGCAAATATCAACCATCATTCATTGGGTGGTGGATGTGTGTGTGACATTACAGTGCTTGGACTGTAAATATTAACAGTCATTCATGGGGATGGTGGGTGTTTGGATGTCATTACAGTGCTTTGACTGTAAATATCAACAGTCATTCATGGGGTGGTGGGTGTTAGGGCGACATTACAGTGCTTGGACTGTAAATATTAACAGTCATTCATGGGGTGGTGGGTGTGTGGGTGTCATTACAATGGTTGGATTGTAAATATCAACAGTCATCAATAGGGTGGTGGGTGTCATTAGAGTGCTTGAACTGGAAATATCAACAGTCATTCATGGGTTGTGAGGGTGTCATTAGAGTGCTTGGACTGTAAATATCAACAGTCATTCATGGGGTGGTGGGTGTGTGGGTGTCATTACAGTGATTGGACTGTAAGTATCAACAGTCATTTATGGGATAGTTGGTTTGTGGCTGTCATTATAGTGCTTGGACTGTAAATATCAACAGTCAATCATAGGGAGGTATGTATGTGGGTGTCATTACAGTGCTTAGACTGTAAATATCAAGTAATTCGTGGGGTGGTGGCTGTGTGAGTGTCATTAGAGTGCTTGGACTGTAAATATCAACAGTCATTCATGGGGTGGTGGGTGTGTGGGTGTCATTACAGTGCTTGGACTGTAAATAACAACCATAATTTATGAGGTAGTGAGTGTGGGGGTGTCATTACAGTGCTTTGACAGTAAATATCGACAGTCATTCATGGGGTGGTGGGTGTGTGGGTGTCATTACAGTGTTTTGATTGTAAATATCAACAGTCATTTATAAGGTGGTGGATGTCATTAAAGTGCTTGGACTGTAAATATTAACAGTCATTAATGGAGTGTTGGGTGTATTAGTGTCATTACAGTGCTTGGACTGTAAATATCAACAGTCATTCATAGGGTGGGGGGGGTGTGGCTGTCATTACAGTGCTTTGACTGTAAATATCGACAGTCATTCATGGGGTGGTGGGTTTGTGGGTGTCATTACAGTGCTCAGACTGTAAATATTGACATTCATTTATGGGGTGGTGGGTGTCATTACAGTTCTTGGACTGAAAAAATCAACAGTCATTTATAGGGTAGTGGGTGTGAGAGTGTCATTACAGAGCTTGGACTATAAATATCAACAGTCATTCATGGAGTTGTGTGTGTGTAGGTGTCATTACAGTGATTGGACTGTAAGTATCAACAGTCATTTATGGGATAGTTGGTGTGTGGCTGTCATTATAGTGCTTGGACTGTAAATATCAACTGTCAATCATGGGGTGGTATGTATGTGGGTGTCATTACAGTGCTTGGACGGTAAAATATCGACAGTCATTCATGGGGTGATGGGTGTGTGGGTGTCATTACAGTGTTTTGATTGTAAATATCAACAGTCATTTATATGGTGGTGGGTGTCATTAGAGTGCTTAGACTGTAAATAGTAACAGTCATTTATGGAGTGGTGGGTGTGTTGATGTCATTACAGTGCTTGGACTGTAAATATCAACCATAATTCATGGGGTGGTGGGTGTGGGGTGTCATTACAATTCTTGGACTGTAAATATCAACCATCATTCATTGGGTGGTGGATGTGTGTGTGACATTACAGTGCTTAGACTGTAAATATCAACAGTCATTTATGGGGTGGTGGGTGTGTGGGTGTCATTACAGTGCTTGGACTGTAAATAACAACCATAATTTATGAGGTAGTGGGTGTGGGGGTTTCATTAGAGTGCTTTGACTGTAAATATCGACAGTCATTCATGGGGTGGTGGGTGTGTGGGTGTCATTACAGTGTTTTGATTGTTAATATCAACAGTCACTTATAAGGTGGTGGGTGTCATTAAAGTGCTTGGACTGTAAATATTAACAGTCATTCATGGAGTGGTGGGTGTATTAGTGTCATTACAGTGCTTGGACTGTAAATATCAACAGTCATTCATAGGGTAGGGGTTGTGTGGCTGTCATTACAGTGCTTTGACTGTAAATATCGACAGTCATTCATGGGGTGGTGGGTTTGTGGGTGTTATTACAGTGCTCAGACTGTAAATATTGACATTCATTTATGGGGTGGTGGGTGTGTAGGTGTCATTACAGTTCTTGGACTGAAAAAATCAACAGTATTTTATAGGGTGGTGGGTGTGTGAGTGTCAATACAGAGCTTGGACAGTAAATATCAACAGTCATTCATGGAGTTGTGTGTGTGTAGGTGTCATTACAGTGCTTGGACTGTAAGTATCAACAGTCATTTATGGGAAAGTTGGTGTGTGGCTGTCATTATAGTGCTTGGACTGTAAATATCAACAGTCAATCATGGGGTGGTATATATGTGGGTGTCATTACAGTGCTTGGACGGTAAAATATCGACAGTCATTCATGGGGTGATGGGTGTGTGGGTGTCATTACAGTGTTTTGATTGTAAATATCAACAGTCATTTATAAGGTGGTGGATGTCATTAGAGTGCTTAGACTGTAAATAGTAACAGTCATTCATGGAGTGGTGGGTGTGTTGATGTCATTACAGTGCTTGGACTGTAAATATCAACCATAATTCATGGGGTGGTGGGTGTGGGGTGTCATTACAGTTCTTGGACTGTAAATATCAACCATCATTCATTGGGTGGTGGATGTGTGTGTGACATTACGGTGCTTGGACTGTAAATATTAACAGTTATTCATGGGGATGGTGGGTGTTTGGATGTCATTACAGTGCTTTGACTGTAAATATCAACAGTCATTCATGGGGTGGTAGGTGTGAGGGTGACATTACAGTGCTTGGACTGTAAATATTAAGTCATTCATGGGGTGGTGGGTGTGTGGGTGTCATTACAATGGTTGGATTGTAAATATCAACAGTCATCAATAGGGTGGTGGGTGTCATTAGAGTGCTTGGACTGTAAATATCAACAGTCATTCATGGGGTGGTGGGTGTGTGGGTGTCATGACAGTGCTTGGACTGTAAATATCAACAGTCATTTATGGGGTGGTGAGTGTGTTTGTGTCATTACAGTGCTTGGACTATAAATATCAACAGTCATTCATGGGGTGGTGGGTGTGTGTGTGTCATTACAGTGCTTGGACTATAAATATCAACAGTCATTCATGGGGTGGTGGGTGTGTGGGTGTCATTACAGTGCTTAGACTATAAATATCAACAGTCATTTATGGGGTGGTGTGTGTGTGGGTGTCATTACAGTTCTTGGACTGTAAATATCAACATTCATTCATGGGATGGTGGGTGTGTGGGTGTCATTACAGTGCTTAGACTGTAAATATCAAGTAATTTGTGGGGTGGTGGATGTCATTAAAGTGCTTGGACTGTAAATATTAACAGTCATTCATGGAGTGTTGGGTGTATTAGTGTCATTACAGTGCTTGGACTGTAAATATCAACAGTCATTCATAGGGTGGGGGGGGTGTGGCTGTCATTACAGTGCTTTGACTGTAAATATCGACAGTCATTCATGGGGTGGTGGGTTTGTGGGTGTCATTACAGTGCTCAGACTGTAAATATTGACATTCATTTATGGGGTGGTGGGTGTCATTACAGTTCTTGGACTGAAAAAATCAACAGTCATTTATAGGGTAGTGGGTGTGAGAGTGTCATTACAGAGCTTGGACTATAAATATCAACAGTCATTCATGGAGTTGTGTGTGTGTAGGTGTCATTACAGTGATTGGACTGTAAGTATCAACAGTCATTTATGGGATAGTTGGTGTGTGGCTGTCATTATAGTGCTTGGACTGTAAATATCAACTGTCAATCATGGGGTGGTATGTATGTGGGTGTCATTACAGTGCTTGGACGGTAAAATATCGACAGTCATTCATGGGGTGATGGGTGTGTGGGTGTCATTACAGTGTTTTGATTGTAAATATCAACAGTCATTTATATGGTGGTGGGTGTCATTAGAGTGCTTAGACTGTAAATAGTAACAGTCATTTATGGAGTGGTGGGTGTGTTGATGTCATTACAGTGCTTGGACTGTAAATATCAACCATAATTCATGGGGTGGTGGGTGTGGGGTGTCATTACAATTCTTGGACTGTAAATATCAACCATCATTCATTGGGTGGTGGATGTGTGTGTGACATTACAGTGCTTAGACTGTAAATATCAACAGTCATTTATGGGGTGGTGGGTGTGTGGGTGTCATTACAGTGCTTGGACTGTAAATAACAACCATAATTTATGAGGTAGTGGGTGTGGGGGTTTCATTAGAGTGCTTTGACTGTAAATATCGACAGTCATTCATGGGGTGGTGGGTGTGTGGGTGTCATTACAGTGTTTTGATTGTTAATATCAACAGTCACTTATAAGGTGGTGGGTGTCATTAAAGTGCTTGGACTGTAAATATTAACAGTCATTCATGGAGTGGTGGGTGTATTAGTGTCATTACAGTGCTTGGACTGTAAATATCAACAGTCATTCATAGGGTAGGGGTTGTGTGGCTGTCATTACAGTGCTTTGACTGTAAATATCGACAGTCATTCATGGGGTGGTGGGTTTGTGGGTGTTATTACAGTGCTCAGACTGTAAATATTGACATTCATTTATGGGGTGGTGGGTGTGTAGGTGTCATTACAGTTCTTGGACTGAAAAAATCAACAGTATTTTATAGGGTGGTGGGTGTGTGAGTGTCAATACAGAGCTTGGACAGTAAATATCAACAGTCATTCATGGAGTTGTGTGTGTGTAGGTGTCATTACAGTGCTTGGACTGTAAGTATCAACAGTCATTTATGGGAAAGTTGGTGTGTGGCTGTCATTATAGTGCTTGGACTGTAAATATCAACAGTCAATCATGGGGTGGTATATATGTGGGTGTCATTACAGTGCTTGGACGGTAAAATATCGACAGTCATTCATGGGGTGATGGGTGTGTGGGTGTCATTACAGTGTTTTGATTGTAAATATCAACAGTCATTTATAAGGTGGTGGATGTCATTAGAGTGCTTAGACTGTAAATAGTAACAGTCATTCATGGAGTGGTGGGTGTGTTGATGTCATTACAGTGCTTGGACTGTAAATATCAACCATAATTCATGGGGTGGTGGGTGTGGGGTGTCATTACAGTTCTTGGACTGTAAATATCAACCATCATTCATTGGGTGGTGGATGTGTGTGTGACATTACGGTGCTTGGACTGTAAATATTAACAGTCATTCATGGGGATGGTGGGTGTTTGGATGTCATTACAGTGCTTTGACTGTAAATATCAACAGTCATTCATGGGGTGGTAGGTGTGAGAGTGACATTACAGTGCTTGGACTGTAAATATTAAGTCATTCATGGGGTGGTGGGTGTGTGGGTGTCATTACAATGGTTGGATTGTAAATATCAACAGTCATCAATAGGGTGGTGGGTGTCATTAGAGTGCTTGGACTGTAAATATCAACAGTCATTCATGGGGTGGTGGGTGTGTGGGTGTCATGACAGTGCTTGGACTGTAAATATCAACAGTAATTTATGGGGTGGTGAGTGTGTTTGTGTCATTACAGTGCTTGGACTATAAATATCAACAGTCATTCATGGGGTGGTGGGTGTGTGGGTGTCATTACAGTGCTTGGACTATAAATATCAACAGTCATTCATGGGGTGGTGGGTGTGTGGGTGTCATTACAGTGCTTAGACTATAAATATCAACAGTCATTTATGGGGTGGTGTGTGTGTGGGTGTCATTACAGTTCTTGGACTGTAAATATCAACATTCATTCATGGGATGGTGGGTGTGTGGGTGTCATTACAGTGCTTAGACTGTAAATATCAAGTAATTTGTGGGGTGGTGGATGTCATTAAAGTGCTTGGACTGTAAATATTAACAGTCATTCATGGAGTGTTGGGTGTATTATTGTCATTACAGTGCTTAGACTGTAAATATCAACAGTCATTCATAGTGTGGGGGGTGTGTGGCTGTCATTACAGTGCTTTGACTGTAAATATCGACAGTCATTCATGGGGTGGTGGGTTTGTGGGTGTCATTACAGTGCTCAGACTGTAAATATTGACATTTTTTTATGGGGTGGTGGGTGTGTAGGTGTCATTACAGTTCTTGGACTGAAAAAATCAACAGTCATTTATAGGGTGGTGGGTGTGTGAGTGTCATTACAGAGCTTGGACTGTAAATATCAACAGTAATTTATGGGGTTGTGTGTGTAGGTGTAATTACAGTGCTTGGACTGTAAGTATCAACAGTCATTTATGGGATAGTGGGTGTGTGGCTGTCATTATAGTGCTTGGACTGTAAATATCAACAGTCAATCATGGGGTGGTATGTATGTAAGTGTCATTACAGTGCTTGGACTGTAAAATATCGACAGTCATTCATGGGGTGATGGGTGAGTGGATGTCATTACAGTATTTTGATTGTAAATATCAACAGTCATTTATAAGGTGGTGGGTGTCATTAGAGTGCTTAGACTGTAAATAGTAACAGTCATTCATGGAGTGGTGGGTGTGTTGGTGTCATTACAGTGCTTGGACTGTAAATATCAACCCTAATTCATGGGGTGGTGGGTGTGGGGTGTCATTACAGTTCTTGGACTGTAAATATCAACCATCATTCATGGGGTGGTGGGTGTGTGGGTGTCATTACAATAGTTGGATTGTAAATATCAACAGTCATCAATAGGGTGGTGGGTGTCATTAGAGTGCTTGAACTGGAAATATCAACAGTCATTCATGGGTTGTGAGGGTGTCATTAGAGTGATTGGACTGTAAATATCAACAGTCATTCATGGGGTGGTGGGTGTGTGGGTGTCATGACAGTGCTTGGACTGTAAATATCAACCATAATTCATGGGGTGGTGGGTGTGGGGTGTCATTACAGTTCTTGGACTGTAAATATCAACCATCATTCATTGGGTGGTGGATGTGTGTGTGACATTACAGTGCTTGGACTGTAAATATTAACAGTCATTAATGGGGATGGTGGGTGTTTCGATGTCATTACAGTGCATTGACTGTAAATATCAACAGTCATTCATGGGGTGGTGGGTGTGAGGGCGACATTACAGTGCTTGGACTGTAAATATTAACATTCATTCATGGGGTGGTGGGTGTGTGGGTGTCATTACAATGGTTGGATTGTAAATATCAACAGTCATCAATAGGGTGGTGGGTGTCATTAGAGTGCTTGAACTTGAAATATCAACAGTCATTCATGGGTTGTGAGGGTGTCATTAGAGTGCTTGGACTGTAAATATCAACAGTCATTCATGGGGTGGTGTGTGTGTGGGTGTCATGACAGTGCTTGGACTGTAAATATCAACAGTCATTTATGGGGTGGTGAGTGTGTTAGTGTCATTACTGTTCTTGGACTATAAATATTAACAGTCATTCATGGGGTGGTTGGTGTGTGGGTGTCATTACAGTGCTTGGACTATAAATATCAACAGTCATTCATGGGGTGGTGGGTGTGTGGGTGTCATTACAGAGCTTGGACTGTAAATATCAACAGTCATTCATGGGGTGGTGGGTGTGTAGGTGTCATGACAGTGCTTGGACTGTAAATATCAACAGTCATTTATGGGGTGGTGAGTGTGTTGGTGTCATTACTGTGCTTGGACTATAAATATTAACAGTCATTCATGGGGTGGTTGGTGTGTGGGTGTCATTACAGCGCTTGGACTATAAATATCAACAGTCATTCATGGGGTGGTGGGTGTGTGGGTGTCATTACAGTGCTTAGACTATAAATATCAACAGTCATTCATAGGGTGGTGGGTGTCATTACAGTGCTTGGACTGTAAATATCAACAGTCATTCATGGGGTGGTGTGTGTGTGAGTGTCATTACAGAACTTGGACTGTAAATATCAACAGTCATTTATGGGGTGGTGTGTGTGTGGGTGTCATTACAGTGCTTGGACTGTAAATATCAACATTCATTCATAGGATGGTGGGTGTGTGGGTGTCATTACAGTGCTTAGACTGTAAATATCAAGTAATTTGTGGGGTGTTGGCTGTATGAGTGTCATTAGAGTGCTTGGACTGTAAATATCAACAGTCATTCATGGGGTGGTGGCTGTATGAGTGTCATTAGAGTGCTTTGACTGTAAATATCGACAGTCATTCATGGGGTGGTGGGTGTGTGGGTTTCATTACAGTGTTTTGATTGTAAATATCAACAGTCATTTATAAGGTGGTGGGTGTCATTAAAGTGCTTGGACTGTAAATATTAACAGTCATTCATGGAGTGGTGGGTGTATTAGTGTCATTACAGTGCTTGGACTGTAAATATCAACAGTCATTCATAGGGTGGGGGGTGTGTGGCTGTCATTACAGTGCTTTGACTGTAAATATCGACAGTCATTCATGGGGTGGTGGGTTTGTGGGTGTCATTACTGTGCTCAGACTGTAAATATTGACATTCATTTATGGGGTGGTTGGTGTGTAGGTGTCATTACAGTTCTTGGACTGAGAAAATCAACTGTCATTTATTGGGTGGTGGGTGTGTGAGTGTCATTACAGAGCTTGTACTGTAAATATCAACAGTCATTCATGGGGTTGTGTGTCTGTAGGTGTCATTACAGTGCTTGGACTGTAAGTATCAACAGTCATTTATGGGATAGTGGGTGTGTGGCTGTCATTATAGTGCTTGGACTGTAAATATCAACAGTCAATCATGGGGTGGTATGTATGTGGGTGTCATTACAGTGCTTGGACTGTAAAATATCGACAGCCATTCATGGGGTGATGGGTGTGTGGGTGTCATTACAGTGTTTTGATTGTAAATATCAACAGTCATTTATAAGGTGGTGGGTGTCATTAGAGTGCTTAGACTGTAAAAAGTAACAGTCATTCATGGAGTGGTGGGTGTGTTGGTGTCATTACAGTGTTTGGACTGTAAATATCAACCATAATTCATGGGGTGGTGGGTGTGGGGTGTCATTACAGTTCTTGGACTGTAAATATCAACCATCATTCATTAGGTTTTTGGATGTGTGTGTGACATTACAGTGCTTGGACTGTAAATATTAACAGTCATTTATGGGGATGGTGGGTGTTTGGATGTCATTACAGTGCTTTGACTGTAAATATCACCAGTCATTCATGGGGTGGTGGGTGTGTGGGTGTCATTACAATGGTTGGATTGTAAATATCAAGTAATTCGTGGGGTGGTGGCTGTGTGAGTGTCATTAGAGTGCTTGGACTGTAAATATCAACAGTCATTCATGGGGTGGTGGTTGTGTGGGTGTCATTACAGTGCTTGGAGTGTAAATAACAACCATAATTTATGAGGTAGTGGGTGTGGGGGTGTCATTACAGTGCTTTGACTGTAAATATCGACAGTCATTCATGGGGTGGTGGGTGTGTGGGTGTCATTACAGTGTTTTGATTGTAAATATCAACAGTCATTTATAAGGTGGTGGATGTCATTAAAGTGCTTGGACTGTAAATATTAACAGTCATTCATGGAGTGTTGGGTGTATTAGTGTCATTACAGTGCTTAGACTGTAAATATCAACAGTCATTCATAGTGTGGGGGGGGTGTGGCTGTCATTACAGTGCTTTGACTGTAAATATCGACAGTCATTCATGGGGTGGTGGGTTTGTGGGTGTCATTACAGTGCTCAGACTGTAAATATTGACATTTATTTATGGGGTGGTGGGTGTGTAGGTGTCATTACAGTTCTTGGACTGAAAAAATCAACAGTCATTTATAGGGTGGTGGGTGTGTGAGTGTCATTACAGAGCTTGGACTGTAAATATCAACAGTAATTCATGGGGTTGTGTGTGTAGGTGTAATTACAGTGCTTGGACTGTAAGTATCAACAGTGATTCATGGGGTGGTGGGTGTGTGGGTGTCATGACAGTGCTTGGACTGTAAATATCAACCATAATTCATGGGGTGGTGGGTGTGGGGTGTCATTACAGTTCTTGGACTGTAAATATCAACCATCATTCATTGGGTGGTGGATGTGTGTGTGACATTACAGTGCTTGGACTGTAAATATTAACAGTCATTAATGGGGATGGTGGGTGTGTGGGTGTCATTACAATGGTTGGATTGTAAATATCAACAGTCATCAATAGGGTGTTGGGTGTCATTAGAGTGCTTGAACTGTAAATATCAACAGTCATTCATGGGTTGTGAGGGTGTCATTAGAGTGCTTGGACTGTAAATATCAACAGTCATTCATGGGGTGGTGTGTGTGAGTGTCATTACAGAGCTTGGACTGTAAATATCAAAAGTCATTTATGGGGTGGTGTGTGTGTGGGTGTCATTACAGTGCTTGGACTATAAATATCAACAGTCATTCATGGTGTGGTTGGTGTGTGGGTGTCATTAGAGTGCTTGGACTGTAAATATCAACAGTCATTCATGGGGTGGTGGGTTTGTGGGTGTCATTACCGTTCTTGGACTGTAAATATCAACCATAATTCATGGGGTAGTGGGTGTGGGGGTGTCATGACAGTGCTTGGACTGTAAATATCAACAGTCATTTAAGGGGTGGTGAGTGTGTTGGTGTCATTACAGTTCTTGGACTATAAATATCAACAGTCATTCATGGGGTGGTGGGTGTGTGGGTGTCATTACAGTGCTTGGACTATAAATATCAACAGTCATTCATGGGGTGGTGGGTGTGTGGGTGTCATTACAGTGCTTTGACTATAAATATCAACAGTCATTCGTAGGGTGGTGGGTGTCATTAGAGTGCTTGGACTGTAAATATCAACAGTCATTTATGGGGTGGTGTGTGTGAGTGTCATTACAGAGCTTGGACTGTAAATATCAACAGTCATTTATGGGGTGGTGTGTGTGTGGGTGTCATTACAGTGCTTGGACTATAAATATCAACAGTCATTCATGGTGTGGTGGGTGTGTGGGTGTCATTAGAGTGCTTGGACTGTAAATATCAACAGTCATTCATGGGGTGGTGGGTTTGTGGGTGTCATTACCGTTCTTGGACTGTAAATATCAACCATAATTCATGGGGTAGTGGGTGTGGGGGTGTCATTACAGTGCTTGGACTGTAAATACCAACAGTTATTCATGGGGTGGTGGAGGTGAGGGTGTTATTACAGTGCTTGGACTGCAAATATCAACAGTCATTCATGGGGTGGTGTGTGTGTGGATGTTATTACAGTGCTTGGACTGTAAATATCAAGTCATTTAAGGGGTGATGGGTGTGTTTGTGTCATTAGTGCTTGGACTGTAAATATCAACAGTCATTTATGGGGTGGTGGGTGTGTTATTATCATTACAGTGCTTGGAATGTAAATTTCAAAAGTCATTCTTGGGGTGGTGGGTGTGAGGGTGTTATTACAGTGCTTGGACTATAAATATCAACCATCAATTATGCGGTGGTGTTTTGTGTGGAATTCATTACAGAGCTTGGACTGTAAATATCAACAATCAATCATGGGGTGGTGGGTGTATGGGTGTCATTACAGAGCTTGGACTGTAAATATCAACAGTCATTCATGGGGTGGTGGGTGTGTGGGTGTCATTACAGTGATTGGACTGTAAATATCAACAGTCATTCATGAGGTGGTGGGTGTTTGGATGTTATTACAGTGCTTGGACTGTAAATATCAACAGTCATTCAAGGGGTGGTTGGTGTGTGGGTGTCATTACAGTGTTTTGATTTTAAATATCAACAGTCATTCATAGGGTGGTGGTTGTTATTAGAGTGCTTGGACTGTAAATATCAACTGTCATCGATTGGGTGGTTGGTATGTGGGTGTCATTACAGTTCTTGGACTGTAAATATCAACCATAATTCATTGGGTGGTGGGTGTGGGGGTGTCATTACAGTGCTTTGACTGTAAATATCAACAGTCATTCATGGGGTGGTGGGTGTGAGGGTGACATTAGTGCATGGACTGTAAATATCAACAGTCATTCATGGGGTGGTGAGTGTGTAAGTCTCATTATAGTGCTTGGACTGTAAATATCAACAGTCATTCATGGGGTGATGGGTGTGTTGGTGTCATTACAGTGCTTGGACTGTAAATATCAAGTCATTCATGGGATGGTAGGTGTGTGTGTGTCATTAGTGCATGGACTGTAAATATCAACAGTCATTCATGGGGTGGTGGGTGGCATTACAGTGCTTGGACTGTAAATATCAACAGTCATTTATTGGGTGATAAGTGAGTGGATGTCATTACAGTGCTTGGTCTAAAAATATCAACAGTCATTCATGGGTTGGTGGGTGTGTGGGTGTCATTACAGTGCTTGGACTATAAATATCAACAGTCATTCATGGGGTGGTAGGTTTGTGGGTGTCATTACAGTGCTTAGACTGAAAATATCAAGTCATTCATGGGGTGGTGGGTGTGTAAGTGTCATTACAGTACTTGGACTGTAAATATCAACAGTCATTTATGGGGTGGTGGGTGTGTGGGTGTCATTACAGTGTTTTGATTGTAAATATCTACAGTCATTCATGGGTTGTGAGGGTTTCATTAGAGTGCTTGGACTGTAAATATCAACAGTCATTCATAGGGTGGTGGGTGTGTGGGTGTCATTACAGTGCTTAGACTGTAAATATCAACAGTCATTCATAGGGTGGTGGGTGTGTGGCTGTCATTATAATGCTTGGACTGTAAATATCAACAGTCAATCAAGAGGTGGTATGTATGTGGGTGTCATTACAGTGCTTGGACGGTAAAATATCGACAGTCATTCATGTGGTGATGGGTGTGTGGGTGTCATTACAGTGTTTTGATTGTAAATATCAACAGTCATTTATAAGGTGGTGGGTGTCATTAGAGTGCTTAGACTGTAAATAGTAACAGTCATTCATGGAGTGGTGGGTGTGTTGATGTCATTAGAGTGCTTGGACTGTAAATATCAACCATAATTCATGGGGTGGTGGGTGTGGGGTGTCATTACAGTTCTTGGACTGCAAATATCAACCATCATTCATTGGGTGGTGGATGTGTGTGTGACATTACAGTGCTTGGACTGTAAATATTAACAGTCATTCATAGGGATGGTGGGTGTTTGGATGTCATTACAGTGCTTTGACTGTAAATATCAACAGTCATTCATGGGGTGGTGGGTGTTAGAGCGACATTACAGTGCTTGGACTGTAAATATTAACAGTCATTCATGGGGTGGTGGGTGTGTGGGTGTCATTACAATGGTTGGATTGTAAATATCAACAGTCATCAATAGGGTGGTGGGTGTCATTAGAGTGCTTGAACTGGAAATATCAACAGTCATTCATGGGTTGTGAGGGTGTCATTAGAGTGCTTGGACTGTAAATATCAACAGTCATTCATGGGGTGGTGGGTGTGTGGGTGTCATTACAGTGATTGGACTGTAAGTATCAACAGTCATTTATGGGATAGTTGGTTTGTGGCTGTCATTATAGTGCTTGGACTGTAAATATCAACAGTCAATCATAGGGAGGTATGTATGTGGGTGTCATTACAGTGCTTAGACTGTAAATATCAAGTAATTCGTGGGGTGGTGGCTGTGTGAGTGTCATTAGAGTGCTTGGACTGTAAATATCAACAGTCATTCATGGGGTGGTGGGTGTGTGGGTGTCATTACAGTGCTTGGACTGTAAATAACAACCATAATTTATGAGGTAGTGAGTGTGGGGGTGTCATTACAGTGCTTTGACAGTAAATATCGACAGTCATTCATGGGGTGGTGGGTGTGTGGGTGTCATTACAGTGTTTTGATTGTAAATATCAACAGTCATTTATAAGGTGGTGGATGTCATTAAAGTGCTTGGACTGTAAATATTAACAGTCATTAATGGAGTGTTGGGTGTATTAGTGTCATTACAGTGCTTGGACTGTAAATATCAACAGTCATTCATAGGGTGGGGGGGTGTGGCTGTCATTACAGTGCTTTGACTGTAAATATCGACAGTCATTCATGGGGTGGTGGGTTTGTGGGTGTCATTACAGTGCTCAGACTGTAAATATTGACATTTATTTATGGGGTGGTGGGTGTCATTACAGTTCTTGGACTGAAAAAATCAACAGTCATTTATAGGGTAGTGGGTGTGAGAGTGTCATTACAGAGCTTGGACTATAAATATCAACAGTCATTCATGGAGTTGTGTGTGTGTAGGTGTCATTACAGTGATTGGACTGTAAGTATCAACAGTCATTTATGGGATAGTTGGTGTGTGGCTGTCATTATAGTGCTTGGACTGTAAATATCAACTGTCAATCATGGGGTGGTATGTATGTGGGTGTCATTACAGTGCTTGGACGGTAAAATATCGACAGTCATTCATGGGGTGATGGGTGTGTGGGTGTCATTACAGTGTTTTGATTGTAAATATCAACAGTCATTTATATGGTGGTGGGTGTCATTAGAGTGCTTAGACTGTAAATAGTAACAGTCATTTATGGAGTGGTGGGTGTGTTGATGTCATTACAGTGCTTGGACTGTAAATATCAACCATAATTCATGGGGTGGTGGGTGTGGGTTGTCATTACAATTCTTGGACTGTAAATATCAACCATCATTCATTGGGTGGTGGATGTGTGTGTGACATTACAGTGCTTAGACTGTAAATATCAACAGTCATTTATGGGGTGGTGGGTGTGTGGGTGTCATTACAGTGCTTGGACTGTAAATAACAACCATAATTTATGAGGTAGTGGGTGTGGGGGTTTCATTAGAGTGCTTTGACTGTAAATATCGACAGTCATTCATGGGGTGGTGGGTGTGTGGGTGTCATTACAGTGTTTTGATTGTTAATATCAACAGTCACTTATAAGGTGGTGGGTGTCATTAAAGTGCTTGGACTGTAAATATTAACAGTCATTCATGGAGTGGTGGGTGTATTAGTGTCATTACAGTGCTTGGACTGTAAATATCAACAGTCATTCATAGGGTAGGGGTTGTGTGGCTGTCATTACAGTGCTTTGACTGTAAATATCGACAGTCATTCATGGGGTGGTGGGTTTGTGGGTGTTATTACAGTGCTCAGACTGTAAATATTGACATTCATTTATGGGGTGGTGGGTGTGTAGGTGTCATTACAGTTCTTGGACTGAAAAAATCAACAGTATTTTATAGGGTGGTGGGTGTGTGAGTGTCAATACAGAGCTTGGACAGTAAATATCAACAGTCATTCATGGAGTTGTGTGTGTGTAGGTGTCATTACAGTGCTTGGACTGTAAGTATCAACAGTCATTTATGGGAAAGTTGGTGTGTGGCTGTCATTATAGTGCTTGGACTGTAAATATCAACAGTCAATCATGGGGTGGTATATATGTGGGTGTCATTACAGTGCTTGGACGGTAAAATATCGACAGTCATTCATGGGGTGATGGGTGTGTGGGTGTCATTACAGTGTTTTGATTGTAAATATCAACAGTCATTTATAAGGTGGTGGATGTCATTAGAGTGCTTAGACTGTAAATAGTAACAGTCATTCATGGAGTGGTGGGTGTGTTGATGTCATTACAGTGCTTGGACTGTAAATATCAACCATAATTCATGGGGTGGTGGGTGTGGGGTGTCATTACAGTTCTTGGACTGTAAATATCAACCATCATTCATTGGGTGGTGGATGTGTGTGTGACATTACGGTGCTTGGACTGTAAATATTAACAGTCATTCATGGGGATGGTGGGTGTTTGGATGTCATTACAGTGCTTTGACTGTAAATATCAACAGTCATTCATGGGGTGGTAGGTGTGAGGGTGACATTACAGTGCTTGGACTGTAAATATTAAGTCATTCATGGGGTGGTGGGTGTGTGGGTGTCATTACAATGGTTGGATTGTAAATATCAACAGTCATCAATAGGGTGGTGGGTGTCATTAGAGTGCTTGGACTGTAAATATCAACAGTCATTCATGGGGTGGTGGGTGTGTGGGTGTCATGACAGTGCTTGGACTGTAAATATCAACAGTCATTTATGTGGTGGTGAGTGTGTTTGTGTCATTACAGTGCTTGGACTATAAATATCAACAGTCATTCATGGGGTGGTGGGTGTGTGGGTGTCATTACAGTGCTTGGACTATAAATATCAACAGTCATTCATGGGGTGGTGGGTGTGTGGGTGTCATTACAGTGCTTAGACTATAAATATCAACAGTCATTTATGGGGTGGTGTGTGTGTGGGTGTCATTACAGTTCTTGGACTGTAAATATCAACATTCATTCATGGGATGGTGGGTGTGTGGGTGTCATTACAGTGCTTAGACTGTAAATATCAAGTAATTTGTGGGGTGGTGGATGTCATTAAAGTGCTTGGACTGTAAATATTAACAGTCATTCATGGAGTGTTGGGTGTATTAGTGTCATTACAGTGCTTAGACTGTAAATATCAACAGTCATTCATAGTGTGGGGGGTGTGTGGCTGTCATTACAGTGCTTTGACTGTAAATATCGACAGTCATTCATGGGGTGGTGGGTTTGTGGGTGTCATTACAGTGCTCAGACTGTAAATATTGACATTTTTTTATGGGGTGGTGGGTGTGTAGGTGTCATTACAGTTCTTGGACTGAAAAAATCAACAGTCATTTATAGGGTGGTGGGTGTGTGAGTGTCATTACAGAGCTTGGACTGTAAATATCAACAGTAATTTATGGGGTTGTGTGTGTAGGTGTAATTACAGTGCTTGGACTGTAAGTATCAACAGTCATTTATGGGATAGTGGGTGTGTGGCTGTCATTATAGTGCTTGGACTGTAAATATCAACAGTCAATCATGGGGTGGTATGTATGTGGGTGTCATTACAGTGCTTGGACTGTAAAATATCGACAGTCATTCATGGGGTGATGGGTGAGTGGATGTCATTACAGTTTTTGATTGTAAATATCAACAGTCATTTATAAGGTGGTGGGTGTCATTAGAGTGCTTAGACTGTAAATAGTAACAGTCATTCATGGAGTGGTGGGTGTGTTGGTGTCATTACAGTGCTTGGACTGTAAATATCAACCCTAATTCATGGGGTGGTGGGTGTGGGGTGTCATTACAGTTCTTGGACTGTAAATATCAACCATCATTCATGGGGTGGTGGGTGTGTGGGTGTCATTACAATAGTTGGATTGTAAATATCAACAGTCATCAATAGGGTGGTGGGTGTCATTAGAGTGCTTGAACTGGAAATATCAACAGTCATTCATGGGTTGTGAGGGTGTCATTAGAGTGATTGGACTGTAAATATCAACAGTCATTCATGGGGTGGTGGGTGTGTGGGTGTCATGACAGTGCTTGGACTGTAAATATCAACCATAATTCATGGGGTGGTGGGTGTGGGGTGTCATTACAGTTCTTGGACTGTAAATATCAACCATCATTCATTGGGTGGTGGATGTGTGTGTGACATTACAGTGCTTGGACTGTAAATATTAACAGTCATTAATGGGGATGGTGGGTGTTTCGATGTCATTACAGTGCATTGACTGTAAATATCAACAGTCATTCATGGGGTGGTGGGTGTGAGGGCGACATTACAGTGCTTGGACTGTAAATATTAACATTCATTCATGGGGTGGTGGGTGTGTGGGTGTCATTACAATGGTTGGATTGTAAATATCAACAGTCATCAATAGGGTGGTGGGTGTCATTAGAGTGCTTGAACTTGAAATATCAACAGTCATTCATGGGTTGTTAGGGTGTCATTAGAGTGCTTGGACTGTAAATATCAACAGTCATTCATGGGGTGGTGTGTGTGTGGGTGTCATGACAGTGCTTGGACTGTAAATATCAACAGTCATTTATGGGGTGGTGAGTGTGTTGGTGTCATTACTGTTCTTGGACTATAAATATTAACAGTCATTCATGGGGTGGTTGGTGTGTGGGTGTCATTACAGTGCTTGGACTATAAATATCAACAGTCATTCATGGGGTGGTGGGTGTGTGGGTGTCATTACAGAGCTTGGACTGTAAATATCAACAGTCATTCATGGGGTGGTGGGTGTGTAGGTGTCATGACAGTGCTTGGACTGTAAATATCAACAGTCATTTATGGGGTGGTGAGTGTGTTGGTGTCATTACTGTGCTTGGACTATAAATATTAACAGTCATTCATGGGGTGGTTGGTGTGTGGGTGTCATTACAGTGCTTGGACTATAAATATCAACAGTCATTCATGGGGTGGTGGGTGTGTGGGTGTCATTACAGTGCTTAGACTATAAATATCAACAGTCATTCATAGGGTGGTGGGTGTCATTACAGTGCTTGGACTGTAAATATCAACAGTCATTCATGGGGTGGTGTGTGTGTGAGTGTCATTACAGAACTTGGACTGTAAATATCAACAGTCATTTATGGGGTGGTGTGTGTGTGGGTGTCATTACAGTGCTTGGACTGTAAATATCAACATTCATTCATAGGATGGTGGGTGTGTGGGTGTCATTACAGTGCTTA
Organism: Petrolisthes cinctipes; assembly: GCA_033782935.1. Classification (NCBI taxonomy): domain Eukaryota; kingdom Metazoa; phylum Arthropoda; class Malacostraca; order Decapoda; family Porcellanidae; genus Petrolisthes; species Petrolisthes cinctipes. The sequence continues at coordinate 448,364 of JAWQEG010000412.1, forward strand.
GACTGTAAATATCAAGTAATTTGAGGGGTGGTGGCTGTATGAGTGTCATTAGAGTGCTTGGACTGTAAATATCAACAGTCATTCATGGGGTGGTGGGTGTGTGGGTGTCATTACAGTGCTTGGACTGTAAATAACAACCATAATTTATGAGGTAGTGGGTGTGGGGGTGTCATTACAGTGCTTTGACTGTAAATATCGACAGTCATTCATGGGGTGGTGGGTGTGTGGGTTTCATTACAGTGTTTTGATTGTAAATATCAACAGTCATTTATAAGGTGGTGGGTGTCATTAAAGTGCTTGGACTGTAAATATTAACAGTCATTCATGGAGTGGTGGGTGTATTAGTGTCATTACAGTGCTTGGACTGTAAATATCAACAGTCATTCATAGGGTGGGGGGTGTGTGGCTGTCATTACAGTGCTTTGACTGTAAATATCGACAGTCATTCATGGGGTGGTGGGTTTGTGGGTGTCATTACTGTGCTCAGACTGTAAATATTGACATTCATTTATGGGGTGGTTGGTGTGTAGGTGTCATTACAGTTCTTGGACTGAGAAAATCAACTGTCATTTATAGGGTGGTGGGTGTGTGAGTGTCATTACAGAGCTTGGACTGTAAATATCAACAGTCATTCATGGGGTTGTGTGTCTGTAGGTGTCATTACAGTGCTTGGACTGTAAGTATCAACAGTCATTTATGGGATAGTGGGTGTGTGGCTGTCATTATAGTGTTTGGACTGTAAATATCAACAGTCAATCATGGGGTGGTATGTATGTGGGTGTCATTACAGTGCTTGGACTGTAAAATATCGACAGCCATTCATGGGGTGATGGGTGTGTGGGTGTCATTACAGTGTTTTGATTGTAAATATCAACAGTCATTTATAAGGTGGTGGGTGTCATTAGAGTGCTTAGACTGTAAAAAGTAACAGTCATTCATGGAGTGGTGGGTGTGTTGGTGTCATTACAGTGTTTGGACTGTAAATATCAACCATAATTCATGAAGTGGTGGGTGTGGGGTGTCATTACAGTTCTTGGACTGTAAATATCAACCATCATTCATTAGGTTTTTGGATGTGTGTGTGACATTACAGTGCTTGGACTGTAAATATTAACAGTCATTTATGGGGATGGTGGGTGTTTGGATGTCATTACAGTGCTTTGACTGTAAATATCACCAGTCATTCATGGGGTGGTGGGTGTGTGGGTGTCATTACAATGGTTGGATTGTAAATATCAAGTAATTCGTGGGGTGGTGGCTGTGTGAGTGTCATTAGAGTGCTTGGACTGTAAATATCAACAGTCATTCATGGGGTGGTGGTTGTGTTGGTGTCATTACAGTGCTTGGAGTGTAAATAACAACCATAATTTATGAGGTAGTGGGTGTGGGGGTGTCATTACAGTGCTTTGACTGTAAATATCGACAGTCATTCATGGGGTGGTGGGTGTGTGGGTGTCATTACAGTGTTTTGATTGTAAATATCAACAGTCATTTATAAGGTGGTGGATGTCATTAAAGTGCTTGGACTGTAAATATTAACAGTCATTCATGGAGTGTTGGGTGTATTAGTGTCATTACAGTGCTTAGACTGTAAATATCAACAGTCATTCATAGTGTGGGGGGGGTGTGGCTGTCATTACAGTGCTTTGACTGTAAATATCGACAGTCATTCATGGGGTGGTGGGTTTGTGGGTGTCATTACAGTGCTCAGACTGTAAATATTGACATTTATTTATGGGGTGGTGGGTGTGTAGGTGTCATTACAGTTCTTGGACTGAAAAAATCAACAGTCATTTATAGGGTGGTGGGTGTGTGAGTGTCATTACAGAGCTTGGACTGTAAATATCAACAGTAATTCATGGGGTTGTGTGTGTAGGTGTAATTACAGTGCTTGGACTGTAAGTATCAACAGTGATTCATGGGGTGGTGGGTGTGTGGGTGTCATGACAGTGCTTGGACTGTAAATATCAACCATAATTCATGGGGTGGTGGGTGTCGGGTGTCATTACAGTTCTTGGACTGTAAATATCAACCATCATTCATTGGGTGGTGGATGTGTGTGTGACATTACAGTGCTTGGACTGTAAATATTAACAGTCATTAATGGGGATGGTGGGTGTGTGGGTGTCATTACAATGGTTGGATTGTAAATATCAACAGTCATCAATAGGGTGGTGGGTGTGTGAGTGTCATTACAGAACTTGGACTGTAAATATCAACAGTCATTTATGGGGTGGTGTGTGTGTGGGTGTCATTACAGTGCTTGGAATGTAAATATCAACATTCATTCATAGGATGGTGGGTGTCATTACAGTGCTTGGACTGTAAATATCAACAGTCATTCATGGGGTGGTGTGTGTGTGAGTGTCATTACAGAACTTGGACTGTAAATATCAACAGTCATTTATGGGGTGGTGTGTGTGTGGGTGTCATTACAGTGCTTGGAATGTAAATATCAACATTCATTCATAGGATGGTGGGTGTGTGGGTGTCATTACAGTGCTTAGACTGTAAATATCAAGTAATTCGTGGGGTGGTGGCTGTATGAGTGTCATTAGAGTGCTTGGACTGTAAATATCAACAGTCATTCATGGGGTGGTGGGTGTGTGGGTGTCATTACAGTGCTTGGACTGTAAATAAAAACCATAATTTATGAGGTAGTGGGTGTGGGGGTGTCATTGCAGTGCTTTGACTGTAAATATCGACTGTCATTCATTGGGTGGTGGGTGTGTGGGTGTCATTACAGTGTTTTGATTGTAAATATCAACAGTCATTTATAAGGTGGTGGGTGTCATTAAAGTGCTTGGACTGTAAATATTAACAGTCATTCATGGAGTGGTGGGTGTATTAGTGTCATTACAGTGCTTGGACTGTAAATATCAACAGTCATTTATAGGGTGGGGGGTGTATGGCTGTCATTACAGTGCTTTGACTGTAAATATCGACAGTCATTCATGGGGTGGTGGGTTTGTGGGTGTCATTACCGTGCTCAGACTGTAAATATTGACATTCATTTATGGGGTGGTGGGTGTGTAGGTGTCATTACAGTTCTTGGACTGAAAAAATCAACAGTCATTTATAGGGTGGTGGGTGTCATTAGAGTGCTTGGACTGTAAATATCAACAGTCATTCATGGGGTGGTGTGTGTGTGAGTGTCATTACAGAGCTTGGACTGTAAATATCAACAGTCATTTATGGGGTGGTGTGTGTGTGGGTGTCATTACAGTGCTTGGACTGTAAATATCAACATTCATTCATGGGATGGTGGGTGTGTGGGTGTCATTACAGTATTTTGATTGTAAATATCAACAGTCATTCATAGGGTGGTGGGTGTCATTAGAGTGCTTGGACTGTAAATATCAACCGTCATTCATGGGGTGGTGGGTTTGTGGGTGTCATTACAGTTCTTGGACTGTAAATATCAACCATAATTCATGGGGTAGTGGGTGTGGGGGTGTCATTAAAGTGCTTTGACTGTAAATATTAACAGTCATTCATGGGGTGGTGGGTGTGTGGATGTCATTACAGTACTTAGACTGAAAATATCAACAGTCATTCATGGGGTGATGTGTGTGTGGGTGTCATTGCAGTGCTTGGACTATAAATATCAACAGTCATTCATGGGGTGGTGGGTGTGTGGTTGTCATTACAGTGCTTAGACTATAAATATCAACAGTCATTCATGGGGTGGTGGGTGTGTGGGTGTCATACCAGTGCTTAGTCTGTAAATATCAACAGTCATTCATAGGGTGGTGGGTGTGTGGCTGTCATTACAGTGCTTGGACTGTAAATATTAACAGTCATCCATTTGGTGGTGTGTGTGTGAGTGTCATTACAGAGCTTGGACTGTAAATATTAACAATCATTCATGGGGTGGTGTGTGTGTGGGTGTCATTACAGTGCTTGGACTGTAAATATCAACATTCATTCATGGAATGGAGGGTGTGTGGGTGTCATTACAGTATTTTGATTGTAAATATCAACAGTCATTCATAGTGTGGTAAGTGTCATTAGAGTGCTTGGACTGTAAATATCAACAGTCATTCATGGGGTGGTGGGTGTGTGGGTGTCATTACAGTGCTTGGACTGTAAATATCAACCATAATTCATTGGGTAGTGGGTGTGAGGGTGTCATTACAGTGCTTTGACTGTAAATATCAACAGTCATTCATGGGGTGGTGTGTGTGAGGGTGATATTACAGTGCTTGGACTGTAAATATCAACAGTCATTCATGGGTTGGTGGGTGTGTGGGTGTCATTATAGTGCTTGCACTGTAAATATCAACAGTCATTCATGGGGTGGTGGGTGTGTGGGTGTCATTACAGTGCTTGGACTGTAAAAATTATGTCATTCATGGGGTGGTGGGTTTGTGTGGGTCATTAGTGCTTGGACTGTAAATATAAGCAGTCATTCATAGGGTGGTGGGTGGCATTACAGTGCTTGGACTGTAACTATCAACAGTCATTCATGGGTTGTGTGGGTGTCATTACAGAGGTTGGACCGTAAATATCAACAGTAATTCATGAGGTGGTGGGTGTGTGGGTGTTATTACAGTGCTTCGACTGTAAATATCAACAGTCATTCATGGGGTGGTGGGTGTGTGGATGTCATTCCAGTGCTTGGACTGTAAATATCATATAGTCATTCATGAGGTGGTGGGTGTGTGGGTGTCATTACAGTGCTTGGACTGTAATTATCAACAGTCATTAATGGGGTGGTGCAAATAAGTCCATCTAAACATTTTGGTTTTAGTAAAATATTTTCAAAATTAATTGAAGACTTGAATTAACTTGAGAACAACGGCATTCAAATTAATAATGATAATTTGAAGGGGACACTATATTGCATTACTTGGGATAACTTGGGGTTTCATGGCATTGGTGCTTTTACAGAAAATTTTTGTAGATATTGTAAAATAACCCTAAAAGAATTTCCTACTGACCCTGTGCATGTTGGTGTAATGAGAACAGTGGAAGACTATACATTAGCAATACAACAACTTTAAAACGAGAACACTGTCAAAATTTTAAATAATGTCATAGGTATTAAATTTAATTATCCATTCAATGCACTGAAATATTATCATGTCTGCAAAGCAGGTTTTCCACCATGCCTGGGTCATGACATTTTTTAGGGTGTTGGTGATTATAATGTTGCTCTGATATTGAAGAATTTAGTAAATGAAAAGAGATGGCTAACTTATGCAGAACTTAATCAGTGTATAATTATGTTTCTTTATCGTGGTACAGATGCTGCCTCAATGCCATGTCAAGTAAATACTTCAGGTACTAAATTAGGTGGTCAGGCTACACAAAACTGGTGTTTAATCAGGCTGTTGCCTGTTATATTATATGGCAAAATAGTTGATGTTAATGATCCTGTTTGGCAGTTGTTCCTGTTATTACGTAACATTACTGAAATTATCTGTGCCCCAAAGTTTGACGACTCTGACCTTGCATATCTAGCAATACTTATTAATGAATATTTAGAAGACAGACAAAGAATTTTTCAAATGACAAACTGAGGCCAAAGCATCATTTTCTAAAACATTATCCAAACCTAATTTTGCTGTTTGGCCCATTAATTCGTTTGTGGACATTACGCTTTGAAAGCAAGCACTGCTACTTCAAAGGATGCATTAAAAGTGCCCATTCCTTCAAGAATGTGTGTCAGACCATGAGTGAAAAACATCAGTTATTACAAGCATACAAACAGGCCAGTTCATATTTTCCCACTGATATAGAGGTTGTAAAAAACATTTTGTTAATCTCAGATACATAAAGTTCAGATATTAAAAAAGCCTTAATGATGTGTCAGATTACTGAAGGTGCAGACGTTAGCTTGGAAGTGACAATAATGGGGACTCCATACAAGAAGGGACACTATGTGGTGTTAAGTAAATGTGAACAGGGTCTAATGTTAGGTGAGATTCAGTTCATAATATTGAACTCCTGTACAAAAGCATAATTTTTAGTAAAAAAAATTCACAGAACAAATTTCCAAGGAGTTGCAATTATCTACAGTATTGAACACCTTCCCATGCTCTTCCTTTAAATGTACAGAATTTTCTAAACTCCTAGATTATTACCCACTGGTTGACTACAAAAGAGGAAAATAATTGTTGATCCCACTCAAACACAATATATCTGCATAAGACTTCCAAGAAAATTGAAAAGGTAATTTAAAGATTATAATTCTATATTCATGTAGACCATTAGATTTCCTGTACAGTACTGTTTACCAGTACTACAGTACATTATATTCATTTCCTTTCCCTGGGGCATGATTTCAAGAAAATGACAAAAGGTTGAACTGAAATGGAAGCTAATTGTTAAAGTTCCATACAAAAGATTAAAACATTCTGAACTGGAATTGGTTGTAGCTAAGGACCATGATGGTTATGAAGCTGATGACAGTGATAGTGATACTTGTAGTACAAGTAGTAGAGAGACAGTGATTTACATGACAGGTAAAGTACAGTACTGTACCATATGCACTGTAATTATGAAAACTGCTTATATGAGTAATGTACAGCATACTAAAGTAACTCCACTTCTCTACCTTTAATTGTGTTCTACATTGAATTTTTTACACAAAAATCATAAGTAAAATGAAAATGGTTAAATGACTTCTGTAAACTGGGGTTCGGCTTCCCTGAGCTCAGCTAGCTAAGTTAAACTGTTCTAATGAGATATGGTAGGCCTATGTGCAGTTATGTTAACTTACTTCCTTGGTTTGGATCATTATGGGTTTAATCTAGCAGTAGCTGTTTCATTTTCTAATTATTTTCTAATTATCAGAGACTGGATTGATTGATTGATTTATTGATGCTATTAGGCATCTGGCGGCGCAACAGCAATGGTCATATACCGCCCAACATAAAATGGTCATCTACATCATTAATAAAATATGTAAAAAGATTAAATAATTTTCACTATCTCGAAAGGGAGAAGCAGCATGAATAAAACCCACATCTTCCAAAAAATCATATATTAATGAAATAACCTACTTAAGTTAGATATATAAAAGAATTGAAATATTAACGAAAGAAACATTAAACTTTAACTACCTAAAAATTAATAGCCATAAATACAATAAAATTCACAATTTGTGGAGAAGGCCAGCCTCCTCCACATACGAGAGGGTGTTCTCTCCCACACCACAAGCCTCCTCCCCGAGGACCTGAGAGAGACTGTAAGAACCGTCACCCTCCTGGTACTCAGAGAGGTGCCTTCGACGAAGGTCACCAAGGCTGGGACACTCAACAATAAGATGCTGCACTGTCAAAGGGACCAGACAATCATCACAGTAGGGAGGGTGAGCCCTCTCCATTAAAAAGCCATGAGTCAATAATGTGTGGCCAATGTGCAGACGGACAAGAGCCGTCTCCCACCAGCGGGACAGGCCACTGTAGCTCCACAAACCAAGGTGCTGGCGGATGTCGCGGAGCTTGTTAGCCCCGACGGCATCCCATCTGTCCTGCCAGCAGGAACAAACAGTAGCATCCATGTAGGGTCGAAGGTCCACTGCAGGAACAGGATGATGCCTGGCAGGAGGCCGGGAATTGGAGACCGCAGCCTTAGCCAGGGCGTCAGCCCGCTCATTCCCATCAACACCCACATGGGCCGGGACCCAACAACAAGTGATTTTGCGGCCACGACGACCCAGGAGGACAAGCCACTCAAGAATGGCCAACACCAGAGGATGGGAAGAGTTAAAATTACACAAGGCCTGCCAGGCACTACAGGAATCGCTAAAAATAGTAAACGGAGGCTGAGGGAGAGTAAAATTTACTTGGAGGGCATATAAAATGGCCGAGAGCTCAGCAGTAAAAATTGACATGACAGAAGGGAGCCTGCCGCCACGGCAAAAGTCAGGAAAGACAACTCCAAAGCCAACTCCAGCATCAGACTTTGACCCATCAGTGTACACAGAAAGGGACTCCCTGTGAGTGAAGGCATGTTCTAAAAAGAGGGAACGAGCCACTGGAGGAGAAAGAGATTCCTTCTTGTCTGTAAAGCAGGTGTAGGGAAAAACTTCTGGAAAAAGCCATGGAGCCACCCTGGGGATCCTCACAGGACAAATCTGTAAGTCATCACTGCCCATCTCCTCCATAGCCTTCCTGACCTGGAAGCCAAAGGGCCATGGTGTACGAGAATGTAAAAGGTAGTACTGAGACATGATATCAGATGACACTGCCAAGCAGGGAAGGGAGTCAGAAAGTCGATGTAATCGATGCCAACAACGAACCATCAAGGACTGGCGACGGAGATCATGAGGTGGCTCATTAGCGTCCACCAGGAGACTGGGGATTGGGGACGACCTCAAGGCTCCGGTCGCCAGACGTACTCCAGCATGATGAACAGGGTCTAAAACTCTGAGACGGGCATCGGTGGCAGAAGAGTACACCTCACACCCATAGTCGTGTTTTGACCTAATAAGAACATGGTATAGGCGGAGGAGGGTGGCCCGATCAGCCTCCCAGGATGTATGGCCCAGGGCCCTCAACAGGTTAAGAGCCTTGAGGCAAGAGACCTTAAGTGTACGTAAGTGTGGCACCCAAGTCAAAACCTTGTCAAAAAGGAGACCCAAAAAGCGAGTCTCCTCGACACAGCGTATCCGATGACCATACATGAATAAGTCCGGATCGGGGTGGATGCCTCGGATGCCGCAGAAGTGCATAGCAACTGTCTTGGAAGGAGAAAATCGAAACCCATGAGAACCAGTCCAACGTGACACCCTGTCAAGGGCAAGCTGCATGCGCCGCTCTGCCATGACATACGGGAAGCAGCAAACCAGACTGCTAGGTCGTCAACGTACATCAAGTTAGCTATACCGTCTGGAAGGGATGAGGCAATGGCAATAATTGCTACTGCAAACAATGTGACACTGAGGACGCTTTCCTGGGGGATGCCCTCCTCCTGTGCAACAGATGCTGAGTGGGTGGTACCAACCCTCACAGAAAAAACTGCGACCACTGAGAAACTCCTTAAGAAATGCGACCCCGCAGGCCATATAAATGGAGCTGCTGCAGGATGCCATATTGCCATGTAGTGTCATAGGCTTTCTCTAAATCAAAGAATACACAGACAAGGTGTTGATGTCGTGCAAAGGCCTCGCATGCAGCAGCTTCCAACCTGACCAGAGCATCTGTAGTGGAACGGTGTTTACGAAAGCCAGACTGGGACGGAGACAGAAAATCACCCCGTTCTAAGAAGTATACCAGTCTGACATTCACCATCTTTCCAAATAGTTTACAGAGACAGGAGGTCAAGGCAATTGGTCGATAACTGAGGGCCACACCAGAGTCCTTGCCCAGCTTGAGGAAAGGAAGGATGGTAGCAACCCTGCACCCAGAAGGGAAGACACCCTCCAGCCAGATTCTGTTATATAAAGCTAAAAGAAGTGAGATCGCCTCCTCACCCAAGTGTCGTAACATTGCATATGGGATGTTGTCTGGCCCAGGAGAAGTGTCGCCGCAGAGAGAGAGAGCAAAATGCAGGTCATTCAGGGTGAATATATGGTTATAACTTTCATTCTCGTTCCCTGAGAAATCCAGGACAGTACGCTCCTTGGCTCTTAACTAATGCCTGACAGCCAGAGGTCGAGAGTCACGGCTGGAGGCTTTTGCAAAAGCCTCCGCCATGGTATTGGCCACTGTCAAACCATCCATGATCTTAATTCCATTGACCTTAAGTACAGGTGGAGAACTAGGAGAAAACTTCCTCGCCATCATACGGACTCGCCTGAACACTTGGGTGAGTGGAGTTTTAGTATTAATTGAAGACACATAGGCCTTCCAAGATGCACGTCGTGCCTCTTTTAAAACTCGTCTAGCCCGAGCCCTTGCCCGTGGGAAGCCTCTTAAAGAGTTGGGTCCCCACGATTGCGACGAAGGCGAGAGAAAGCAGCGCGCTTCTCCCGCACAGCATTGGTGCAGACTGATGACCACCAAGGGACAGGACGTTTGGGAAAGTAACCAGAAGTTCTAGTGATAGAGTTGAGAGCAGCAGAGTGGAGCATATCAGTGAAATATGTTACAGCCTCGTCAGAGCTACCAAAATTGGCTACAGAAGAGACCGAAGAAGTTAGCTCTCTAAAAAAACTGCCAGTCAGCCTTCTCTAATTTCCACCTAGGAAGACGAGACTGTGGTTCGTACCAGTTATCTTCTAAAAGTATAGGGAAGTGGTCACTGCCATATAAATCAGGCAACACTCTCCAAGTAAAATCCAACAGAGCACTGGGTGAGCAGAGGGAAATGTCAATGGTGGTAAAAGTCCCAGTAGTGCTATTAAAATGTGTCACATCTCCCATATTTAAAACCCCTAATCCCTCATCCTCTATAAAAGAAGCCAATAAAACACCCCTGGGGTTGACCGAACTGTCACCCCACAGAAGGACACAATTCCACTAAAGGACCTTAAACGGTGTTACTTTAGTACTGATTTTTGGGAAGCCTCACGGAGGTACTTCCCACTACCACCTCGACCTGAGGGTTTACTCAAACAATAAGATTTGTCTAATCCTAGGCCACTAGAAGAAGAGCGAACCCGAGGAGTAGTATGTGGGGCAGTAATTGGGACCCGTAGACGAGTCCCTGAAGCATCTGATATGTTAGAAGATGAAGGTATATGAGCTGGGATATTCTTTGAAACAATTACATTGGTTTTGTCCTGTACAGCAGTGGTATCACTGACACAGGCAGATACATCAACATCCATAATACAGGTGGTAGAATCACTCCGCTGCTCAAGCGGAAGAGAAACTGAATCTTTTGAAGTAACAACATCCGTGGCATCCACATTAACTTCACGCCCCTCTGATGATCCCGAAGGAAGCTTGCGAGGAGGAACTTCTGTTGAATCAAGAGATTCATCAGAGCCACGAAAACGTTTCTGGTGAAATTGAGAGGAAACTATGGATGAGTTCACAGAGATGGTTGGTTGCCTTACAAGGTGGAATATCTATAGAGTCAAGTGCCTCAGAGGAACCACGAAGGCATCTCTGTGGCAGTTTAGGTGACTTAAGTTTCCTTTTTGGAGAGCGTGTGGCAGCGTGAACCTCTACCACATGGACACCTTTAGCTAAAGTCTGAGAATTGTCATCAGTTGAAGGTTCAACAGAATGAGTGTCTGATAAAGTTTCCAAGACAGAGAAACTATTATGTAGAGTAACCTTAGAAACATTCTCACTCGAGCAAAAAGCAGAAAGCAGCTGCCTCTTGAGAGGGTTGAGAGGGTGCTGCAACCAATTTAGGGCGAAGGGAGGAGGCGTATGTCTTCACACCACCATCCTTCTGTCGCCTGAAGTTGAGTTGCCGTCTGGCACAACCTATGCTAATGAATTGAATATTAGCCAAGTGGAGGATATCCTGCTCAAGGAGGTACATCTTACATTGGCGAGAACGCAAGGGGTGAGCATCTCTGCATTAAAAGCAGTAACTCTCTGACCAACACTCAGAAGTAAGATGTGAGTCAAAAGCAGAACAATTACCACACCGGGAACGGTTGTTGCAGTTCCTCCTCCCATGACCAAACTCATAACAACAGAAACACTGTAGGGGACGCTCAACAAAAGGCTTCCTCAAATGAGGTGGGGTTAATGTTAATGCGATCTGGGATATGCGAGCCATAGAAAGTGAGGATGATCATATTTTTACTGCCTTTCATCTTCGTTACTCGTTGGACACTGTCTGGGCACATAGCGAGAATGTCCTCTTCAGAGAATTCATACAGGTCCTCATTATATATACGCCCCTTGTTATAATTAAATGTTCGATGTGGTTTAATAGATTCAAACATGCTATCAGAAGGACAGGGGAGATTGAGGAGCATCATGGCCTGTGTAAGATCTTTGGCTCTGATTAAAATGCCCGTACCATATTTCTTTATGTGGCCCATTGGTAATAATCCAATTTCTTTCTCCAGATACCGGGAAGCATGGATAAGGTTACCACGTCCCTCCCTGTAGTAAGCCACAAACCAAAAGGGTGTAGGAACCCGACATTCCTTTGGGACATGCTCTACAGAGTCATCAAATATATTAGGGCAGTAGTCATTGTCACTGTCAACTACATTGGTGGACCGCATCATCTGAACTTTACAATGAGTATCCCCCACCGTCAGAGAATCTTTTGCCTCAAATGCTGCTTTGGCAGCAGCATTTGTATTGAAAGTAATATAGCACCGATTAGACCTACAATCACTGTCATATGTGATTCGGATTTGAAGAACTACTCCAAAACACTTAAAAATGGAGTGGATAGCGCCATAGGAAAAGGATGCAAGTACATTCGTTAACATTAATGTGTCCAAATCGCTAACAGGTTCTTCGACACAACACACAACCTGCTAGGTCTAGTCTTATTTGCAGCTTTCTGCATATTACCACGACCAGAGAGTGACGTCTCGGGGGCCTGGTCGACCATCGCTCGAGGAAGAGATTGGGGCTTTTCTTTTTCCATATATCATTGATTTGATGTTTTTGGCCCCAGGAGCCAAGAGCTACTACCTACCAGGCAGATGAGGGGACCGAGCGCTGGTCGCCGTGGGCGGGGTACCTCTTCCCCCACTGGGCCACTCGTTTTAAAAAGCAGCCCCAATGGCTCGAAAGAATGCCCACGATGGTGCTGAGACCCGCTTCCCCAACATCTCCCGGCCCAGACACCCAACCATCCAACATAGGATGGCCCCTAGAGGGCAGTCCCTATGGAGGGCAGCGCTGTTGGCCCGTACTGGCAGCCTAATGCATGGGAACCATTTAGTCTGGTCTCTCACTGGTGACCTTACTAGCATGGGAAGCCCTCTCTCCCCGAAATCGGGGCAGAGCAGGGGCCGGAGCCCCCTCTAGTCTAGCTCGCCAGGTCTCAGAGACACACAAGCCCCTCTACCATGTCAAGGCGGTTCCCGTTGGGGGGGATCAGAGACTGGAGATGGAGGAAATCAAGGAGACCATTGAAAAAATATTCTTCCAACCCTTCCTCCACAGTTACTGGAGGAAGTGTGTGAACACCTTATCAGCATTGGTGTAGAAACTGTTAATGATATTCACTATGTGAAGGCATCCCATCTTACACCCATGTAGAAAGAGATTCAAGCACGTAAACTTATTGATAAATGGAAACAAGGTACAGTATAATGCATGCCATATTTTTTTAAGATTAGTTTACCTTACTGTACAGTTCTTGCCTGCATTTAAGACTCAGGTAATATTCTATATTAGCTTATGAGTTGTGTCCTAGCAAACTTGGCCAATCTTTTTTTTTTTTTTACAGTACCGGTACAGTACTGTATATTCAGACACTTGATGTGGGTTGTCATTTAACTGCAGGTCCAATTAAAACAGAGTATCACTGTTGCTTGTTATGTAACTTATTGTTCCCATGTACCCACAAAATACTTATACATCATCTTTTTGATGAAATGTTGTCTCATTTTCTTCTCAATTATGTTTCTTATAAATTAACTCATACAAAAATGGAATGCAGGAAGGGAGAAGTGAAGGAAGGAAGCACTGTGTGAATTATGTACAGTGTTGTGGATGGGCATGTTATTGCATATGGGCTTAAGTACTATGCATAATCAACACCAACATTTTTTATAGGTTTTCTTAATATTTCAGTGGCACCGGCATCACAGGAATTATCACACTCATCACAGGAACTATCACACTCATCACATGAATTATCACACTCATCACAGGAAGATACACACTCATCACAGGAAGATACACACTCATCACAGGAAGATACACACTCATCACAGGAAGATACACACTCATCACAGGAAGATACACACTCATCACAGGAATTATCACACTCATCACAGGAAGATACACACTCACCACAGCAAGATACACACTCATCACAGAAAGATGCACACTCATCACAGCAAGATACACACTCATCACAGGAAGATACACACTCATCAAAGGAAGATATACACTCATCACAGGAAGATATACAATCATCACAGGAAGATATACAATCATCACAGGAAGATACACACTCATCACAGCAAGATACACACTCATCACAGGAAGATACACACTCAATTCAGCCAACTGTTTCAGCTCTAGATGACGGAGAAATCAGTGCCAAGCTACAACCAATCACATTGGGCTCAAGATTATACAGTACCCTGGAAAAGATTTTCAAAGACAAATTTGCTCGTTTCCTTAGAAAAAGGACAGAGACCGAAGCCTTCTGCTAGAAGAGAGATAGTGAGAGTGTTGATGGATGATATATCAAAAATCTCAGAAAGACCAGGGAAGAAATCACTGGCAGTAATTGCTGAGAGAATTGTTAAAACTTATCCAGCATCGTTTTTAGATGAAATTGATGGAACACTTGTTGGAACAGGTTTTGACTCTTTATTTAAACAGTTAATGGCAAGGTTTGATAATATAAATAGAGGGCCTAATAGTAATTCAATCAAAAGAAAAGTAGACTGTTCCCATGAAAATGAAGAAATAGACACTGAGGGAGCTGGTCTAATCAGAAGAGTACAGGTGTGTTTTAATGATAAATATGGGTGTATTAATTATATGCCCAAAGATTATCCGGATGGGGAATCTGAAACAACACAAGAAGACAGGAAAACTTAATGAAAAATTACTGAAAACATTACTGAATAATGAGAGTTTGGAGGACTACATTGACTCCAAATTGACCACAAAAGGTTGATTTCCTTAAGGTGGCATATAGCACATTGTTTTGGGTGATAAATTTAGAGCAATGATTCCTCCAAACTATTCCAGATATTGTATCAATATTTCTGCCTTTATTAAATTGAATAGTGTATGAATATTTCTGCTTTAAACTAAATTGAATAATGCATGAATATTTCTGCTTTAAATTAAATTGAATATTGTATAAATGTTTCTGCTTTAAACTGAATATTGTATGAACGTGATATAAGTTGTTAATGTCAAACTTCCCTAAGTTTGATATACCGTAGGTCTTACCTTGTGAAACTCCGTATAGGCTGTTCAGGTTAGGTCTTGGTAGTCTGCTATGGTTAGGTCCCGCTAGTCTGCAATGGTCCAGATTAGGTTAGATTGGGTTGGGTCGGGTTGGGTTTGGTTGGGTCGGGTTGGGTTTGGTTGGGGTGGGTTAGGTTGGATTAGATTAGGTTAGGTTAGGTATGTATGTCTAAAAACAGGACATTTGCACAATAAATGGATGTAAAAATTGAACTAATCACTTGAAAAAATCTTGGAAAAGCAATATTTTGTCTGAAAATTTCACACGTGTAGCTCAGAAAATTTACCCAATTTTTTAATTACAAAAAAAAAATTGTATAGACAAGGGAAACCATTATGAAATATGAGTAATAAAAACAACCGGTAATTATCTATTCTATTGCCATTTTCTATTACAATATTTTTATCTTCTTTATTCACAAATTCATAACATTCTAAAACACTTTTATTCGGAAATGCCCCATTTCCAAGTTAGGTCATATTCAAATTTTGAAATTAGTATGACCTTACATGACATAATTAGGGGAAACCACAATCTGACTATCTAACTCAGCCCCTTTTTACTGTAGAGGCAAAATCTCATTACCATCGTATTCCTCGTGTGTTTTTACGTATAATAACCAATTTTCATTGAAATCGTACAACAAATATTATTTTTCCCAATTTTGTTCACCAACTGAGGGATTTTTTTTTTTTTTTTTTTTTCAGAACTTCCTCATACTTTATGTGAACACTCTCCCTAGATACAGCAACACTGTCATGAGCCAAGAACCCCATATCACTGCTAGAAATGGGAAATTGAAATCGCTTGAAAAGGGAGATAAAATTCCTGAGATGAAAAAAATCCTCAAAAATAGGGTAATCATTTATCAAGGAAATGGAAACAACAAAATATGCTCATATATACGTATATCACTTGTGAAAAGCTTCATGAACATGACATAAACACTGTTCGAGCTGTTATCAATTGCACCTGAAAAAGTGGGTCTTGAGAAAACTGCGAATTTATGATATAGGAAAGTTGGGCAGTCTAAAATAGTATCCCCCGTTTCCTTTCCGTACTCTATCATATCTCAAGTATAGAGAATGTGTCTGATGTATGGTAAACTATTATTTTTGCATATATAACTACGAGAATCTTTATTCCTCGTTCATCACTGACATATACCAGCACAGTATGATACATATAACGATATATTATGATATATTATGCTATATAGCAAAATATTATGATGCATTATGAATAATAAACAGTTCATATGATGGACTGAGAAGGGAGAATGAGATTTGAGATGGGTATGGGAGGTCTTATTTAATTTTTGTGTGTGTGTGTGCATACACTGCAATTATTTGTATGATCATTCACTTATTCATTATTTATTTGTTTATTTACCTATATAATTAGCCTTTACCGACAAGTGTAACTTGTCTCACCCCTGGGGGATTATGGAAGTAGCTGACTCAACGAAAAGGGGTTTATTTTTACCAGGGATTGGCTCTTCCCTTTCCTCCTCAGCTACTTCTACCCTTTTACTCACGTCCTTGCTTAGAAGGCTCCTGCTTCATATGTGGTGCCTTCTTTGGTGACTTTCTTCGTTTCTTCTTCCATTGCCTTTCGTTTCTTTGATCTTCTTTCTTCCTTCTTTTCTTGGCGGCTTTCAAACAATTTGTGTTTTTTCACGTCCTGCCCTGTTCCAATTTTTTTCCTTATTTTTCCAGAAGACACAAGGCCTCCAGAATGCGCAAATCCAAAGTTGAACTCAGTTATGGCCTTAGCAATCAGGTAATGCACCCTCTCCTTTTGATAAAACACAGTTTTAGAGCACTTGCTCCATATGACTGAATTCAGGCATTCATTGGCATTCTGTGTTCGTCCAGTGCACCTTGACAAGAGTTCATCTGTGCTGTACTTTCTCATTATGTCGTACAGGTCACCCTTGAGATCTTGGCGTATTGGGTGGTGAATATGCTGGTCATGGCTTCCAGTAGGCTTTCCTTCAGCTCGAGCTTTGTTGAAGAAGCACCAGGAATCAACTCCTTCTGGGCACAGCTCGTGGCAAGGATCGTCATTGGTGCTACAACAGTGTTCAATTATTGCAAAAATTGCCTTTTTCATCTTCTCCACATCATCCAGGTTACGAATTATGGCATACCTGTAAAAATCCTGGATTTTCCCTAAAGTAACCTGGGTCAGGGATCCTCTTCTCCTCCCTCCAACACCTTCTCCTTTCCTACCCTTTTCTTGTACATAGTCTCTCAATGCCTTCCCAACTCTCTTTGCAACTTGATTGATGCATTCGTCTTTGCGAATTTCCACATCTCCATACACTTTTTCTTTCACTACAGATGAGTAGGTCTTCGAGTCACCATCTGAAATTACACTGGTATATCGAAAGTTACATTTTTCCACTGACCTTTTCCACAGTTTCATCCAACCCTCTGTCTCCATTGCAGGAGAACTTCCATCAAAGTTTTTTTACGCACTGTGGCTGATGTGCAGCATACCAGTCACCTTCTGTTTTTTTATTTTTTTCACATACTCTACAATATTTACTCAATACTTCATAGTCCACAACAAGTCCTGTGTCAAAGTGTATGACTGGTACCACACAAAACTTTGCCACAAACCCTCTCTTTGACCAGGAACCATCACATGTCACTGTTATATTCTTCACTTCAGGAGAACCTGGTTGTTCATTTTCAAGATATTCATGGACGAGTTCCCGTGCTCGTCTCAAACTCACTTCACCATCTTGGATTCCTTTTGCCTCAATTTCTCGGGCAATGTAAAAGAACCTGGTACTTGACATTATTTTCATCTCGAACACTTTTTCCATGTCCTCAAGTGTTTTATAGCCATTGTTTTCTAGGCCAAATTCTACGAACTTCATATTCACATCATACTTGCCCTGTGGTTCGTACCTGAAGGAGGTCCAGGCAACAGACGTCTCGCCACACACATTACACTCGCACACGATTTTTGTTCGCTGCACCAAGTCGCCTTCCTACACTGGGGATACCCAATGCAATATTTCTACACTTTTCACATTTTTTTTTGAAATTTTGGAACAATTTTCTCTTCGAAATCATGACATATTCGTCTTTCACTCTGTCAAGAGGAACAGCGATACTTTCTCGCAGCCGTCTCTTCACAGCGGCTGGTGACACTTGGGTTGTCCCCTCCTCTTGTGGTTGTGGTTGCTCCCCCGATGGTCCTGGTTGTGGCTGGGGTTGTGGTTGCTCCCCCGATGGTCCTGGTTGTGGCTGGGGTTGTGGTTGCTCCCCTGATGGTCCTGGTTGTTGCTGGGGTTGTGGTTGCTCCCCTGCTTTTTCTGCAATAGCAGCCAGGGCCTTCTCCTTCTTCTTCCTCGCTATATCAGCCATCTTTCTTCTAAGCTTTGACTTGGGTCCCATCTTGAGAAAAAGATTGCTTGCTTGCTTGATTTGAGCTCGTACAATAATACTCGACAGAGTCTGGAGTAAAAGTGAAGGAAAGTGGTAGTGGTAGGATGCGCTGTTTATGGTCGCGTTCTGAATCCTTTGAGACAACTTGAGGGTAAAGGCTAATTTCATTTTACATTTCTATTTTTTTCCTTTTTTCATTCACAGTGAGTTTCATATAGAGTATTCTACATAAAAAAAAAACACACACACACATGTATGTGTATTTGTATATGGGTTTGTTATATAGTCTACGACTGTTCAGAAAATGAATAGAGTGTGTATTGAAGACATCTACGTGTAATTTGAATGCAGCCTGGCCAGGGGTAGGCCTCCTTATCAGCCGTGGTTGACCGTGTGAAGAAGGGTCGCGATATGGGTAGTGAACAAGGTTGGAGGTTATGGGGTTGGGGATTGGGAGTTAAGGGGAGAGAGTTATGGGGTGGGGGTTATGTGATTGGGGTTATGGGTTGGGAGTTATGGGGTGGGGGTTATGGGGTTGGGGGTTATGAGTTAGGGGTTATGAGGTGGGGGTTATGGGGTGGGGGTTATGAGGTGGGGATTATGGGGTGGGGGTTATGGGGTGGGGTTTATGGGGTGGGGATCATGGGTTGAGGGTTATGGGGTGGGGTTTATGGGGTTGGGGGTTATGGGTTGGGGGTTATGGGGTGGGGGTTATGGGGTTGGGGGTTATGAGTTAGGGGTTATGAGGTGGGGGTTATGGGGTGGGGGTTATGAGGTGGGGATTATGGGGTGGGGGTTATGGGGTGGAGTTTATGGGATGGGGGTTGTGGGGTGGGGGTTGTGGGATGGGGGTTATGAGGTTGGGGGTTGTGGGGTGGGGGTTAAGGGGTTGGGGGTTGTGGGGTGGGGTTCATGGGGTGGGGGTTATGGGGTGGGGATTATGGGGTAGGGGTTGTGGGGTGGGGGTTGTGGGGTGGGGGTTATGGGATGGTGGTTGTGGGGAGGGGGTTGTGGGGTGGGGGTTATGTGGTTCGGGGTTGTTGGGTGGGGGTTGTGGGGTGGGGGTTGTGGGGTGGGGGTTGTGGGGTGGGGGTTATGGGGTTGGGGGTTGTGGGGTGGGGTTTATGGGGTTGGGGGTTATGGGGTGGGGGTTATGGGATGGTGGTTGTGGGGTGGGGGTTGTGGAGTGGGGGTTGTGGGGTAGGGGTTGTGGGGTGGGGGTTATGGGGTTGGGGGTTGTGGGGTAGGGTTTATGGGGTTGGGGGTTATGGGGTGGGGGTTGTGGGGTGGGGATTGTGGGGTGGGGGTTATGGGGTGGGGTTTATGGGGTTGTGGGGTGGGGGTTATTAGGTGGGGTTTATGGGGTAGGGGGTTATGGGGTGGGGTTTATGGGGATGGGGGACATAATAATACTAATCAAATTACTAATTCAATGACCATATATAACATAGGAAACAAAAATGGAATTTCGAGTGTTTGGGGGTAGTTGGGGGGGGGGGGTTGGAGGGGTTTGAAGGCTGATAAGCAAGTTTGGTTGCTACTACATGATGCGTAGGACCTCAAAGAACATATTTAGCATGGAATTGATAAATGCAAAATTTAGGCCAAAATTATCATGTCAGAGTGTGGTCTCCCCTCCTAACCTAAACTGCAGTAAACTACCGGGACCTAACCTGGGCAAACTACCGGGAACTAAACGTGGTAAGGACCGTGGCAAAATACGGTAAATATTGAAACAACTGCCGTTATCATGTACGTTTTTTCTACTTTAATTACCCACTTATTTAGACCCATTCTAAGACTATTTTCTTCTATGACATTTCCAAGATAGGGCATATTCAAATGGGGCATTTTGAAATTAGCCTAGCCTAACCTAACCTAACCTAGACGCAATCAGACCACAGGGACCTAATCTGGGCAAACTACCGGAATCTAACCTGGTCAAACTACCAGGAAATAACCGTGGTAAAGTACAGGAAATGACTGGGGCAGAATACTGGGACCTAGCCGGATGTGGCAACACTGCTACAAAACGGTAATGGGCCAAACTTTACCTTAAATGGCACCAAACTATGGTAATCTGGGGTAATTACCTTGGAAATGACAACACTGAAGAAATTAGCAATGCTGGTGTAAATAAAAGGGATTATGAGTGTTAACTATTATTATTATCATTATTATTATTATTATCTATTTATTTATTTATCTAGTTATTGGATTCTAAATATTCATTGGTATTTATTCAAATATATTTCATTTTTTTTATAATACTCCTATTGTTATTATTATTGTTATTATTATTACTTTTACATTCATCATCTCAATGTAAACAAACTGGCGGCCATCATGGATTTTGACGTTATTATTGACAGTGTCGTGAAATCAGTGTTGCCATGTAAGAGGCAATTTTTTTTTTAATACTTACAAAAAAAAAAATAATAATACTTTAAAAAAATTAATACTAAAAAAAATTAATAAATAAAAAAATAATATTACTTAAATAAATAATACTTAAAAAAAATTAATACTTATTAAAAAATTAATACTTAAAAAAAATTAATACTTACAAAAAGAAAATGAAAAAAAAATAATACTTACAAAAAAAGTACTTAAAAAATTGATACTTAAAAAAAATACTAAAATAAAAATAATACTTAACAAAAATTAATACATAAACAAAATTAATACTTAAAAAAAAGTAATACAAAAACAAATATATATACTTAAAAAAATAATACTTAAAAAAAATTTAATACTTAAACAAATGATATTTAAAAAAAATAACTTAAAAAAAATTGTTACTTAAAAAAAATAATACTTAAAAAAAATTAATACTTAAAAAAAAAATTGTTACTTATCAAACCTTGGTTTGGCACTTAAGACTGTCTTAGCCACTAAGGATATTATGGTTAAAGTTTAAAATTTTAGAAGTTACTATTAGGGTGCCAAATCAATCTTTAGATACATAAACAAATTCCAAAGTCAATATGACTTCAGCGGGAAACGTATGTCAGTGTGACCAGTTTGGTAACTATAACAAGTAGCAAAAAGAATAACCTAAGTTGGATGTTAGGGAGAATAAAGTCAATGAAGCACCTGTAAAGACTCTCAAAATGACACTTAGCTGTAGGGTTGCAGACACTTCGTTCTCCCAAGGTGAAGAAATGAGGCACGAGAATAGTATGGGTTATCACCAATAGTCAGTCACCCAGTCGAGTACCGGTATAAGGTTTCTTGGATAAGTCAAGAGGATATGTAGAAAAGATCTCGTTAACTGAGAGCTATGACAATCAAGAATAAGGTATAAATGAAAGAACTTGAAGTGACTTGTACTACCACCGGTATTTGACTGGGCGAGATCCAGAACAGAACTGCTTTCCACACTCACTCTCTCCTCCTCCATCACCTCGGATTATATGTTATGAATCATCCCCAAAAGTCTCGAACTGAGGAAAACAGTTTCATACAGTTTTCACAACACAGAAAATTAGATTCATGAACATGGATTCATGTATTCATCGAATCATATCTTAACAAAACTAAATATACAGCATCTAATAATTATAACAAATACATGTATATGTTACACATGCAAAAAATCGATATTTTGGGTGCCCAAAGTCAATATGTGCATGCATCTTCTGTACCCGTTTATATCCCAAATTCAGGCTAAAAAAACAAACAAAAAATCGATATTTTTGTGTCCCAGAAGCGATCTGTACAGTCGGCCACAGTTCTGGCTGTTACAGTCAGCACTACAAACTCCAGTTGTCTGACGTTTGTATCCATGACTTTTCGAATCATGGGCTCGAAGAGTCTCAGGGGTGAAGAAATGAGACGGTGCAGGGGGCGGAAGAGAGAGGGAGAGAGAGGGGGTACAGACGAGAGAGAAGGACGGGGGAGTAGAAAAGGGGACAGAAACGAGAGAGAGAGAGAGAGAGAGAGAGAGAGAGAGAGAGAGAGAGAGAGAGAGAGCCGGGTGGAGGAGAGGGTGGGCTGAAGGAGAGAGAGGGGGAAGGGGGACAGAATGAGTGGAGGGTAAAATAGCATAAGCCAACCAATGTAAGATATTGCTTAATATTCAAAAGATAAATTTTATTTTTATATTACTTCGAGAAAGATAATTAAAACCATATAGCCACGTCGGATGTAAAAGAGTTATAAAATGCAATTATCGTTATCAGTGATACGGAGATATCACATGACATTTGGATAGCAGATATTTTTTCACAGTGCCTTATGTTAACTGAGGTGGGACAGCCAGCATGAAGGAAAAGAGAGACAGGTGAAGATTTAAAAGGAAGCGGCTCAGGTTCAAAGGGTGGCCAAATTCCCTCAAGTATTGCCTACGAAAAAAAAAGAAAAAAAAAATTGTAAGTCATACCTTCTTGCGGGGGTTTCCAGTAACTATACTAGTGATAAACAAAGAAATGTTTCTGTGAAGTAATTTATTCAACAAAGCTTTCATAACATCGTCACGAGACAGACAGACAGACAGAGAGAAAGAGAGAAAACCCACAATTTTCGGTAACACTGATTCTGCTCTTTTTCTCTGACCAATGATTGTATAAGTTTATTACTACCTGGCCAGTGTAATAACGTTACTATAATGTCTGCTTTACCTAATTCGCCGTAATAAAAAAAAAAAATCTTTAGTATCAACTATGGAAATTATAAGTGCATTGGTATAACCTAGTGTTTGTCATTCCTTGTATGGCAGCATGG
The DNA here is from genome assembly GCA_033782935.1 of Petrolisthes cinctipes. Lineage (NCBI taxonomy): Eukaryota > Metazoa > Arthropoda > Malacostraca > Decapoda > Porcellanidae > Petrolisthes > Petrolisthes cinctipes. The sequence continues at coordinate 471,478 of JAWQEG010000412.1, forward strand.
GTCTGGCAATATACAGTATAAATCTTAGCCAGAGTTATTTAACCTATACTATAATGTTAATAAATCGAGTACTGTTAATACTAGTAGTATTACACCCCTAATTGTTATAAACAAATTATTTTCAACTTTCGTATGAACAAAATTTGATCGTAGCTCGAGGAGGTTTATCTCTAGGCAACAGGCTAATAACTGCTTGTTTTTATACGCAATAACAAACCGTAACAACAATTGCTGTGACCAAGAACGCCATGAAAGGCAGTATGATGCTTACTTTAACACTCCAGTGTATAATTATAACTATTGTGATCGATATTTATTTAAGTAGCACGATTCACACAGTATGGTATTGAAATAAGTGGCAACTCTGAGTAATCCTATCATGAGAAATTTTATCATTTTCAAACTGAAAAACACACCCGTTTCTGTCCCCCTTTCTCCTCCCCCGTCCTTCTCTCTCGTCTGTACCCCCTCTCCCTCCCCCTTCCCTCCCTCTCTCTTCCGCCCCCTGTACCGTCTCACTTCTTCACCCCTGAGACTCTTCGAGCCCATGATTCGAAAAGTCAGGGATACAAACTTCAGACAACTGGAGTTTGTAGTGCTGACTGTAACAGCCAGAACTGTGGCCGACTGTACATACCTACTCAGTGCTAGAATGTTTTCAAAATATAGGCTCAAAACATGCTAATAATCGATATTTTATGTGTCCAAAGTCGATATGTACATGCATCTTCTGTACCCGTTTTTATCTTAAATTCAGGCTTAAAACACCCGAAAATTCTATATTTTTGGGTCCCAGGTGGTGGGAGTTTGGGTGTCATTACAGTGCTTTGACTGTAAATATCAACAGTCATTCATAGGTGGTGGGTGTGTGGGTGTCATTACAGTATTTTTATTGTAAATATCAACAGTCATTCATAGGTTGGTTGGTGTCATTAGAGTGCTTGGACTGTAAATATCAACAGTCATTCATGGGGTGGTTAGTGTGTGGATGTCATTACAGTGCATGGATTGAAAATATCAACTTCCTTCCTGGGGTGGTGGGTGTGTGGGTGTCATTACGGTGCTTGGACTGTAAATATCAACCATAATTCATGAGGTGGTGGGTGTGTGGGTGTCATTACAGTGCTTGGACTGTAAATATCAACCATAATTAATAGGGTGGTGGGTGTGGGGGTGTCATTACAGTGCTTGGACTTTAAATATCAACAGTCATTCATGGGGTGGTGGATGTGTGGGTGTCATTACAGTGCTTGAACTGTAAATATCAACAGCCTTTTATAGAGTGGTGGTTGTGTGGCTGTCATTACAGTGCTTGGACTATAAATATCAACAGTCAATCATGGGGTGGTGGGTGTGTGGGTGTCATTACAGTGCTTGGACTGTAAATATCAACAGTCATTTATGGAGTTTTGGGTGTGTGGGTGTCATTACAGTGCTTGGACTATAAATATCAAGTGTCATTTATTGGGTGGTGGGTGTCATTAGAGTGCTTGGACTGTAAATATCAACAGTCATTCATAGAGTGGTGAGTGTGTGGGTGTCAATACAGTTCTTGGACTGTAAATATCAACCATCATTCATTGGGAGGTGGGTGTGTGGGTGTCATTACTGTGCTCAGACTGTAAATATTAACAGTCATTCATGGGGTGGTGGGTGTGTGGATGTCATTACTGTGCTCAGACTGTAAATATTAACAGTCATTCATGGGGTGGTGGGTGTGTGAATGTCATTACAGTGCTTGGACTGAAATTATCAACAGTCATTTATGGTGTGGTTGGTGTGTGGGTGTCATTACAGTGCTTGGACTGTAAATATCAAAAGTCATTCTTGGGGTGGTGGGTGTGTAAGTGTCATTACAGAGCATGGACTGTAAATATCAACAGTCATTTATGGGGTGGTGGGTGTGTGGGTGTCATTACAGTGCTTGGACAGTAAATATCAACAGTCATGCTTGGGGTGGTGGGTGTGTGGGTGTCATTACAGTGCTTAGAATGTAAATATCAACCGTCATTCATAGGGTGGTGGGTGTCATTAGAGTGCTTGGACTGTAAATATCAACAGTTATTCATGGGGTTTTTGGGTGTTTAGGTGTCTATGCAGTGCTTGGACTGTTAATATCAACAGTCATTCATGGGGTGGTGGGTGTGTGGGTATCATTACAATGTTTTAACTGTAAATATCAACAGTCATTTATAAGGTGGTGGGTGTCATTAGAGTGCTTGGATTGTAAATATCAACAGCTATTCATGGGGTGGTGGGTGTGTTTGTGTCATGACAGTGCTTGGACTGTGAATATTAAACGTCAATCATGGGGTGGTGGGTGTGTGGGTGTCATTACACTTCTTGGACTGTAAATATCAACCATCATTCATGGGGTGGTGAGTGTGTGGATGTCATTACAGAGGTTGGACTGAAAATATCAACAGTCATTCATGTGGTGGTGGGTGTGTGGGTTTCATTACAGTTCTTGGACTGTAAATATCAACCATCATTCATTGGGTGGTGGGTGTGTGGGTGACATTACAGTGCTTGGACTGTAAATATTAACAGTCATTCATATGATGGAGGGTGTGCTGATGTCATTACAGTGTTTGGACTGAAAATATCAACAGTCATTCATGGAGTGGTAGGTGTGTGGGTGTCATTACAATGCTTGGATTATAAATATCAACCTTCATTTATGTGTTGGTGGGTGTATGGGTGTCATTACAGTGTTTCGACAGTAAATATCAACAGTCATTCATAGGGTGGTGGGTGTGTGAGTGTTATTACAGAGCTTGGACTGTAAATATCAACAGTCATTAATGGAGTGGTGGGTGTGTGAGTGTCATTACAGTGCTTGGACTGTAAATATCAACAGTCAATCATTGGGTGGTCCATGTGTGGGTGTCACTACGGTGCTTGGACTGTAAATATCAACTGTCATTTATGGGGTGGTGGGTGTATGGGTGTCATTACAGTGTTTTAACTATAAATATCAACATTCATTTATTTGGTAATGGGTGTTATTAGAGTGCTTGGACTGTAAATATCAACAGTCATTCATGGGGTGGTGCATGTGTGGGTGTCATAACAGAGTTTGGACTGTAAATATCAACAGTCATTCATGGGGTGGTTAGTGTGTGGGTGTCATTACAGTTCTTGGACTGTAAATATCAACCATCATTCATTAGGTGGTGGGAGTGTGGATGTCATTACAGTTCTTGGAGTGTAAATATCAACAGTCATTCATGGGGCGATGGGTGTGTGGGTGTCATTACAGTGCTTGGATTTTAAATATCAACACTCATTTATGGGGTTGTGGGTGTTTGGGTGTCTATGCAGTGCTTGGACTGTAAATATCAACAGTCAATAATGTAATTGTGGGTGTCATTACAGTGCTTGGATTGTAAATATGAACCATAATTAATGGGGTGGTGGGTGTGGGGATGTCTTTACAGTGCTTTGACTGTAAATATCAACAGTCATTCATATGGTGGTTGGTGTGAGGGTATCATTACAGTGCTTAGACTGTAAATATCAAGTCATTCTTTGGGTGGTGGGTGTGTGTGTGTCATTAGTGCTTGGACTGTAAATATCAACAGTCATTCATGGGGTTGTGGGTGGCATTACAGTGCTTGGACTCTAAATATCAACAGTAATTCATAGGGTGATGGGGGTGTGGTTGTCATTACAGTGCTTGGACTGTAAATATCAACAGTCATTTATTGGGTGGTGGGTGTGTGGGTATCATTACAGTCCTTGGACTGTAAATATCAACCATCATTCATTGGTTGGTGGGTGTGTGGGTGACATTACAGTGCTTGGGCTGTAAATATTAACAGTTATTTAGGGGGTGGTAGGTGTGTAGATGTCATTACAGTGCTTGGACTGAAAATAAATACTGTCATTCATGGGGTGGTGGTTGTGTGGGTTTCATTACAGTTCTTGGACTGTAAACAATAACAGTCATTCATAGGGTGGTGGGTGTGTGGGTGACACTACAGTGCTTGTACTGTAAATATTTACAGTCATTCATGGGGTGGTGGGTGTGTAGGTGTCATTATAGTACTTGGACTGTAAATATCAACCGTCATTCATGGGGTGGTGGGTGTGTGGGTGTCATTACATTGCTTGGACTATAAATATCAAGTCATTCATTGAGTAGTGGGTGTGTGTGTGTCATTAGTGCTTGGACTGTAAATATCAACTATCATTCATTGGGTAGTGGGTGTGTGGGTGACATTACATTACTTGGACTGTAAATATTAACATTCATTCATGGGGTGGTAGGTGTGTAGATGTCATTACAGTGCTTTGGACTGAAAATATCAACTGTCATTCATGGGGTGGTGGGTGTGTGGGTTTCATTACAGTTCTTGGACTGTAAATATCAACCATCATTCATTGGGTGGTGGGTGTGTGGGTGACATTACTGTGCTTGGACTGTAAATATTAACAGTCATTCAAGGGGTAGTGGGTGTGTGGATGTCATTAAAGTGCTTGGACTGAAAATAGCAACAGTCTTTCATGGGGTGGTAGGTGTGTGAGTGTCATTACAGTGCTTGGACTTTAAATATCAACCTCTATTTATGGGGTGGTGGGTGTGTGGGTGTCATTACTGTGCTTGGACTGCAAATATCAACAGTCAATCATGGGGTGGGCGGTGTGTTAATGTCATTACAGTGCTTGGAGTGTATATATCAACAGTCATTCATGGGGTGGTGGGTGTATGGGTGTCATTACAGTGTTTTAACTATAAATATCAACATTCATTTATTGGGTGGTGGGTGTCATGACAGTGCTTGGACTGTAAATATCAACAGTCATTCATGGGATGGTGCGGTTGTTGGTGTCATGACAGTGCTTGGACTCTAAATATCAACAGTCATTCATTAGGTGGTGAGTGTGTGGGTGTCATTACAGTTCTTGAACTGTAAATATCAACCATCATTCATTAGGTGGTGGGTGTGTGGGTGTCATTACAGTGCTTGGACTGAAAATATCAACCGTCATTTATTGGGTGGTTGGAATGTGGGTGTTATTACAGTGCTTGGACAGTAAATATCAACAGTCATTCATAGGGTGGTTGGTGTGTGAGTGTTATTACAGAGCCTGGACTGTAAATATCAACAGTCATTCATGGTGTGGTGAGTGTGTATGTGTCATTACAGTGCTTGAACTGTAAATAACAACCATAATTAATGGGGTGGGTGGTGTGGGGGTGTCATTACAGTGCTTGGTCTGTAAATATCAGCAGTCAATCATGGGGTGGTGGGTGTGTGGGTGTCATTACAGTGCTTGGACTGTAAATATCAACAGTCATTCATGGGGTGGTGGGTTTATGGGTGTCATTACAGTGTTTTGATTGTAAATATCAACAGTCATTCATAGGGTGGTGGGTGTCATTAGAGTGTTAGGACTATAAATATCAACAGTCATTCATGGGGTGGTGGGTGTGTGGGTGCCATTACATTTATTGGACTGTAAATATTAAGTCATTTATTGGGTTGTGGGTGTGTGTGTCATTATTGCTTGGTCTGTAAATATCAACAGTCATTTATGGGGTGATGGTTGGCATTACAGTGATTGGACTCTAAATATCAACAGTCATTCATAGGGTGATGGGTGTGTGGGTGTCATTACAGTGCTTGGACTGTAAATATTAACAGTCATTCATGGGGTTGTGGGTGTTTGGGTGTCTATGCATTGCTTGGACTGTAAATATCAACAGTCAATCATGGGATAATGGGTGTGTGGGTGTCATTACAGTGCTTGAACTGTAAATATCAACAGTCATTCATGGGGTAGTGGGTGTGCAGGTGTCATTACAGTGTTTTGACTGTAAATATTAACAGTCATTCATAGGGTGGTGGGTGTCATTAGAGTGTTTGGACTGTAAATATCAACAGTCATTCATAGGGTGGTGGGTGTGTGAGTGTCATTACAGAGCTTGGACTGTAAATATCAACAGTCATTCATTGGGTGGTTGGTGTGTAGGTGTCATTAGAGTTATTGGAATGTAAATATCAAAAGTCATTCTTGGGATGGTGGGTGCGTGGGTGTCATTATAGTGCTTGAACTGTAAATATCAACAAATATTTATGGGGTGGTGGGTGTCATTAGAGTGCTTGGACTGTAAATATCAACAGTCAATCATGGGGTGGTAGTTGTTTGGGTGTCATTAAAGTGCTTTGACTGTAAATATCAACAGTCATTCATAGGAGGTGGGTGTGTGGGTGTAATTACAGTGTTTTGATTGTAAATATCAACAGTCATTCATAGGTTGGTTTGTGTCATTAGAGTGCTTGGACTGTAAATATATACAGTCATTTATAGGGTGGTGGGTATGTGGGCGACATTACAGTGCTTGGACTATAAATATCAAACAAAATTCATGGGGTGGTGGGTGTGTGGGTGTCATTATAGTGCTTGGACTGTAAATATCAACAGTCACCCATGGGGTGGTGGGTGTGTGTGTGTCATTAGTGTTTGGACTGTAAATATCAACAGTCATTTATGGGATGGTGGGTGGCATTACAGTGGTTGGACTCTAAATATCAACAGTCATTCATAGAGTGGTGGGTGTGTGAGTGTCATTCCAGAGCTTGGACTATAAATATCAACAGTCATTCATGGGGTTGTGTGTGTTTGGGTGTCTATGCAGTGCTTGGACTGTAAATATCAACAGTCATTCATGGGGTGGGTGGTGTGTGGGTGTCATTACAGTGTTTGGACTGTAAATATCAACAGTCATTCATGGGGTGGTGGGTGAGTGGGTGTCATTACAATGTTTTAATTGTAAATATCAACAGTCATTCATAAGGTGGTTGGTGTCATTACAGTTACTGGACTGTAAATATCAACAGTCATTCATAGGGTGGAGGGTGTGTGAGTGTCATTACAGAGCTTGGACTGTAAATATCAACAGTCATTCATGGGGTGGTGGGTGTGTGGGTGTCATTACAGTGCTTAGACTGTAAATATTAACAGTCATTTATTGGGTGGTGGGTGTGTGGGTGTCATTACAGTGCTTGGACTGTAAATATCAACAGTCAATCATGGGGTAGTCGTTGTGTGGGTGTCATTACAGTGCTCGGACTGTAAATATCAACAATCATTCATGGGGTGGTGGGTGTGTGGGTGTCATTACAGTGTTTTAACTATAAATATCAACACTCATTTATTGGGTGGTGGGTGTCATTAGACTGCTTGGACTGTAAATATCAACAGTCAATCATGGGGTGGTCGGTGTGTGGGTGTCATTACAGTGCTGGGACTAAAAATATTAACCGTCATTTATGGGGTGGTGGGTGTGTGGGTGTCATTACAGTGCATGGACTGTAAATATCAACAGTCATTCATAGAGTGGTGGGTGTGTAAGTGTCATTACAGAGCTTGGACTGTAAATATCAACAGTCATTAATGGGGTGGTTGGTGTGTAGGTGTCATTAGAGTTATTGGAATGTAAATATCAAAAGTCATTCTTGGGATGGTGGGTGCGTGGGTGTCATTATAGTGCTTGAACTGTAAATATCAACAAATATTTATGGGGTGGTGGGTGTCATTAGAGTGCTTGGACTGTAAATATCAACAGTCAATCATGGGGTGGTCGGTGTGTGGGTGTCATTACAGTGCTTGGACTGTAAATATCAACAGTCATTCATGGGGTGGTGGGTGTGTGGGTGTCATTTTAGTGCTTGAACTGTAAATATCAACAGTCATTTGTGGGGTGGTGGGTGTGTGGGTGTCATTACATTGCTTGTACTGTAAATATCAAGTCATTAATTGGGTGGTGTGTGTGTGTGTGTCATTAGTGCTTGGACGGTAAATATCAACAGTCATTCATGGGGTGGTAGGTGGCATTACAGTGCTTGGACTCTAAATATCAACAGTAATTCATGAGGTGATGGGTGTGTAAGTGTCATTACAGAGCTTGGACTGTAAATATCAACATTCATTCATGGGGTGGTGGGTGTGTGGGTGTCATTACAGTGTTTTAACTATAAATATCAACATTCATTTATTGGGTGGTGGGTGTCATTAGAGTGCTTGGACTGTAAATATCAACAGTCATTTAAGGGGTTATGTGTGTGTGGGTGTCATGACAGTGCTTGGACTGTAAATATCAACAGTCATTCTTTAGGTGTGTGACATTACAGTGCTTGGACTGTAAATATTACCAGTCATTCATGGAGTGGTGGGTGTGTGGATGTCATTACATTGCTCGGACTGAAAATATTAACAGCCATTTATGGGGTGTTGGGTGTGTGGGTGTTATTACAGTGGTTGGACTGTAAATATCACCTGTCATTTATAGGGTGGTGGGTGTGTGAGTGTCATTACATAGCTTGGACTGTAAATATCAACAGTCATTCATGGGGTGGTGGGTGTGTGGGTGTCATTACCGTGCTTGGATTGTAAATATCAACATTCATTTATGGGGTGGTGGGTGTGTGGGTGTCATTACAGTGTTTCAACTGTAAATATCTACAGTCATTCATGGGGTGTTGCTTTTGTTGGTGTCATGATAGTGCTTGGACTGTAAATATCAACAGTCAATCATGGGGTAGTCGTTGTGTGGGTGTCATTACAGTGCTGGGACTGTAAATATCAACAGTTATTAATGGGGTGGTGGGTGTGTGGGTGTCATTACAGTGCTCAGACTGTAAATATTAAAAGTCATTTATATGGTGGTGGGAGTGTGAATGTTATTACAGTACTTAGACTGAAAATATCAACAGTCATTCATGGGGTGGTGGGTGTGTGAGTGTCATTACTGAGCTTGGACTGTAAATATTATCAGTCATTTATGGGGTGGTGGGTGTGTGAGTGTCATTACAGTTTCTGGACTGTAAATATTAACAGTCATTCATAGGGTGGTGGGTGTGTGAGAGTCATTACAGAGCATGGACTGTAAATATCAACATTCATTCATGGGGTGGTGGGTGTGTGGGTGTCATTACAGTTCTTAGACTGTAAATATCAACAGTCATTATTGGGGTGGTGGGTGTGTGGCTGTCATTGATGTGCTTGCATTGTAAATATCAACATTCAATAATGGGGTTGGGGCTGTGTAGGTGTTGTTACAGTGCTTTGACTGTAAATATCAAAAGTCATTCTTGGGATGGTGGGTGTGTTGGTGTCATGACATTGCTTGGACTGTAAATATCAAGTCATTCATGGGGTGGTGGGTGTGTCTGTGTCATTAGTGCTTGGACTGGAAATATCAACAGTAATTCATGGGGTGGTGTGTGGCATTACAGTGCTTGGACTCTTAATATCAATAGTAATTCATAGGTTTAATGGGTGTGTGGGTGTCATTACAGTGCTTGGATTGTAAATATCAACAGTCATTAATGGGGTTGTAGGTGTTTGTGTGTCTATGCAGTGCTTGGACTGTAAATATCAACAGTTAATCATGGGGTGGTGGGTGTGTGGGTGCCATTACAGTGCTTAGACTGTAAATATCAACAGTCATTCATGGGGTGGTGGGTGTGTGGGTGTCATTACAGTGTTTTGACTGTAAATGTCAACAGTCATTCATAGGGTGGTGAGTGTCATTAGAGTGTTTGGACTGTAAATATCAACAGTTATTCATGGGGTGGTGTGTGTGTGTGGGTATCATGACAGTGCTTGGACTGTATATATCAACAGTCAATCATGGGGTGGTGCATGTGTGGGTGTCATTACATTGCTTGGACTGTAAATATCAACAGTCATTCATGGGGTTTTTGGTGTTTGAGTGTCTATGCAGTGCTTGGACTGTAAATATCAACAGTCAATCATGGGGTGGTGGGTGTCTGGGTGTCATTACAGTGCTTGGACTGTAAATATCAACAGTCATTCATGGGGTGGTGGGTGTGTGGGTGTCATTACAGTGTTTTGATTGTAAATATCAACTGTCATTTATAGGGTGGTGGGGGTCATTAGAGGGTTTGGACTGTAAATATCAACAGTCATTCGTGGGGTCGTTGGTGTGTGGGTGTCATTACAGTGCTTGGACTGTAAATTCAGCCATAATTCATGGGGTGGTGGGTGTGGGGGTGTTATTACAGTACTTGGACTGTAAATATCAACAGTCATTCATGGTGTGGTGGGTGTGTGGGTGTCATTTCAGAGCTTGGACTGTAAATATCAATAGTAATTCATGGGGTGGTGAGTGTGAGGATGTCACCACAGTGCTTAGACTGTATATATCAACAATCATTCATGGGGTTGTGGGTGTGTTGGTGTCATTATAGTGCTTGAACTGTAAATATCAACAATCATTCATGAGGTGGTGGGTGTGTGGGTGTCATTACATTGCTTGGACTGTAAATATCAAGTCATTCATGGGGTGGTGGGTGTATGGGTGTCATTAGTGCTTGGACTGTGAATATCAACAGTCATTAATTGGGTGGTGGGTGGGTGTGACATTACAGTGCATGGACTGTAAATATTAACAGTCATTCATGGGGTAGTGGGTGTGTGGATGTCATTACAGTGCTCGGACTGAAAATATCAACCATTATTTATGGGGTGGTGGGTGTGTGGGTGTTATTACAGTGGTTGGACTGTAAATATCAACCGTCATTCATGGGGTAGTGGGTGTGTGGATGTCATTACAGTGCTTGGACTAATAATATCAACTGTCATTATTGGGGTGGTGGGTGTGTGGGTGTTATTACAGTGGTTGGACTGTAAATATCAACCGTCATTCAAAGGGTGGTGGGTGTGTGAGTGTCATTATAGAGCTTGGACTGTAAATATCAACAGTCATTCATGGAGTGGTGGTTGTGTGGGTGTCATTACAGTGCTTGGACTGTAAATATCAACAGTCATTAATTGGGTGGTGGAGGTGTAACTGTCATTACAGAGCTTGGACTGTAAATATCAACAGTCAATCATGGGGTGGTCGGTGTGTAGGTGTCATTACAATGCTCAGACTGTAAATATCATCAGTAATTCATGGGGTTGTGGGTGTGTAGGTGTCATTACAGTGCTTGGACTGTAAATATCAACCATAATTCATGGGGTGGTGGGTGTGGGGTGTCATTACAGTTCTTGGACTGTAAATATAAACCATCATTAATTAGGTGGTGGGTTTGGGGGTGTCATTACAGTGCTCAGACAGTAAATATTAACTGTCATTCATGGGGTTGTGGGTGTGTGGGTGTCATTACAGTTCTTTGACTGTAAATATCAACTGTCATTCATAGGGTGTTGGGTGTGTGAGTGTCATTATAGAGCTTGGACAGTAAATATCAACAGTCATTAATGGAGTGGTAGTTGTGTGGGTGTCATTACAGTGCTTCGACTGTAAATATCAACATTCATTAATTGGGTGGTGGGTGTGTGTGTGGCATTACATTGCATGGACTGTAAATATTAACAGTCATTCATGGGGTAGTGGGTGTGTGGATGTCATTACAGTGCTCGGACTGAAAATATCAACTGTCATTCATAGGGTGTTGGGTGTGTGAGTGTCATTACAGTGGTTGGACTGTAAATATCAACCGTCATTCATGGGGTGGTGCATGTGTTGGTGTCATGACAGTGCTTAGACTGTCCAATATCAACAGTCATTCATGGGGTGGTGAGTGTGTGGGTGTCAATACAGTTCTTGGACTATAAATATAAACCATCATTCATTAGGTGGTGGGTGTGGGGGTGTCATTACAGTGTTTGGGCTATAAATATCAACTGTCATTTATGGGGTTGTTGGTGTGTGGGTGTCATTACAGTTCTTGGACAGTATATATCAACAGTCATACATAGGTTGGTAGGTGTGTGAGTGTCATTACAGAGCTTGGACTGTAAATATCATCTGTAATTCATAGGGTTGTGGGTGTGTAGGTGTCATTACAGTGCTTGGACCGTAAATATCAAAAGTCATTCTTGAGGTGGTGGGTGTGTGGGTGTCATTACAGTGCTTAGACTGTAAATATCAACAGTCATTTATGGGGTGGTGGGTGTGTGGCTTTCATTATAGTGCTTGAACTGTAAATATCAACAGTCAATCATGGAGTGGTGGGTAGGTGGGTGTCATTACAGTGCTTGGACTGTAAATATCAACCATAATTCATGGGGTTGTGGGTGTGTGGTTGTCATTACAGTGTTTTGATTGTATATATCAACTGTCATTTATAAGGTGCTGGATGTCATTAGAGTGCTTGGACTGTAAATATCAACAGTCATTCAAGGAGTGGTGGGTGTGTTGGTGTCATTACAGTGCTTGGGTTGTAAATATCAACCATAATTCATGGGGTTGTGGGTGTGGGGTGTCATTACAGTTCTTGGACTGTAAATATAAACCATCATTCATTAGGTGGTGGGTTTGTGGGTGTAATTACAGTGCTCATACTGTAAATATTAACAGTCATTCATGGGGTTGTTGGTGTGTGGGTGTCATTACAGTTCTTTGACTGTAAATATCATCTGTCATTCATAGGGTGGTAGGTGTGTGTGTGACATTGCAGTGCATGGACTGTAAATATTAAAAGACATTCATGGGGTAGTGGGTGTGTGGATGTTATTACAGTGCTCGGACTGAAAATATCAACCTTTATTTATGGGGTGGTGGGTGTGTGGGTGTTATTACAGTGGTTGGACTGTAAATATCAACCGTCATTCATAGGGTGGTGGGTGTGTGAGTGTCATTATAGAACTTGGACTGTAAATATCAACAGTCATTCATGGAGTGGTCGGTGTGTGGGTGTCATTACAGTGCTTGGACTGTAAATATTAACAGTCATTTAAGGGGTGGTGGGTGTGTTGATGTCATTACAGGGCTTAGACTGAAAATATCAACAGTCATTTATGGGGTGGTGGGTGTGTGGGTGTCATTACAGTGCTTGGACTATAAATATCAACTGTCATTTATGGGGTTGTGGGTGTGATGGTGTCATTACAGTTCTTGGACTGTATATATCAACAGTCATACATAGGGTGGAGGGTGTGTGAGTGTCATTTAAGACCTTGGACTGTAAATATCATCAGTAATTCATGGGGTTATGGGTGTGTAGGTGTCATTACAGTGCTTGGACTGTAAATATCAAAAGTCATTCTTGAGGTGGTGGGTGTGTGGGTTTCATTACAGTGCTTAGACTGTAAATATCAACAGTCATTTATGGGGTGGTGGGTGTGTGGCCGTCATTATAGTGTTTGGACTGTAAATATCAACAGTCAATCATAGAGTAGTGGGTATGTGGGTGTCATTACAGTGCTTGGACTGTAAATATCAACAGTCAATCATGGGGTGGAGGGTATGTGGGTGTCATTACAGTGCTTGGACAGTAAATATCAACAGTCATTCATTGGGTGGTGGGTGTGTGGGTGTCATTACAGTGTTTTGATTGTAAATATCAACAGTCATTATTAAGGTGGTGGGTGTCATTAGAATGCTTGGACTGTAAATATCAACAGTCATTCATGGAGTACTGGGTGTGTTAGTGTCATTACAGTTCTTGGACTATAAATATCAACCATAATCATGGGGTGGTGGGTGTGGGGCGTCATTACAGTGCTTTGACTGTAAATATCAACAGTCATTCATGGGGTGGTGGGGGTGAGGGTGTCATTACAGTGCTTCGACTGTAAACATCAACAATCATTCATTCGGTGGTGGGTGTGTGGGTGTCATTACAGTTATTTGACTGTAAATATCAAGTCATTCAAGGGGTGGTGGGTGTCTGTGTGTCATTAGTGCTTGGACTGTGAATGTCAACAGTCATTCATGGGGTGGTGGGTGGCATTACAGTGCTTAGACTCTAATATCAACAGTCATTAATGGGGTGATGGGTGTGTGGGTGTCATTACAGTTCTTGGACTGTAAATATCAACCGTCATTCAAAGGGTGGTGGGTGTGTGAGTGTCATTATAGAGCTTGGACTGTAAATATCAACAGTCATTCATGGAGTGGTGGTTGTGTGGGTGTCATTACAGTGCTTGGACTGTAAATATCAACAGTCATTAATTGGGTGGAGGAGGTGTAAGTGTCATTACAGAGCTTGGATTGTAAATATCAACAGTCATTCATGGGGTGGTGAGTGTGTGGGTGTCAATACAGTTCTTGGACTATAAATATAAACCATCATTCATTAGGTGGTGGGTGTGGGGGTGTCATTAGAGTGTTTGGGCTATAAATATCAACTGTCATTTATGGGGTTGTTGGTGTGTGGGTGTCATTACAGTTCTTGGGCTGTATATATCAACAGTCATACATAGGTTGGTAGGTGTGTGAGTGTCATTACAGAGCTTGGACTGTAAATATCAATAGTAATTCATGGGGTTGTGGGTGTGTAGGGTTCATTACAGTGCTTGGACTGTAAATATCAACCATAATTCATGGGGTGGTGGGTGTGGGGTGTCATTACAGTTCTTGGACTGTAAATATAAACCATCATTAATTAGGTGGTGGGTTTGTGGGTGTCATTACAGTGCTTAGACTGTAAACATTAACAGTCATTCATGGGGTTGTTGGTGGGTGGGTGTCATTACAGTTATTTGACTGTAAATATCAACTGTCATTCATAGGGTGCTGGGTGTGTGAGTGTCATTATAGAGCTTAGACTGTAAATATCAACAGTCATTAATGGAGTGGTAATTGTGTGGGTGTCATTACAGTGCTTGGACTGTAAATATCAACAGTCATTAATTGGGTGGTTGGTGTGTGTGTGACATTACAGTGCATGGACTGTAAATATTAACAGTCATTCATGGGGTAGTGGGTGTGTGGATGTCATTACAGTGCTCGGACTGAAAATATCAACCGTTATTTATGGGGTGAAGGGTGTATGGGTGTTATTACAGTGGTTGGACTGTAAATATCAACCATCATTCATAGGGTGGTGGGTGTGTGTGTGTCATTATAGACCTTGGACTGTAAATATCAACAGTCATTCATGGAGTGATGGTTGTGTGGGTGTCATTACAGTGCTTGGACTGTAAATATCAACAGTCATTTATTGGGTGGTGGAGGTGTAAGTGTCATTACAGAGCTTGGACTGTAAATATCAACAGTCAATCATGGGGTAGTGGGTGTGTGGATGTCATTACAGTGCTCGGACTGTAAATAACATCAGTAATTCATGGGGTTGTGGGTGTGTAGGTGTCATTACGGTGCTTGTACTGTAAATATCAACCATAATTCATGGGGTGGTGGGTGTGGGGTGTCATTACAGTTCTTGGATTGTAAATATAAACCATCATTAATTAGGTGGTGGGTTTGTGGGTGTCATTACAGTGCTCAG
Source organism: Petrolisthes cinctipes (assembly GCA_033782935.1). Classification (NCBI taxonomy): domain Eukaryota; kingdom Metazoa; phylum Arthropoda; class Malacostraca; order Decapoda; family Porcellanidae; genus Petrolisthes; species Petrolisthes cinctipes. Next base: position 486,690 of record JAWQEG010000412.1, read on the forward strand.
ACTGTAAATATTAACAGTCATTCTTGGGGTTGTGGGTGTGTGGGTGTCATTACAGTTATTTGACTGTAAATATCAACTGTCATTCATAGGGTGTTAGGTGTGTGAGTTTCATTATAGAGCTTGGACTGTAAATATCAACAGTCTTTCATGGACTGGTAGTTGTGTGGGTGTCATTACAGTGCTTGGACTGTAAATATCAACAGTCATTAATTGGGTGGTGGGTGTGTGTGTGACATTACAGTGCATGGACTGTAAATATTAACAGTCATTCATGGGGTAGTGGGTGTGTGGATGTCATTACAGTGCTCGGACTGAAAATATCAACCGTTATTTATGGGGTGGTGGGTGTGTGGGTGTTATTACAGTGGTTGGACTGTAAATATCAACAGTCATTAATTGGGTGGTGAAGGTGTAAGTGTCATTACAGTGCTTGGACTGTAAATATCAACAGTCAATCATGGGGTGGTCAGTGTGTGGGTGTCATTACAGTGCTTGGACTGTAAATGTCAACAGTCATTCATGGGGTGGTGCATGTGTTGGTGTCATGACAGTGCTTAGACTGTCAATATCAACAGTCATTCATGGGGTGGTGAGTGTGTGGGTGTCAATACAGTTCTTGGACTATAAATATAAACCATCATTCATTAGGTGGTGGGTTTGTCGGTGTCATTACAGTGCTTGGGCTATAAATATCAACTGTCATTTATGGGGTTGTGTGTGTGTGGGTGTCATTACAGTTCTTATACTGTATATATCAACAGTCATACATAGGTTGGTGGGTGTGTGAGTGTCATTACAGAGCTTGGACTGTAAATATCAACTGTCATTCATAGGGTGGTGGGTGTGTGAATGTCATTACAAAGCTTGGACTGTAAATATCAAAAGTCATTCATGAGGTTGTATGTGTGTAGGTGTCATTACAGTGCTTGGACTGTAAATATCAAAAGTCATTCTTTGGTGGTGGGTGTGTGGGTGTCATTACAGTGCTTAAACTGTAAGTCTCAACAGTCATTTATGGGGTGGTGGGTGTGTGGCTGTCATTATAGTGCTTGGACTGTAAATATCAACAGTCAATCATGGGGTGGTGGGTATGTGGGTGTCATTACAGTGCTTGGACTGTAAATATCAACAGTCATTCATTGGGTGATGGGTGTGTGGGTGTCATTACATTGTTTTGATTGTAAATATCAACAGTCATTAATAAGGTGGTGGGTGTCATTCGAATGCTTGGACTGTAAATATCAACAGTCATTCATGGAGTGGTGGGTGTGTTGGTGTCATTACAGTGCTTGGACTATTAATATCAAACATAATCATGGGGTGGTGGGTGTGGGGCATCATTACAGTGCTTTTACTGTAAATATCAACAGTCATTCATGGGGTGGTAGGCGTGAGGGTGTCATTACAGTGCTTAGACTTTAAATATCAACAATCATTCATGGGGTGGTGGGTGTGTGGGTGTCATTATAGTGCTTGGACTGTAAATATCAACAGTCAATAATGGGGTGGTGGGTGCGTGGGTGTCATTAGACTGCTTGGAGTGTAAATATTAACAGTCATTAATGGTGTAGTGGGTGTGTGGATGTCATTACAGTGCTTAGACTGAAAATATCAACAGTCATTCATGGGGCGGTGGGTGTGTGATTGTCATTACAGTGCTTGGACTATAAATATCAACCGTCATTCTTGGGGTGGTGGGTGTGTGGGTGTCATTACAGTTCTTTGACTGTAAATATCAACAGTCGTTAATTGGGTGGTGGAGGTGTAAGTGTCATTACAGTGCTTGAACTGTAAATATCAACAGTCAATCATGGGGTGGTCGGTGTGTGGGTGTCATTACAGTGCTTGGACTGTAAACGTCAACAGTCATTTATGGGGTGGTGCATGTGTTGGTGTCATGACAGTGCTTAGACTGTAAATATCAACAGTCATTCAAGGGGTGGTGAGTGTGTGGGTGTCATTACAGTTCTTGGACTATAAATATCAACCATCATTCATTAGGTGGTTGATTTGTGGGTGTCATTACAGTGCTCAGACTGTAAATATTAACAGTCATTTATGGGGTGGTGGGTGTGTGGATGTCATTACAGGGCTTAGACTCAAAATATCAACAGTCATTTATGGGGTGGTGGATGTGTGGGTGTCATTACAGTGCTTGCAATATAAATATCAACTGTCATTTATGGGGTTGTGGGTGTCATTGCAGTTCTTGGACTGTAAATATCAACAGTCATACATAGTGTGGTGGGTGTGTGAGTGTCATTACAGAGCTTGGACTGTAAATATCATCAGTAATTCATGGGGTTTTGGGTGTGTAGGTGTCATTACAGTGCTTGGACTGTAAATATCAAAAGTCATTCTTGGGGTAGTGGTTGTGTGGTTGTCATTAGAGTGCTTAGACTGTAAATATTAACAGTCATTCATAGGGTAGTGGGTGTGTGGATGTCATTACAGTGCTCGGACTGAAAATATCAACCGTTATTTATGGGGTGGTGGGTGTGTGGGTGTTATTACAGTGGTTGGACTGTAAATATCAACCGTCATTCATAGGGTGGTGTGTGTGTGAGTGTCATTATAGACCTTGGACTGTAAATATCAACAGTTATTCATGGAGTGGTGGTTGTGTGGGTGTCATTACAGTGCTTGGACTGTAAATATCAACAGTCATTAATTGGGTTGTGGAGGTGTAAGTGTCATTACAGAGCTTGGACTGTAAATATCAACAGTCAATCATGGGGTGGTCGGTGTGTGGGTGTCATTACAGTGCTCAGACTGTAAATATCATCTGTAATTCTTTGGGTTGTGGGTGTGTAGGTGTCATTACAGTGCTTGTACTGTAAATATCAACCATAATTCATGGGATGGTGGGTGTGGGGTGTCATTACAGTTCTTGGACTGTAAATATAAACCATCATTAATTAGGTAGTGGGTTTGTGGATGTCATTACAGTACTCAGACTGTAAATATTAACAGTCATTCATGGAGTGGTGGGTGTGTGGGTGTTATTACAGTGGTTGGACTGTAAATATCAACCGTCATTCATAGGGTGGTGGGTGTGTGAGTGTCATTATAGAGCTTGGACTGTAAATATCAACAGTCATTCATGGAGTGGTCGGTGTGTGGGTGTCATTACAGTGCTTGGACTGTAAATATCAACAGTCATTAATTGGGTGGTGGAGGTGTAAGTGTCATTACAGTGCTTGGACTGTAAATATCAACAGTCAATCATGGGGTGGTCGGTGTGTGGGTGTCATTACAGTGCTTGGACTGTAAATGTCAACAGTCATTCATGGGGTGGTGCATGTGTTGGTGTCATGACAGTGCTTAGACTGTCAATATCAACAGTCATTCATGGGGTGGTGAGTGTGTGGGTGTCAATACAGTTCTTGGACTATAAATATAAACCATCATTCATTAGGTGGTGGGTGTGTGGTTGTCATTACAGTGCTTTGGCTATAAATATCAACTGTCATTTATGGGGTTGTTGGTGTGTGGGTGTCATTACAGTTCTTGGACTGTATATATCAACAGTCATAAATAGGTTGGTGGGTGTGTGAGTGTCATTACAGAGCTTGGACTGTAAATATCATCAGTAATTCATGGGGTTGTGGGTGTGTAGGTGTCATTAAGGTGCTTGGACTGTAAATATCAAAAGTCATTCTTGAGGTGGTGGGTGTGTGGGTGTCATTACAGTGCTTAGACTGTAAATATCAACAGTCATTTATGGGGTGGTGGGTGTGTGGTTGTCATTACAGTGTTTTGATTGTATATATCAACAGTCATTTATAAGGTGCTGGGTGTATTAGAGTGCTTGGACTGTAAATATTAACAGTCATTCGTGGAGTGGTGGGTGTGTTGGTGTCATTACAGTGCTTGGACTGTAAATATCAATAGTTAATAATGGGGTGGTGTGTGTGTGGGTGTCATTAGACTGCTTGGACTGTAAATATTAACAGTCATGAATGGTGTGGTGGGTGTGTGGATGTCATTATAGTGCTCGGACTGAAAATATCAACCGTTATTTATGGGGTGGTGGGTGTGTGGGTGTTATTACAGTGGTTAGACTGTAAATATCAACCTTCATTCAAAGGGTGGTGGGTGTGTGAGTGTCATTATAGAGCTTGGACTGTAAATATCAACAGTCATTCACGGAGTTGTGGTTGTGTGGGTGTCATTACAGTGCTTGGACTGTAAATATCAACAGTCATTAATTGGGTGGTGGAGGTGTAACTGTCATTACAGAGCTTGGATTGTAAATATCAACAGTCAATCATGGGGTGGTCGGTGTGTAGGTGTCATTACAGTGCTCAGACAGGAAATATCATCAGTAATTTATGGGGTTGTGGGTGTGTAGGTGTCATTACAGTGCTTGGAATGTAAATATCAACCATTATTCATGGGGTGGTGGGTGTGGGGTGTCATTACAGTTCTTGGACTGTAAATATCAACTGTCATTTATGGGGTTGTGGGTGTGATGGTGTCATTACAGTTCTTGGACTGTATATATCAACAGTCATACATAGGGTGGAGGGTGTGTGAGTGTCATTTAAGACCTTGGACTGTAAATATCATCAGTAATTCATGGGGTTATGGGTGTGTAGGTGTCATTACAGTGCTTGGACTGTAAATATCAAAAGTCATTCTTGAGGTGGTGGGTGTGTGGGTTTCATTACAGTGCTTAGACTGTAAATATCAACAGTCATTTATGGGGTGGTGGGTGTGTGGCCGTCATTATAGTGTTTGGACTGTAAATATCAACAGTCAATCATAGAGTAGTGGGTATGTGGGTGTCATTACAGTGCTTGGACTGTAAATATCAACAGTCAATCATGGGGTGGAGGGTATGTGGGTGTCATTACAGTGCTTGGACAGTAAATATCAACAGTCATTCATTGGGTGGTGGGTGTGTGGGTGTCATTACAGTGTTTTGATTGTAAATATCAACAATCATTATTAAGGTGGTGGGTGTCATTAGAATGCTTGGACTGTAAATATCAACAGTCATTCATGGAGTACTGGGTGTGTTAGTGTCATTACAGTTCTTGGACTATAAATATCAACCATAATCATGGGGTGGTGGGTGTGGGGCGTCATTACAGTGCTTTGACTGTAAATATCAACAGTCATTCATGGGGTGGTGGGGGTGAGGGTGTCATTACAGTGCTTCGACTGTAAACATCAACAATCATTCATTCGGTGGTGGGTGTGTGGGTGTCATTACAGTTATTTGACTGTAAATATCAAGTCATTCAAGGGGTGGTGGGTGTCTGTGTGTCATTAGTGCTTGGACTGTGAATGTCAACAGTCATTCATGGGGTGGTGGGTGGCATTACAGTGCTTAGACTCTAATATCAACAGTCATTAATGGGGTGATGGGTGTGTGGGTGTCATTACAGTTCTTGGACTGTAAATATCAACCGTCATTCAAAGGGTGGTGGGTGTGTGAGTGTCATTATAGAGCTTGGACTGTAAATATCAACAGTCATTCATGGAGTGGTGGTTGTGTGGGTGTCATTACAGTGCTTGGACTGTAAATATCAACAGTCATTAATTGGGTGGAGGAGGTGTAAGTGTCATTACAGAGCTTGGATTGTAAATATCAACAGTCATTCATGGGGTGGTGAGTGTGTGGGTGTCAATACAGTTCTTGGACTATAAATATAAACCATCATTCATTAGGTGGTGGGTGTGGGGGTGTCATTAGAGTGTTTGGGCTATAAATATCAACTGTCATTTATGGGGTTGTTGGTGTGTGGGTGTCATTACAGTTCTTGGGCTGTATATATCAACAGTCATACATAGGTTGGTAGGTGTGTGAGTGTCATTACAGAGCTTGGACTGTAAATATCAATAGTAATTCATGGGGTTGTGGGTGTGTAGGGTTCATTACAGTGCTTGGACTGTAAATATCAACCATAATTCATGGGGTGGTGGGTGTGGGGTGTCATTACAGTTCTTGGACTGTAAATATAAACCATCATTAATTAGGTGGTGGGTTTGTGGGTGTCATTACAGTGCTTAGACTGTAAACATTAACAGTCATTCATGGGGTTGTTGGTGGGTGGGTGTCATTACAGTTATTTGACTGTAAATATCAACTGTCATTCATAGGGTGCTGGGTGTGTGAGTGTCATTATAGAGCTTAGACTGTAAATATCAACAGTCATTAATGGAGTGGTAATTGTGTGGGTGTCATTACAGTGCTTGGACTGTAAATATCAACAGTCATTAATTGGGTGGTTGGTGTGTGTGTGACATTACAGTGCATGGACTGTAAATATTAACAGTCATTCATGGGGTAGTGGGTGTGTGGATGTCATTACAGTGCTCGGACTGAAAATATCAACCGTTATTTATGGGGTGAAGGGTGTATGGGTGTTATTACAGTGGTTGGACTGTAAATATCAACCATCATTCATAGGGTGGTGGGTGTGTGTGTGTCATTATAGACCTTGGACTGTAAATATCAACAGTCATTCATGGAGTGATGGTTGTGTGGGTGTCATTACAGTGCTTGGACTGTAAATATCAACAGTCATTTATTGGGTGGTGGAGGTGTAAGTGTCATTACAGAGCTTGGACTGTAAATATCAACAGTCAATCATGGGGTAGTGGGTGTGTGGATGTCATTACAGTGCTCGGACTGTAAATAACATCAGTAATTCATGGGGTTGTGGGTGTGTAGGTGTCATTACGGTGCTTGTACTGTAAATATCAACCATAATTCATGGGGTGGTGGGTGTGGGGTGTCATTACAGTTCTTGGATTGTAAATATAAACCATCATTAATTAGGTGGTGGGTTTGTGGGTGTCATTACAGTGCTCAGACTGTAAATATTAACAGTCATTCTTGGGGTTGTGGGTGTGTGGGTGTCATTACAGTTATTTGACTGTAAATATCAACTGTCATTCATAGGGTGTTAGGTGTGTGAGTTTCATTATAGAGCTTGGACTGTAAATATCAACAGTCTTTCATGGACTGGTAGTTGTGTGGGTGTCATTACAGTGCTTGGACTGTAAATATCAACAGTCATTAATTGGGTGGTGGGTGTGTGTGTGACATTACAGTGCATGGACTGTAAATATTAACAGTCATTCATGGGGTAGTGGGTGTGTGGATGTCATTACAGTGCTCGGACTGAAAATATCAACCGTTATTTATGGGGTGGTGGGTGTGTGGGTGTTATTACAGTGGTTGGACTGTAAATATCAACAGTCATTAATTGGGTGGTGAAGGTGTAAGTGTCATTACAGTGCTTGGACTGTAAATATCAACAGTCAATCATGGGGTGGTCAGTGTGTGGGTGTCATTACAGTGCTTGGACTGTAAATGTCAACAGTCATTCATGGGGTGGTGCATGTGTTGGTGTCATGACAGTGCTTAGACTGTCAATATCAACAGTCATTCATGGGGTGGTGAGTGTGTGGGTGTCAATACAGTTCTTGGACTATAAATATAAACCATCATTCATTAGGTGGTGGGTTTGTCGGCGTCATTACAGTGCTTGGGCTATAAATATCAACTGTCATTTATGGGGTTGTGTGTGTGTGGGTGTCATTACAGTTCTTATACTGTATATATCAACAGTCATACATAGGTTGGTGGGTGTGTGAGTGTCATTACAGAGCTTGGACTGTAAATATCAACTGTCATTCATAGGGTGGTGGGTGTGTGAATGTCATTACAAAGCTTGGACTGTAAATATCAAAAGTCATTCATGAGGTTGTATGTGTGTAGGTGTCATTACAGTGCTTGGACTGTAAATATCAAAAGTCATTCTTTGGTGGTGGGTGTGTGGGTGTCATTACAGTGCTTAAACTGTAAGTCTCAACAGTCATTTATGGGGTGGTGGGTGTGTGGCTGTCATTATAGTGCTTGGACTGTAAATATCAACAGTCAATCATGGGGTGGTGGGTATGTGGGTGTCATTACAGTGCTTGGACTGTAAATATCAACAGTCATTCATTGGGTGATGGGTGTGTGGGTGTCATTACATTGTTTTGATTGTAAATATCAACAGTCATTAATAAGGTGGTGGGTGTCATTCGAATGCTTGGACTGTAAATATCAACAGTCATTCATGGAGTGGTGGGTGTGTTGGTGTCATTACAGTGCTTGGACTATTAATATCAAACATAATCATGGGGTGGTGGGTGTGGGGCATCATTACAGTGCTTTTACTGTAAATATCAACAGTCATTCATGGGGTGGTAGGCGTGAGGGTGTCATTACAGTGCTTAGACTTTAAATATCAACAATCATTCATGGGGTGGTGGGTGTGTGGGTGTCATTATAGTGCTTGGACTGTAAATATCAACAGTCAATAATGGGGTGGTGGGTGCGTGGGTGTCATTAGACTGCTTGGAGTGTAAATATTAACAGTCATTAATGGTGTAGTGGGTGTGTGGATGTCATTACAGTGCTTAGACTGAAAATATCAACAGTCATTCATGGGGCGGTGGGTGTGTGATTGTCATTACAGTGCTTGGACTATAAATATCAACCGTCATTCTTGGGGTGGTGGGTGTGTGGGTGTCATTACAGTTCTTTGACTGTAAATATCAACAGTCGTTAATTGGGTGGTGGAGGTGTAAGTGTCATTACAGTGCTTGAACTGTAAATATCAACAGTCAATCATGGGGTGGTCGGTGTGTGGGTGTCATTACAGTGCTTGGACTGTAAACGTCAACAGTCATTTATGGGGTGGTGCATGTGTTGGTGTCATGACAGTGCTTAGACTGTAAATATCAACAGTCATTCAAGGGGTGGTGAGTGTGTGGGTGTCATTACAGTTCTTGGACTATAAATATCAACCATCATTCATTAGGTGGTTGATTTGTGGGTGTCATTACAGTGCTCAGACTGTAAATATTAACAGTCATTTATGGGGTGGTGGGTGTGTGGATGTCATTACAGGGCTTAGACTCAAAATATCAACAGTCATTTATGGGGTGGTGGATGTGTGGGTGTCATTACAGTGCTTGCAATATAAATATCAACTGTCATTTATGGGGTTGTGGGTGTCATTGCAGTTCTTGGACTGTAAATATCAACAGTCATACATAGTGTGGTGGGTGTGTGAGTGTCATTACAGAGCTTGGACTGTAAATATCATCAGTAATTCATGGGGTTTTGGGTGTGTAGGTGTCATTACAGTGCTTGGACTGTAAATATCAAAAGTCATTCTTGGGGTAGTGGTTGTGTGGTTGTCATTAGAGTGCTTAGACTGTAAATATTAACAGTCATTCATAGGGTAGTGGGTGTGTGGATGTCATTACAGTGCTCGGACTGAAAATATCAACCGTTATTTATGGGGTGGTGGGTGTGTGGGTGTTATTACAGTGGTTGGACTGTAAATATCAACCGTCATTCATAGGGTGGTGTGTGTGTGAGTGTCATTATAGACCTTGGACTGTAAATATCAACAGTTATTCATGGAGTGGTGGTTGTGTGGGTGTCATTACAGTGCTTGGACTGTAAATATCAACAGTCATTAATTGGGTTGTGGAGGTGTAAGTGTCATTACAGAGCTTGGACTGTAAATATCAACAGTCAATCATGGGGTGGTCGGTGTGTGGGTGTCATTACAGTGCTCAGACTGTAAATATCATCTGTAATTCTTTGGGTTGTGGGTGTGTAGGTGTCATTACAGTGCTTGTACTGTAAATATCAACCATAATTCATGGGATGGTGGGTGTGGGGTGTCATTACAGTTCTTGGACTGTAAATATAAACCATCATTAATTAGGTAGTGGGTTTGTGGATGTCATTACAGTACTCAGACTGTAAATATTAACAGTCATTCATGGAGTGGTGGGTGTGTGGGTGTTATTACAGTGGTTGGACTGTAAATATCAACCGTCATTCATAGGGTGGTGGGTGTGTGAGTGTCATTATAGAGCTTGGACTGTAAATATCAACAGTCATTCATGGAGTGGTCGGTGTGTGGGTGTCATTACAGTGCTTGGACTGTAAATATCAACAGTCATTAATTGGGTGGTGGAGGTGTAAGTGTCATTACAGTGCTTGGACTGTAAATATCAACAGTCAATCATGGGGTGGTCGGTGTGTGGGTGTCATTACAGTGCTTGGACTGTAAATGTCAACAGTCATTCATGGGGTGGTGCATGTGTTGGTGTCATGACAGTGCTTAGACTGTCAATATCAACAGTCATTCATGGGGTGGTGAGTGTGTGGGTGTCAATACAGTTCTTGGACTATAAATATAAACCATCATTCATTAGGTGGTGGGTGTGTGGGTGTCATTACAGTGCTTTGGCTATAAATATCAACTGTCATTTATGGGGTTGTTGGTGTGTGGGTGTCATTACAGTTCTTGGACTGTATATATCAACAGTCATAAATAGGTTGGTGGGTGTGTGAGTGTCATTACAGAGCTTGGACTGTAAATATCATCAGTAATTCATGGGGTTGTGGGTGTGTAGGTGTCATTAAGGTGCTTGGACTGTAAATATCAAAAGTCATTCTTGAGGTGGTGGGTGTGTGGGTGTCATTACAGTGCTTAGACTGTAAATATCAACAGTCATTTATGGGGTGGTGGGTGTGTGGTTGTCATTACAGTGTTTTGATTGTATATATCAACAGTCATTTATAAGGTGCTGGGTGTATTAGAGTGCTTGGACTGTAAATATTAACAGTCATTCGTGGAGTGGTGGGTGTGTTGGTGTCATTACAGTGCTTGGACTGTAAATATCAATAGTTAATAATGGGGTGGTGTGTGTGTGGGTGTCATTAGACTGCTTGGACTGTAAATATTAACAGTCATGAATGGTGTGGTGGGTGTGTGGATGTCATTATAGTGCTCGGACTGAAAATATCAACCGTTATTTATGGGGTGGTGGGTGTGTGGGTGTTATTACAGTGGTTAGACTGTAAATATCAACCTTCATTCAAAGGGTGGTGGGTGTGTGAGTGTCATTATAGAGCTTGGACTGTAAATATCAACAGTCATTCACGGAGTTGTGGTTGTGTGGGTGTCATTACAGTGCTTGGACTGTAAATATCAACAGTCATTAATTGGGTGGTGGAGGTGTAACTGTCATTACAGAGCTTGGATTGTAAATATCAACAGTCAATCATGGGGTGGTCGGTGTGTAGGTGTCATTACAGTGCTCAGACAGGAAATATCATCAGTAATTTATGGGGTTGTGGGTGTGTAGGTGTCATTACAGTGCTTGGAATGTAAATATCAACCATTATTCATGGGGTGGTGGGTGTGGGGTGTCATTACAGTTCTTGGACTGTAAATATAAACCATCATTAATTGGGTGGTGGGTGTGTGTGACATTACAGTGCATGGACTGTAAATATTAACAATCATTCATGGGGTAGTGGGTGTGTGGATGTCATTACAGTGCTCGGACTGAAAATATCAACCGTCATTCATGGGGTGGTGGGTGTGTGGGTGTCATTACAGTTCTTTGACAGTAAATATCAACTGTCATTCATAGGGTGGTGGGTGTGTGAGTGTCATTACAAAGCTTGGACTGTAAATATCAACAGTCATTTATGGGGTGGTGGGTGTCATTACAGTGCTTTGACTGTAAATATCAACAGTCATTAATTGGGTGGTGGAGGTGTAAGTGTCATTACAGTGCTTGAACTGTAAATATCAACAGTCAATCATGGGGTGGTCGGTGTGTGGGTGTCATTACAGTGCTTGGACTGTAAACGTCAACAGTCATTCATGGGGTGGTGCATGTGTTGGTGTCATGACAGTGCTTAGACTGTAAATATCAACAGTCATTCATGGGGTGGTGAGTGTGTGGGTGTCATTACAGTTCTTGGACTATAAATATCAACCATCATTCATTAGGTGGTTGGTTTGTGGGTGTCATTACAGTGCTCTGACTGTAAATATTAACAGTCATTTATGGGGTGGTGGGTGTGTGGATGTCATTACAGGGCTTAGACTCAAAATATCAACAGTCATTTATGTGGTGGTGGATGTGTGGGTGTCATTACAGTGCTTGCAATATAAATATCAACTGTCATTTATGGGGTTGTGGGTGTCATTGCAGTTCTTGGACTGTAAATATCAACAGTTATACATAGGGTGGTGGGTGTGTGAGTGTCATTACAGAGCTTGGACTGTAAATATCATCAGTAATTTATGGGGTTTTGGGTGTGTAGGTGTCATTACAGTTCTTGGACTGTAAATATCAACAGTCATACATAGGGTGGTGGGTGTGTGAGTGTCATTACAGAGCTTGGACTGTAAATATCATCAGTAATTCATGGGGTTTTTTGTGTGTAGGTGTCATTACAGTGCTTGGACTGTAAATATATCAAAAGTCATTCTTGGGGTGGTGGTTGTGTGGGTGTCATTAGAGTGCTTGGACTGTAAATATCAACAGTCATTCATGGAGTGGTAGGTGTGTTGGTGTCATTACAGTGCTTGGACTGTAAATATCAACCATAATTCATGGGGTGGTGGGTGTGGGGTGTCATTACAGTTCTTGGACTGTAAATATAAACCATCATTCATTAGGTGGTGGGTTTGTGGGTGTCATTACAGTGCTCAGACTGTAAATATTAACAGTCATTTATGGGGTTGTGGGTGTGTGGGTGTCATTACAGTTCTTTGACTGTAAATATCATCTGTCATTCATAGGGTGGTGTGTGTGTGAGTGTCATTACAAAGCTTGGACTGTAAATATCAACAGTCATTCATGAGGTTGTTTGTGTGTAGGTGTCATTACAGTGCATGGACTGTAAATATCAAAAGTCATTCTTTGGTGGTGGGTGTGTGGGTGTCATTACAGTGCTTAGACTGTATGTATCAACAGTCATTTATGGGGTGGTGGGTGTGTGGCCGTCATTATAGTGCTTGGACTGTAAATATCAACAGTTAATCATGGGGTGGTGGGTGTGTGGGTGTCATTAGACTGCTTGGACTGTAAATATTAACAGTCATGAATGGTGTGGTGGGTGTGTGGATGTCATTACAGTGCTTAGACTGAAAATATCAACAGTCATTCTTGAGGTGGTAGGTGTGTGATTGTCATTACAGTGCTTGGACTATAAATATCAACCGTCATTTATGGGGTTGTGGGTGTGTGGGTGTCATTACAGTTCTTTGACTATAAATATCAACTGTCATTCATAGGGTGGTGGGTGTGTGAGTGTCATTACAAAGCTTGGACTGTAAATATCAACAGTTATTCATAGGGTTGTATGTGTGTATGTGTCATTACAGTGCTTGGACTGTAAATATCAAAACTCATTCTTGGGGGGGTAGGTGTGTGGGTGTCATTACAGTGCTTAGACTGTAAGTATCAACAGTCATTTATGGGTGGTGGGTGTGTGTGTGACATTACAGTGCATGGACTGTAAATATTAACAGTCATTCATGGGGTAGTGGGTGTGTGAATTTCATTACAGTGTTCGGACTGAAATTATCAACCGTTATTTATGGGGTGGTGGGTGTGTGGGTGTTATTACAGTGGTTGGACTGTAAATATCAACCGTCATTCATAGGGTGGTGGGTGTGTGAGTGTCATTATAGAGCTTGGACTGTAAATATCAACAGTCATTCATGGAGTGGTCGGTGTGTGGGAGTCATTACAGTGCTTGGACTGTAAATATCAACCGTCATTCATGGGGTGGTGGTTGTGTGGTTGTCATTACAGTGTTTTGATTGTAAATATCAACAGTCATTTATAAGGTGGTGGGTGTCATTAGAGTGCTTGAACTGTAAATATCAACAGTCATTCATGGAGTGGTGGGTGTGTTGGTGTCATTACAGTTCTTGGACTCTAAATATAAACCATCATTCATTAGGTGGTGGGATTGTGGGTGTCATTACCGTGCTCAGACTGCAAATATTAACAGTCATTCATGGGGTTGTAGGTGTTTGGGTGTCATTACAGTTCTTTGACTGTAAATATCAACTGTCATTAATAGGGTGTTGGGTGTGTGAGTGTCATTACAAAGCTTGGACTGTAAATATCAACAGTCATTCATGACGTTGTATGTGTGTAGGTGTCATTACAGTGCTTGGACTGTAAATATCAAAAGTCATTCTTTGGTGGTGGGTGTGTGGGTGTCATTACAGTGCTTAAACTTTAAGTCTCAACAGTCATTTATGGAGTGGTGGGTATGTGGCTGTCATTATAGTGCTTGGACTGTAAATATCAACAGTCAATCATGGGGTGGTGGGTATGTGGGTGTCATTACAGTGCTTGGACTGTAAATATCAACAGTCATTCATTGGGTGGTGGGTGTGTGGGTGTCATTACAGTGTTTTGATTGTAAATATCAACAGTCATTAATAAGGTGGTGGGTGTCATTAGAATGCTTGGACTGTAAATATCAACAGTCATTCATGGAGTGATGGGTGTGTTAGTGTCATTACAGTGCTTGGACTATAAATATCAACCATAATGATGGGGTGGTGGGTGTGGGGCGTCATTACAGTGCTTTGACTGTAAATATCAACAGTCATTCATGGGGTGGTGGGAGTGAGGGTGTCATTACAGTGCTTAGACTGTAAATATCAACAATCATTCATGGGGTGGTGGGTGTGTGGCTGTCATGATAGTCCTTGGACTGTAAATATCAAAAGTCATTAATGGGGTGGTGGGTGTGTGGGTGTCATTACATTGCTTGGACTGTAAATATCATGTCATTCAAGGGGTGGTGGGTGTCTGTGTGTCATTAGTGCTTGGACTGTGAATATCAACAGTCATTCATGGGGTGGTGGGTGGCATTACAGTGCTTAGACTCTAATATCAACAGTCATTAATGGGGTGTTGGGTGTGTGGGTGTCATTACAGTTCTTGGACTGTATATATCAACAGTTATTCATGGGGATGTGGGTGTTTGGGTATCTATGCAGTGCTTGGACTGTAAATATCAACAGTTAATCATATGGTGGTGGGTGTGTGGCTATCATTAGACTGCTTGGAGTGTAAATATTAACAGTCATTTATGGTGTAGTGGGTGTGTGGATGTCATTACAGTGCTTAGACTGAAAATATCAACAGTGATTCCTGGGGTGGTGGGTGTGTGATTGTCATTACAGTGCTTGGACTATAAATATCAACCATCATTTTTGGGGTGGTGGGTGTGTGAGTGTCATTACAGTTATTTGACTGTAAATATCAACTGTCATTCATAGGGTGTTCGGTATGTGAGTGTCATTACAAAGCTTGGAGTGTAAATATCAACAGTCATTCATGGGGTTGTATGTGTGTAGGTGTCATTACAGAGCTTGGACTGTAAATATCAAAAGTCATTCTTGGGGTTGTGGGTGTGTGGGTGTCATTACAGTGCTTGGACTGTAAATATCAACCGTTAATTATGGGGTGGTGGGTGTGTGGGTGTCATTATATAGCTTGGACTGTAAATATCAACAGTCATTCATGTAGTGGTCGGTGTGTGGGTGTCATTACAGTGCTTGGACTGTAAATATTAACAGTCATTTATGGGGTGGTGGGTGTGTGGATGTCATTACAGGGTTTAGACTGAAAATATCAACAGTCATTTATGGAGTGGTGGGTATGTGGGTGTCATTACAATGCTTGGACTATAAATATCAACTGTCATTTATGGGGTTGTGGGTGTGTGGGTGTCATTACAGTTCTTGGACTGTATATATCAACAGTCATACATAGGGTGGAGGGTGTGTGAGTGTCATTACAGAGCTTGGACTGTAAATATCATCAGTAATTCATGAGGTTGTGGGTGTGTAAGTATCATTACAGTGCTTGGACTGTAAATATTAAAAGTCATTCTTGGGGAGGTGGGTGTGTGGGTGTCATTAGACTTCTTGGACTGTAAATATTAACATTCATTTATGGGGTGGGTGGTGTGTGGGTGTCATTACAGTGCTTGGACTATAAATATCAACTGTCAGTTATGGGGTTGTGGGTGTGTGGGTGTCATTACACTTCTTGGACTGTATATATCAACAGTCATACATAGGGTGGAGGGTGTGTGAGTGTCATTACAAAGCTTGGACTGTAAATATCAACAGTCATTCATGGGGTTGTATGTGTGTAGGTGTCATTCCAGTGCTTGGACTGTAAATATCAAAAGTCATTCTTGGGGTGGTGGGTGTGTGGGTGTCATTACAGTGCTTGGACTGTAAATATCAACAGTCAATAATTGGGTGGTGGAGGTGTAAGTGTCATTACAGTGCTTGGACTGTAAATATCAACAGTCAATCATGGGGTGGTCGGTGTGTGGGTGTCATTACAGTGCTTGGACTGTAAATGTCAACAGTCATTTATGGGGTGGTGCATGTGTTGGTGTCATGACAGTGCTTAGACTGTAAATATCAACAGTCATTCATGGGGTGGTGAGTGTGTTGGTGTCATTACAGTTCTTGAACTATAAATATCAACCATCATTCATTAGGTGGTGGGTTTGTGGGTGTCATTACAGTGCTCAGACTGTAAATATTAACAGTCATTTATCTGGTGGTGGGTGTGTGGATGTCATTACAGGGCTTAGACTCAAAATATTAACAGTCATTTATGGGGTGGTGGATGTGTGGGTGTCATTACATTGCTTGCAATATAAATATCAACTGTCATTTATGGGGTTGTGGGTGTGTGGGTGTCATTACAGTTCTTGGACTTTAAATATCAACAGTCATACATAGGGTGGTGGGTGTGTGAGTGTCATTACAGAGCTTGGACTGTAAATATCATCAGTAATTCTTGGTGTTGTGGGTGTGTAGGTGTCATTAGAGTGCTTGGACTGTACATATCAAAAGTCATTCTTGGGGTGGTGGGTTTGTGGGTGTCATTAGAGTGCTATGACTGTAAATATCAACAGTCATTTATGGGGTGGTGAGTGTGTGGCTGTCATTATAGTGCTTGGACTGTAAATATCAACAGTCAATCGTGGAGTGGTGGGTATGTGGGTGTCATTACAGTGCTTGGACTATAAATATCAACCGTCATTTATGGGGTGGTGGTTGTGTGGTTGTTATTACAATGTTTTGATTGTAAATATCCACTGTCATTTATAAGGTGGTGGGTGTCATTAGAGTGCTTCGACTGTAAATATCAACAGTCATTCATGGAGTGGTGGGTGTGTTGGTGTCATTACAGTGCGTGGACTGTAAATATCAACCATAATTCATGGGGTGGTGGGTGTGGGGTGTCATTACAGTTCTTGGACTGTAAATATAAACCATCTTTCATTAGGTGGTGGGTTTGTGGGTGTCATTACAGTGCTCAGACTGTAAATATTAACAGTCATTCATGTGGTTGTGGGTGTGTGGGTGTCATTACAGTTCTTTGACTGTAAATATCATCTGTCATTCATAGGGTGGTGGGTGTGTGAGTGTCATTACAAAGCTTGGACTGTAAATATCAACAGTCATTCATGAGGTTGTATGTGTGAAGGTGTCATTACAGTGCTTGGACTGTAAATATCAAAAGTTAATCATGGGGTGGTGGGTGTGTGGGTGTCATTAGACTGCTTGGACTGTAAATATTAACATTCATTTATGGGGTGGTGGGTGTGTGGGTGTCATTACAGTGCTTGGACTGTAAATATCAACAGTCATTAATTGGGTGGTGGAGGTGTAAGTGTCATTACAGTGCTTGGACTGAAAATATCAACAGTCAATCATGGGGTTGTCGGTGTGTGGGTGTCATTACAGTGCTCAGACTGTAAATATTAACAGTCATTATATGGGTGGTGGAGGTGTAAGTGTCATTACAGTGCTTGGACTGTAAATATCAACCATAATTCATGGGGTGGTTGGTGTGGGGTGTCATTACAGTTCTTGGACTGTAAATATAAACCATCTTTCATTAGGTGGTGGGTTTGTGGGTGTCATTACAGTGCTCAGACTGGAAATATTAACAGTCATTCATGGGGATGTGGTTGTGTGGGTGTCATTACAGTTCTTTGACTGTAAATATCATCTGTCATTCATAGGGTGGTGGGTGTGTGAGTGTCATTACAAAGCTTGGACTGTAAATATCAACAGTCATTCATGAGGTTGTATGTGTGTAGGTGTCATTACAGTGCTTGGACTGTAAATATCAAAAGTTAATCATGGGGTGGTGTGTGTGTGGGTGTCATTAGACTGCTTGGACTGTAAATTTTAACATTCATTTATGGAGTGGTGGGTGTGTGGGTGTCATTACAGTGCTTGGACTGTAAATATCAACAGTCATTAATTGGGTGGTGGAGGTGTAAGTGTCATTACAGTGCTTGGACTGAAAATATCAACAGTCAATCATGGGGTGGTCGGTGTGTGGGTGTCATTACAGTGCTTGGACTGTAAATGTCAACAGTCATTCATGGGGTGGTGCATTTGTTGGTGTCAAGACAGTGCTTTGACTGTAAATATCAACAGTCATTTATGGGGTGGTGAGTGTGTGGGTGTCATTACAGTTCTTGGGCTATAAATATCAACCATCATTCATTAGGTGGTGGGTTTGTGGGTGTCATTACAGTGCTCAGACTGTAAATATTAACAGTCATTATATGAGTGGTGGAGGTGTAAGTGTCATTACAGTGCTTGGACTGTAAATATCAACAATTATTCATAGGGTGGTGGGTGTGTGAGTGTCATTATAGAGCTTGGACTGTAAATATCAATAGTCATTTATGGAGTGCTCGGTGTGTGGGTGTCATTACAGTGATTGGACTGTAAATATCAACAGTAATTAATTGGGTGGTGGAGGTGTAAGTGTTATTACAGTGCTTGGACTGTAAATATCAACAGTCAATCATGGGGTGGTCGGTGTGTGGGTGTCATTAAAGTGCTTGTACTGTAAATGTCAACAGTCATTCAAGGGGTGGTGCATGTGTTGGTGTCATGACAGTGCTTAAACTGTCAATGTCAACAGTCATTCTCAGGGTGGTGAGTGTGTGGGTGTCATTACAGTTCTTGGACTATAAATATATACCATCATTCATTAGTTGGTGGGTTTGTGGGTGTCATTACAGTGCTCAGACTGTAAATATTAACAGTCATTTATGAGGTGGTGGGTGTGTGGATGTCATTACAGGGCTTAGACTGAAAATATCAACAGTCATTTATGGGGTGGAGGGTGTGTGGGTGTCATTACAGTGCTTGGACTATAAATATCAACTGTCATTTATGGGGTTGTGGGTGTGTGGGTGTCATTACAGTTCTTGGACTGTATATATCAACAGTCATACATAGGGTGGTGTGTGTGTGAGTGTCATTACAAAGCTTGGACTGTAAATATCATAAGTAATTCATGGGGTTGTGGGTGTGTAGGTTTTTATTACAGTGCTTGGACTGTAAACATCAACCGTCATTCATGGGGTGGTGGTTGTGTGGTTGTCATTACAATGTTTTGATTGTAAATATCAACAGTCATTTATAAGGTGGTGGGTGTCATTAGAGTGCTTGGACTGTAAATATCAACAGTCATTCATGGAGTGGTGGGTGTGTTGGTGTCATTACAGTGCGTGGACTGTAAATATCAACCATAATTCATGGGGTGGTGGGTGTGGGGTGTCATTACAGTTCTTGGACTGTAAATATAAACCATCTTTCATTAGGTAGTGGGTTTGTGGGTGTCATTACAGTGCTCAGACTGTAAATATTAACAGTCATTCATGGGGTTGTCGGTGTGTGGGTGTCATTACAGTTCTTTGACTGTAAATATCATCTGTCATTCATAGGGTGGTGGGTGTGTGAGTGTCATTCAAAAGCTTGGACGGTAAATATCAACAGTCATTCATGAGGTTGTATGTGTGTAGGTGTCATTACAGTGCTTGGACTGTAAATATCAAAAGTTAATCATGGGGTGGTGGGTGTGTGGGTGTCATTAGACTGCTTGGACTGTAAATATTAACAGTCATTTATGGGGTGGTGGGTGTGTGGGTGTCATTACAGTGCTTGGACTGTAAATATCAACAGTCATTAATTGGGTAGTGGAGGTGTAAGTGTCATTACAGTGCTTGGACTGAAAATATCAACAGTCAATCATGGGGTGGTCGGTGTGTGGGTGTCATTACAGTTCTTGGACAATAAATATCAACCATCATTCATTAGGTGGTGAGTTTGTGGGTGTCATTACAGTGCTCAGACTGTAAATATTAAGTCATTATATGGGTGGTGGATGTGTAAGTGTCATTACAGTGCTTGGACTGTAAATATCAACAGTAATTCATAGGGTGGTGGGTGTGTGAGTGTTATTATAGAGCTTGGACTGTAAATATCAACAGTCATTCATGGAGTGGTCGGTGTGTGGGTGTCATTACAGTGCTTGGAGTGTAAATATCAACAGTCATTAATTGGGTGGTGGAGGTGTAAGTGTCATTACAGTGCTTGGACTGTAAATATCAACAGTCAATCATGAGGTGGTCGGTGTGTGGGTGTCATTAAAGTGCTTGTACTGTAAATGTCAACAGTCATTCAAGGGGTGGTGCATGTGTTGGTGTCATGTCAGTGCTTAGACTGTCAACATCAACAGTCATACATGGGGTGGTGAGTGTGTGGGTGTCATTACAGTTCTTGGACTATAAATATAAACCATCATTCATTAGTTGGTGGGTTTGTGGGTGTCATTACAGTGCTCAGACTGTAAATATTAACAGTCATATATGGGGTGGTGGGTGTGTGGATGTCATTACAGGGCTTAGACTGAAAATATCAACAGTCATTTATGGGGTGGTGGGTGTGTGGGTGTCGTTACAGTGCTTGGACTATAAATATCAACTGTCATTTATGGGGTTGTGGGTGTGTGGGTGTCATTACAGTTCTTGGACTGTATATATCAACAGTCATACATAGGGTGGTGTGTGTGTGAGTGTCATTACAGAGCCTGGACTGTAAATATCATCAGTAATTCATGGGGTTGTGGGTGTGTAGGTTTTTTATTACAGTGCTTGGACTGTAAATATTAAAAGTCATTCTTGGGGTTATGGGTGTGTGGGTGTCATTACAGTGCTTAGACTGTAAATATCAACAGTCATTCATGGGGTGGTGGTTGTGTGGTTGTCATAACAGTGTTTTGATTGTAAATATCAACAGTCATTTATAAGGTGGTGGGTGTCATTAGAGTGCTTGGACTGTAAATATCAACAGTCATTCATGGAGTGGTGGGTGTGTTGGTGTCATTACAGTGCTTGGAGTGTAAATATCAACCATAATTCATGGGGTGGTGGGTGTGGGGTGTCATTACAGTTCTTGGACTGTAAATATAAACCATCATTCATTAGGTGGTGGGTTTGTGGGTGTCATTACCGTGCTCAGACTGCAAATATTAACAGTCATTCATGGGGTTGTGGGTGTGTGGGTTTCATTACAGTTCTTTGACTGTAAATATCAACAGTCATTCATGAGGTTGTATGTGTGTAGGTGTCATTACAGTGATTGGACTGTAAATATCAAAAGTCATTCTTTGGTGGTGGGTGTGTGGGTGTCATTACAGTGTTTTGATTGTAAATATCAACAGTCATTAATAAGGTGGTGGGAGTCATTAGAATGCTTGGACTGTAAATATCAACAGTCATTCATGGAGTGGTGGGTGTGTTGGTGTCATTACAGTGCTTGGACTATAAATATCAACCATAATCATGGGGTGGTGGGTGTTGGGCGTCATTACAGTGCTTTCACTGTAAATATCAACAGTCATTCATGGGGTGGTTTGGGTGAGGGTGTCATTACAGTGATTAGACTGTGAATATCAACAGTCATTCATGGGGTGGTGGTTGGCATTACAGTGCTTAGACTCTAATATCAACAGTCATTAATAGGGTGATGGGTGTGTGGGTGTCATTACAGTTCTTGGACTGTAGATATCTACAGTTATTCATGGGGATGTGGGTGTTTGGGTGTCTATGCAGTGCTTGGACTGTAAATATCAACAGTTAATCATATGGTTATGGGTGTGTGGGTGTCATTAGACTGCTTGGAGTGTAAATATTACCAGTCATTTATGTTGTAGTGGGTGTATGGGTGTCATTACAGTGCTTAGACTGAAAATATCAACAGTCATTCATGGGGTGGTGGGTGTGTGATTGTCATTACAGTGCTTGGACTATAAATATCAACCGTCATTCTTGGGGTGGCAGGCGTGTGGGTGTCATTACAGTGCTTACACTGTAAGTATCAACAGTAATTTATGGGGTGGTGGGTGTGTGGGTGTCATTACAGTGCTTGGACTGTAAATATCAACAGTCATTAATTGGGTGGTGGAGGTGTAAGTGTCATTACAGTGCTTTGACTCTAAATATCAACAGTCAATCATGGGGTGGTCGGTGTGTGGGTGTCATTACAGTGCTTGGACTGTAAATGTCAACAGTCATTCATGGGGTGGTGCAAGTGTTGGTGTCATGACAGTGCTTAGACTGTAAATATCAACAGTCATTCATGGGGTGGTGAGTGTGTGGGTGTCATTACAGTTCTTGGACTATAAATATCAACCATCATTCATTAGGTGGTGTGTTTGTGGGTGTCATTACAGTGCTCAGACTGTATATATTAACAGTCATTTATGGGGTGGTGGGTGTGTGGATGTCATTACTGGGCTTAGACTCAAAATATCAACAGTCATTTATGGGGTGGTGGATGTGTGGGTGTCATTACACTGCTTGCAATATAAATATCAACTGTCATTTATGGGGTTGTGGGTGTGTGGCTGTCATTATAGTGCTTGGGCTGTAAATATCAACAGTCAATCATGGAGTGGTACGTATGTGGGTGTCATTACAGTGCTTGGACTGTAAATATCAACCGTCATTCATGGGGTGGTGGTTGTGTGGTTGTCATTACAGTGTTTTGATTGTAAATATCAACAGTCATTTATAAGATGGTGGGTGTCATTATAGTGCTTGGACTGTAAATATCAATAGTCATTCATGGAGTGGTGGGTGTGTTGGTGTCATTACAGTGCGTGGACTGTAAATATCAATCATAATTCATGGGGTGGTGGGTGTGGGGTGTCATTACAGTTCTTGGACTGTAAATATAAACCATCATTCATTAGGTGGTGGGTTTGTGGTTGTCATTACATTGCTCAGACTGTAAATATTAACAGTCATTCATGGGGTTGTGGGTGTGTGGGTGTCATTACAGTTCTTTGACTGTAAATATCATATGTCATTCATAGGGTGGTGGGTGTGTGAGTGTCATTACAAAGCTTGGACTGTAAATATCAAAAGTCATTCATGAGGTTGTATGTGTGTAGGTGTCATTACAGTGCTTGGACTGTAAATATCAAAAGTCATTCTTTGGTGGTGGGTGTGTGGGTGTCATTACAGTTCTTAGACTGTAAGTATCAACAGTCATTTATGGGTTGGTGGGTGTGTGGCTGTCATTATAGTGCTTGGACTGTAAATATCAACAGTTAATCATGGGGTGGTGGGTGTGTGGGTGTCATTAGACTGCTTGGACTGTAAATATTAACAGTCATTCATGGTGTGGTGGGTGTGTGGATGTAATTAAAGTGCTTGGACTGTAAATATCAACAGTTATTAATTGGGTGGTGGAGGTGTAAGTGTCATTACACTGCTTGGACTGAAAATATTAAGAGTCAATCATGGGGTGGTCGGTGTGTGGGTGTCATTACAGTGCTTGGACTGTAAATTTCAACAGTCACTCATGGGGTGGTGCATGTGTTGGTGTCATGACAGTGCTTTGACTGTAAATATCAACAGTCATTCATGGGGTGGTGAGTGTTTGGGTGTCATTACAGTTCTTGGACTATAAATATCAACCATCATTCATTAGGTGGTGGGTTTGTGGGTGTCATTACAGTGTTCAGACTGTAAATATCAACAGTCATTAATTGGGTGGTGGAGGTGTAAGTGTCATTACAGTGCTTGCACTGAAAATATCAACAGTCAATTATGGGGTGGTCGGTGTATGGGTGTCATTACAGTGCTTGGACTGTAAATGTCAACAGTCATTTATGGGGTGGTGCATGTGTTGGTGTCATGACAGTGCTTTGACTGTAAATATCAACAGTCATTCATGGGGTGGTTAGTGTGTGGGTGTCAGTACAGTTCTTGGACTATAAATATCAACCATCATTCATTATGTGGTGGGTTTGTGGGTGTCATTACAGTGCTCAACCTGTAAATATTAACAGTCATTATATGGGTGGAGGAGGTGTAAGTGTCATTACAGTGTTTGGACTGTAAATATCAACAGTCAATCATGGGGTGGTCGGTGTGTGGGTGTCATTACAGTGCTTGGACTGTAAATGTCAACAGTCATTCATGGGGTGGTGCATGTGTTGGTGTCATGACAGTGCTTAGACTGTAAATATTAACAGTCATTTATGGGGTGGTGAGTGTGTGGGTGTCATTACAGTTCTTGGACCATAAATATCAACAATCATTCATTAGGTGGTGGGTTTGTGGGTGTCATTACAGTGCTTAGACTGAAAATATTAACAGTCATTTATGGGGTGGTGCGTGTGTCGGTGTCATTACAGTGCTTGTACTATAAATATCAACTGTCATTTATGGGGTTGTGGGTGTGTGGGTGTCATTACAGTTCTTGGACTGTAAATATCAACAGTCATACATAGGGTGGTGGGTGTGTGAGTGACATTACAGAGCTTGGACTTAAAATATCATCAGTAATTCATGGGGTTGTGGGGGTGTAAGTGTCATTACAGTTCTTGGACTGTAAATATCAAAAGTCATTTTTGGGGTAATGGGTGTGTGGGTGTCATTACAGTGCTTAGACTGTAAATATCAACAGTCATTTATATGGTGGTGGGCGTGTGGGTGTCATTATAGTGCTTGGACTGTAAATATCAACAGTCATTAATGGGGTGGTGGGTGTGTGGGTGTCATTAGACTGCTTGGACTGTAAATATTAACAGTCATTCATGGTGTGGTGGGTGTGTGGATGTCATTACAGTGTTTAGACTGAAAATATCAACAGTCATTTATGGGGTGGTGGGTGTGTGATTGTCATTACAGTGCTTCAACTATAAATATCAACCGTCATTTATGGGGTTGTGGGTGTGTGGGTTTCATTACAGTTCTTTGACTATAAATATCAACTGTCATTTATAGGGTGGTGGGTGTGTGAGTGTCATTACAAAGCTTGGACTGTAAATATCAACAGTCATTCATGGGGTTGTATGTGTGTAGGTGTCATTACAGTACTTGGACTGTAAATATCAAAAGTCATTCTTGGGGTGGTGGGTGTGTGGGTCTCAT
Source organism: Petrolisthes cinctipes (assembly GCA_033782935.1). Classification (NCBI taxonomy): domain Eukaryota; kingdom Metazoa; phylum Arthropoda; class Malacostraca; order Decapoda; family Porcellanidae; genus Petrolisthes; species Petrolisthes cinctipes. The sequence goes on from JAWQEG010000412.1 coordinate 511,843, forward strand.
TACAGTGCTTTGACTGTAAGTATCAATATTTATTTATGGGGTGGTGGGTGTGTGGGTGTCAATACAGTGCTTGAACTGTAAATATCAACAGTCATTAATTGGGTGGTGGAGGTGTAAGTGTCATTAGAGTGCTTGGACTGTAAATATCAACAGTCAATCATGGGGTGGTCGGTGTGTGGGTGTCATTACAGTGCTTGGACTGTAAATGTCAACAGTCATTTATAGGGTTTGGCATGTGTTGGTGTCATGACAGTGCTTAGACTGTAAATATCAACAGTCATTCATGTGGTGGTGAGTGTGTGGGTGTCATTACAGTTCTTGGACTATAAATATCAACCATCATTCATTAGGTGGTGGGTTTGTGGGTGTCATTACAGTGCTAAGACTGTAAATATTAACAGCCATTTATTGGGTGGTATGTGTGTGGGTGTCATTACAGTGCTTGGACTATAAATATCAACTGTCATTTATGGGGCTGTGGGTGTGTGGGTGTCATTACAGTTCTTGGACTGTAAATATCAACAGTCATACATAGGGTGGTGGATGTGTGAGTGTCATTACAAAGCTTGGACTGTAAATATCATCAGTAATTCATGGGGTTGTGGGTGAGTAGGTGTCATTACAGTGCTTGGACTGTAAATATCAACCGTCATTTATGGGGTGGTGGGTGTGTGACTGTCATTACAAAGCTTGGACTGTAAATATCAACCGTCATTTATGGGGTTGTATGTGTGTAGGTGTCATTACAGTGCTTGGACTGTAAATATCAAAAGTCATTCTTGGGGTGGTGGGTGTGTGGGTGTCATTACCGTGCTTAGACTGTAAAAATCAACAGTCATTTATGTTGTGGTGGGTGTGTGGCTGTCATTATAGTGTTTGGACTGTAAATATCAACAGTCAATCATGGAGTGATAGTTGTGTGGTTGTCATTACAGTGTTTTGATTGTAAATATCAACAGTCATTTATAAGGTGGTGGGTGTCATTAGAGTGCTTGGATTGTAAATATCAACAGTCATTCATGGAGTGGTGGGTGTGTTGGTGTCATTACAGTGCTTGGACTGTAAATATCAACCATAATTTATGGGGTGGTGTGTGTGGGGTGTCATTACAGTGCTTGGACTGTAAATATCAACAGTCATTCATGGAGTGGTGTGTGTGGGGTGTCATTACAGTTCTTGGATTGTAAATACAAACCATCATTCATATGGTGGTGGGTTTATGGGTGTCATTACAGTGCTCAGACTGAAAATATTAACAGTCATTCATGGGGTTGTGGGTGTGTGGGTGTCATTACAGTTCTTTGACTGTAAATATTAACTGTCATTCATAGGGTGGTGGGTGTGTGAGTGTCATTACAAAGCTTGGACTGTAAATATCAACAGTCATTCATGAGGTTGTATGTGTGTAGGTGTCATTACAGTGCTTGGACTGAAAATATCAAAAGTCATTCTTTGGTGGTGGGTGTGTGGGTGTCATTACAGTGCTTGGACTGTAAGTATCAACAGTCATTTATGGGGTGGTAAGTGTGTGGCTGTCATTATTGTGCTTGGACTGTAAATATCAACAGTCAATCATGGGGTGGTGGGTATGTGGGTGTCATTACAGTGCTTGGACTGTAAATATCAACAGTAATTCATTGGGTGGTGTGTGTGTGGGTGTCATTACAGTGTTTTGATTGTAAATATCAACAGTCATTATTAAGGTGGTGGGTGTCATTAGAATGCTTGGACTATAAATATCAACAGTCATTCATGGAGTGGTGGGAGTGTTGGTGTCATTACAGTGCTTGGACTATAAATATCAACCATAATCATGGGGTGGTGGGTGTGGGGCATCATTACAGTGCTTTGACTGTAAATATCAACAGTCATTCATGGGGTGGTGGGGGTGAGGGAGTCATTACAGTGCTTAGACTGTAAATATCAACAATCATTCAAGGGGTGGTGGTTGTGTGGGTGTCATTATAGTGCTTGGACTGTAAATATCAACAGTCATTAATGGGGTGGTGGGTGTGTGGGTGTCATTACATTGCTTGGACTGTAAATATCAAGTCATTCAAGGGGTGGTGGGTGTCTGTGTGTCATTAGTGCTTGGACTGTAAATATAAACAGTCATTCATTGGGTGGTGGGTGGCATTACAGTGCTTAGACTCTAATATCAACAGTCATTCATGGGGTGATGGGTGTTTGGGTGTCATTACAGTGCTTGGACTGTAGATATCAACAGTTATTCATGGGGATGTGGGTGTTTGGGTGTCTATGCAGTGCTTGGACTGTAAATATCAACAGTTAATCATAGGGTGGTGGGTGTGTGGGTGTCATTAGACTGCTTGGACTGTAAATATTAACAGTCATTCATGGTGTGGTGGGTGTGTGGATGTCATTACAGAGCTTAGACTGAAAATATCAACAGTCATTCATGGGGTGGTGGCTGTGTGATTGTCATTACAGTGCTTGGACTATAAATATCAACTGTCATTTATGGGGTTGTGGGTGTGTGGGTGTCATTACAGTTCTTTGACTGTAAATATCCACTGTCTTTTATAGGGTGGTGGGTGTTTGAGTGTCAATACAAAGCTTGGACTGTAAATATCAACAGTCATTAATGGGGTTGTCTGTGTGTAGGTGTCATTACAGTGCTTGGACTGTAAATATCAAAAGTCATTCTTGGGGTGGTGGGTGTGTGGGTGTCATTACAGTGCTTAGACTGTAGGTATCAACAGTCATTAATGGCGTGGTGGGTGTGTGGGTGTCATTATAGTGCTTGGACTGTAAATATCAACAGTCAATCATGGGGTGGTGGGTATGTGGGTGTCATTACAGTGTTTTGATTGTAAGTATCAACAGTCATTAATAAGGTGGTGGGTGTCATTAGAATGCTTGGACTGTAAATATTAACAGTCATTCATGGAGTGGTGGGTGTATTGGTGTCATTACAGTGCTTGGAATGTAAATATCAACCATAATCATGGGGTTGTGGGTATGGGGCGTCATTACAGTGCTTTGACTGTAAATATCAACAGTCATTCATGGGGTGGTGGGGGTGAGGGTTTCATATTAGTGCTTAGACTGTAAATATCAACAATCATTCATGGGGTGGTGGGTGTGTGGGTGTCATTATAGTGCTTGGACTGTAAATATCAACAGTCATTCATGGGGTGGTGGGTGTGTGGGTGTCATTAAAGTGTTTTGACTGAAAATATTAACAGTCATTCATAGGGTGGTGGGTGTCATTAGAGTGCTTGGACTGTTAATATCAACAGTTATTTATGGGGAGGTAGGTGTGTTGGTGTCATGACAGTACTTGGACTGTAAATATCAACAGTCATTCATTAGGTGGTGAGTGTGTTGGTGTTATTACAGTTCTTGGACTGTAAATATCAACCATCATTCATTGGGTGGTGGGTGTGTGGGTATCATTACAGTGCTCAGACTGTAAATATTATCAGTCATTCATTAGATATGATTTTTTGGAAGATGTGGGTTTTATTCATGCTGCTTCTCCCTTTCGAGATAGTGAAAATTATTTAATCTTTTTACATATTTTATTAATGATGTAGATGACCATTTTATGTTGGGCGGTATATGACCATTGCTGTTGCGCCGCCAGATGCCTAATAGCATCAATAAATAAATCAATCAATCCAGTCTCTGATAATTAGAAAATAATTAGAAAATGAAACAGCTACTGCTAGATTAAACCCATAATGATCCAAACCAAGGAAGTAAGTTAACATAACTGCACATAGGCCTACCATATCTCATTAGAACAGTTTAACTTAGCTAGCTGAGCTCAGGGAAGCCGAACCCCAGTTTACAGAAGTCATTTAACCATTTTCATTTTACTTATGATTTTTGTGTAAAAAATTCAATGTAGAACACAATTAAAGGTAGAGAAGTGGAGTTACTTTAGTATGCTGTACATTACTCATATAAGCAGTTTTCATAATTACAGTGCATATGGTACAGTACTGTACTTTACCTGTCATGTAAATCACTGTCTCTCTACTATTTGTACTACAAGTATCACTATCACTGTCATCAGCTTCATAACCATCATGGTCCTTAGCTACAACCAATTCCAGTTCAGAATGTTTTAATCTTCTATCTATCTATAGCTCCGACGCCTCGTTCCCTCCGGGAACTCCCCTCAAGGGGGTGGCCACGGCAGAAGTGTCTCCAGTTCTCCCTGTTCCAACACTCCCTCCTTACTTGTTCAAGCCCTCCTCTGCCCCTCATGTTACTCTCCTTTACATACTCTTCCACTCTGTTCTGCCATCTAACCGGAGGTCTGCCTCTCACACCAGGTCCTACAACTTCACTTCCATACACCTTCTTTACAAATTCCTCGCCTTGCATTCTCTCCACATGTCCATACCATCTCAATGTATTACGTTTCACTCTCTCAACCACTCCACACTCAATACCAATTGCCTTCTCACTCATACCACATCTCTCATATACACTCTCATTACTTTCTCCATCCCATCTAGTAAGTCCACATGCTCCTCTCAAGTAACTCATTTCCACAGCACCTATTCTAGACTGATGCGCCCTATTCCATGTCCATGTCTCCGACGCATATGTCAGTGTTGGCAGGATTATACTATTTCGTAGTCCCCTTTTCACTTCCATACTCACACTTCTACCCTTCATAATCCTCCCCAGTGATCCTATGACCTGTCTACCCTTCACTGCTCTCTCCCTAATTTCTCCTTCCATACTTCCATGTTTACACATAACTGTACCCAGGTACTTAAACTCCTTCACTTCCTCCATCCTCTCACCCCTCAGAGTTATCTCACACTTCGTCCCAGTTGGTACAGCCACTCTGTAAGGTGTAGCAAAGTCAATCACTTCAGTTTCTGCTCTCTCAAATACCATCACTTTACTTTTACCCACATTCACCTTCAATTTCCTTCGTTTACACACAGACTGAAATTCGTCCACCACTCTCTGTAAATTCCTTTCACTCTCAGCCATCAGCACAGTGTCATCCGCAAACAAACTTGCCACCAGGGACCAATTTGCTTCATTCAACCTCAACTTCACCCCCAGACCATTCACTTTGGCTTTCACCTCTCTCATACAACCATCCATATATATATTGAACAGCCATGGTGACATAACACACCCCTGTCTCAGCCCTACACTAATATTAAAACTCTCACTTAGATCACCCTCTACCCGTACACATGCTTTTGCATCTGCATAAAAAGCCTCAATGCCTTTCAGTAAAGGTCCCCCAACTCCATAAATTCTCAACACCTCTGTCATAGCTTTCCTATCAACTCTATCATATGCCTTCTCCAAGTCCATGAAGGCAGCATACAACTTCTTACCCTTCCCAATATACTTCTCCACTATTGATTTTAATGCAAATATTTGGTCCACACATCCTCTACCCTTTCTGAACCCTCCCTGCTCCTCACTAACTTTATTCCCTGTTACTTCCATCAGTCTCTCAGTCAGAACCTTCCCGTAAACCTTCCCCGGTACACTAAGAAGGCTTATTCCCCTATAGCTACCACACTCATCCTTACTTCCCTTCCCCTTATACAAAGGTACAATTATGGCTCTCCTCCAATCCTCTGGCACCTCTCCCTGCCTCCAGGCCAATGTACATATAAGCAACATCCACTCCACCACTACCTCCCCCCCACACTTTAACATTTCAGCAGTTATCCCATCCACCCCTGGTGCCTTTCCCATCTTCAACTTTCCTATTGCTTTCCTAACCTCTTCCCTTCCTAAATCTCCCTGTACACCCTGTCGTCTACCACCTGCCTCCATCCCCATGCATGTCACCACCGCCTCCCCTCCCGTCCCCCCATTCATCAGACCATCAAAATGCCTCTTCCACACTTCTTTCACTTCCTCACTTCTACTCACAGTAACTCCATCCTCTCTCTTCATTCTCACACTACCAGACTTTCCTTCTCCTCTTTCTCTTTTAACCTCCTTCCAGAATAATTTCTTGTTCTCTTTAAACTTTTCACTCAGCTTCATACCAAACTCCTCATCCACTCTCCTTTTACTCTCACTCACCATCATTTTCACTTGTCTCTTACACACATTATATTCTCTTTTCCATCTCTCTCTCACTTCTTCCGGCACATTCCTCTGTAGTGTTCTCCGATATGCCTTCCTCTTATCCTCTACAGCATCTTTCACTTCTTCTGTCCACCAAGCACTCCCTTTCTTGCCCCTCTTCTGTGACTTATATCCTACTACCTCTGCTGCTGTCCTTAATACTCTCATCTTAAACATTTCATACACCGCATTCACTCCCACTCCCTCCCCTATCCCCATCCTTACATCCCCCAGCGCCTCACCCACCCTCCTCTTATATTCCTCCCTATACTCTTCTACATCTAATTTCCCACTAGCCACCACCCTCTTATTCCTCACCCCTTCATCCCTCCTACTATACTCCCACTTAACCCTAACCTTCATCCTCACCAACACCGCAAAATGGTCGGAGCAATGGACCATTCCTCTCACTACTTTTGCGTCATACACATCCTTCCTCAACCTTTCATCCACTGCCACATAATCAATCAAACTCTTCTGCTCTCCTCTCTCATCCCTTCTCTTCCATGTATACCTGTGGATCATCTTGTGCTGAAAGAAGGTGTTCGCCAAGAACAACCCCCTCTCAGCACAGACATCCACCAGATATTCACCATTCTCATTTGTTCCTTCTACACCCCATTTACCCACAATATTCCCCACTTCCTCACCTCCCACCTTTCCATTCATGTCTCCCATCATCACTATTCTCCTTCCATTATCAATTCCTCTCAGACATGCATTCAGCTCTTCCCAAAACACTCTCATCTTCTCTCTCCCTGTCTTACTCTTTTCATTCACTGGTGCATAAGCACACACCCAAGCATACTTCACCAAGCCAATCTTTCCAGTCATCCATACAATCCTCGATCCATTCCACCCATGTCCATCCACTCCCTTCCACACCCACGGAGACACCAACAGCGCACACCCTTCCTTCCCTCTTCCTTTACTCTTTTCATTCATGCCCGTCCATACTACTCCTCCCTCCATTCCCTCCCACAGTCCACTCTCCCTTCCTTCCTGACACTCAACCACTCCACATCCTTTCACGTGTGTCTCCGTCACTCCCATCACATCCACTCTTCCTTTCTTAAAACATTCTACAATCTCTCGCCTCTTGGTCCCATCCGTCATTCCATTCACATTCATAGCTACCACTCTCATACAATCCCTCTTCCCTACTCCCTCTACAGGGCAACCCGGAGACCCTCCCCCGCCAGTAGCCATATCTGTCCACTCCCCCATTGGGGGGCCACTGATGGCTGGCTAGGCCAATGCAGTGCTCATTCCCGGAGGGACACGGGCCGTCGGCATTGTCAAAAGCCAAAAACAAGGTCATAAATTTAAAAGAAATTATCACAAAATATAAAAACATGCAGTCATAGAAATTAAAATCTTAAAAACACTAAAATACAATAAAAATACAATAAAAACCTTAAAACCTATATGTGGGGGAAGCTAGGTCTCACCCCCACACCGCCTTCCCCTTTGGCTCCACCTCCTGAATGGATAAAAACTAGATAAAAAAAGGAGGTGTACCCCCGAGGTCACCGCTTGGAGGCGGGGTAAGGCTTACCTACCCTTCCTGGGGAGGGGTAGGTCACCGAGGTTCTTGCTTTTCCCAATACTGATAGCAGTTAAGCACAGTAGCAATCCTCGACCTCATCGGTTACGATATTGCCACTGCGCACTTAAGTTAGATATATAAAAGAATTGAAATATTAACGAAAGAAACATTAAACTTTAACTACCTAAAAATTAATAGCCATAAATACAATAAAATTCACAATTTGTGGAGAAGGCCAGCCTCCTCCACATACGAGAGGGTGTTCTCTCCCACACCACAAGCCTCCTCCCCGAGGACCTGAGAGAGACTGTAAGAACCGTCACCCTCCTGGTACTCAGAGAGGTGCCTTCGACGAAGGTCACCAAGGCTGGGACACTCAACAATAAGATGCTGCACTGTCAAAGGGACCAGACAATCATCACAGTAGGGAGGGTGAGCCCTCTCCATTAAAAAGCCATGAGTCAATAATGTGTGGCCAATGTGCAGACGGACAAGAGCCGTCTCCCACCAGCGGGACAGGCCACTGTAGCTCCACAAACCAAGGTGCTGGCGGATGTCGCGGAGCTTGTTAGCCCCGACGGCATCCCATCTGTCCTGCCAGCAGGAACAAACAGTAGCATCCATGTAGGGTCGAAGGTCCACTGCAGGAACAGGATGATGCCTGGCAGGAGGCCGGGAATTGGAGACCGCAGCCTTAGCCAGGGCGTCAGCCCGCTCATTCCCATCAACACCCACATGGGCCGGGACCCAACAACAAGTGATTTTGCGGCCACGACGACCCAGGAGGACAAGCCACTCAAGAATGGCCAACACCAGAGGATGGGAAGAGTTAAAATTACACAAGGCCTGCCAGGCACTACAGGAATCGCTAAAAATAGTATACGGAGGCTGAGGGAGAGTAAAATTTACTTGGAGGGCATATAAAATGGCCGAGAGCTCAGCAGTAAAAATTGACATGACAGAAGGGAGCCTGCCGCCACGGCAAAAGTCAGGAAAGACAACTCCAAAGCCAACTCCAGCATCAGACTTTGACCCATCAGTGTACACAGGGAGGGACTCCCTGTGAGTGAAGGCATGTTCTAAAAAGAGGGAACGAGCCACTGGAGGAGAAAGAGATTCCTTCTTGTCTGTAAAGCAGGTGTAGGGAAAAACTTCTGGAAAAAGCCATGGAGCCACCCTGGGGACCCTCACAGGACAAATCTGTAAGTCATCAATGCCCATCTCCTCCATAGCCTTCCTGACCTGGAAGCCAAAGGGCCATGGTGTACGAGAATGTAAAAGGTAGTACTGAGACATGATATCAGATGACACTGCCAAGCAGGGAAGGGAGTCAGAAAGTCGATGTAATCGATGCCAACAACGAACCATCAAGGACTGGCGACGGAGATCATGAGGTGGCTCATTAGCGTCCACCAGGAGACTGGGGATTGGGGACGACCTGAAGGCTCCGGTCGCCAGACGTACTCCAGCATGATGAACAGGGTCTAAAACTCTGAGACGGGCATCGGTGGCAGAAGAGTACACCTCACAACCATAGTCGTGTTTTGACCTAATAAGAACATGGTATAGGCGGAGGAGGGTGGCCCGATCAGCCTCCCAGGATGTATGGCCCAGGGCCCTCAACAGGTTAAGAGCCTTGAGGCAAGAGACCTTAAGTGTACGTAAGTGTGGCACCCAAGTCAAAACCTTGTCAAAAAGGAGACCCAAAAAGCGAGTCTCCTCGACACAGCGTATCCGATGACCATACATGAATAAGTCCGGATCGGGGTGGATGCCTCGGATGCCGCAGAAGTGCATAGCAACTGTCTTGGAAGGAGAAAATCGAAACCCATGAGAACCAGTCCAACGTGACACCCTGTCAAGGGCAAGCTGCATGCGCCGCTCTGCCACTGACATACGGGAAGCAGCAAACCAGACTGCTAGGTCGTCAACGTACATCAAGTTAGCTATACCGTCTGGAAGGGATGAGGCAATGGCAATAATTGCTACTGCAAACAATGTGACACTGAGGACGCTTTCCTGGGGGATGCCCTCCTCCTGTGCAACAGATGCTGAGTGGGTGGTACCAACCCTCACAGAAAAAACTGCGACCACTGAGAAACTCCTTAAGAAATGCGACCCCGCAGGCCATATAAATGGAGCTGCTGCAGGATGCCATATTGCCATGTAGTGTCATAGGCTTTCTCTAAATCAAAGAATACACAGACAAGGTGTTGATGTCGTGCAAAGGCCTCGCATGCAGCAGCTTCCAACCTGACCAGAGCATCTGTAGTGGAACGGTGTTTACGAAAGCCAGACTGGGACGGAGACAGAAAATCACCCCGTTCTAAGAAGTATACCAGTCTGACATTCACCATCTTTCCAAATAGTTTACAGAGACAGGAGGTCAAGGCAATTGGTCGATAACTGAGGGCCACACCAGAGTCCTTGCCCAGCTTGAGGAAAGGAAGGATGGTAGCAACCCTGCACCCAGAAGGGAAGACACCCTCCAGCCAGATTCTGTTATATAAAGCTAAAAGAAGTGAGATCGCCTCCTCAGCCAAGTGTCGTAACATTGCATATGGGATGTTGTCTGGCCCAGGAGAAGTGTCGCCGCAGAGAGAGAGAGCAAAATGCAGGTCTTTCAGGGTGAATATATGGTTATAACTTTCATTCTCGTTCCCTGAGAAATCCAGGACAGTACGCTCCTTGGCTCTTAACTAATGCCTGACAGCCAGAGGTCGAGAGTCACGGCTGGAGGCTTTTGCAAAAGCCTCCGCCATGGTATTGGCCACTGTCAAACCATCCATGATCTTAATTCCATTGACCTTAAGTACAGGTGGAGAACTAGGAGAAAACTTCCTCGCCATCATACGGACTCTCCTGAACACTTGGGTGAGTGGAGTTTTAGTATTAATTGAAGACACATAGGCCTTCCAAGATGCACGTCGTGCCTCTTTTAAAACTCGTCTAGCCCGAGCCCTTGCCCATCGGAAGCCTCTTAAAGAGTTGGGTCCCCACGATTGCGACGAAGGCGAGAGAAAGCAGCGCGCTTCTCCCGCACAGCGTTGGTGCAGACTGATGACCACCAAGGGACAGGACGTTTGGGAAAGTAACCAAAAGTTCTAGTGATAGAGTTGAGAGCAGCAGAGTGGAGCATATCAGTGAAATATGTTACAGCCTCGTCAGAGCTACCAAAATTGGCTACAGAAGAGACCGAAGAAGTTAGCTCTCTAAAAAAACTGCCAGTCAGCCTTCTCTAATTTCCACCTAGGAAGACGAGACTGTGGTTCGTACCAGTTACCTTCTAAAAGTATAGGGAAGTGGTCACTGCCATATAAATCAGGCAACACTCTCCAAGTAAAATCCAACAGAGCACTGGGTGAGCAGAGGGAAATGTCAATGGTGGTAAAAGTCCCAGTAGTGCTATTAAAATGTGTCACATCTCCCATATTTAAAACCCCTAATCCCTCATCCTCTATAAAAGAAGCCAATAAAACACCCCTGGGGTTGACCGAACTGTCACCCCACAGAAGGACACAATTCCACTAAAGGACCTTAAACGGTGTTACTTTAGTACTGATTTTTGGGAAGCCTCACGGAGGTACTTCCCACTACCACCTCGACCTGAGGGTTTACTCAAACAATAAGATTTGTCTAATCCTAGGCCACTAGAAGAAGAGCGAACCCGAGGAGTAGTATGTGGGGCAGTAATTGGGACCCGTAGACGAGTCCCTGAAGCATCTGATATGTTAGAAGATGAAGGTATATGAGTTGGGATATTCTTTGAAACAATTACATTGGTTTTGTCCTGTACAGCAGTGGTATCACTGACACAGGCAGATACATCAACATCCATAATACAGGTGGTAGAATCACTCCGCTGCTCAAGCGGAAGAGAAACTGAATCTTTTGAAGTAACAACATCCGTGGCATCCACATTAACTTCACGCCCCTCTGATGATCCCGAAGGAAGCTTGCGAGGAGGAACTTCTGTTGAATCAAGAGATTCATCAGAGCCTCGAAAACGTTTCTGGTGAAATTGAGAGGAAACTATGGATGAGTTCACAGAGATGGTTGCCTTACAAGGTGGAATATCTATAGAGTCAAGTGCCTCAGAGGAACCACGAAGGCATCTCTGTGGCAGTTTAGGTGACTTAAGTTTCCTTTTTGGAGAGCGTGTGGCAGCGTGAACCTCTACCACATGGACACCTTTAGCTAAAGTCTGAGAATTGTCATCAGTTGAAGGTTCAACAGAATGAGTGTCTGATAAAGTTTCCAAGACAGAGAAACTATTATGTAGAGTAACCTTAGAAACATTCTCACTCGAGCAAAAAGCAGAAAGCAGCTGCCTCTTGAGAGGGTTGAGAGGGTGCTGCAACCAATTTAGGGCGAAGGGAGGAGGCGTATGTCTTCACACCACCATCCTTCTGTCGCCTGAAGTTGAGTTGCCGTCTGGCACTACCTATGCTAATGAATTGAATATTAGCCAAGTGGAGGATATCCTGCTCAAGGAGGTACATCTTACATTGGCGAGAACGCAAGGGGTGAGCATCTCTGCATTAAAAGCAGTAACTCTCTGACCGACACTCAGAAGTAAGATGTGAGTCAAAAGCAGAACAATTACCACACCGGGAACGGTTGTTGCAGTTCCTCCTCCCATGACCAAACTCATAACAACAGAAACACTGTAGGGGACGCTCAACAAAAGGCTTCCTCAAATGAGGTGGGGTTAATGTTAATGCGATCTGGGATATGCGAGCCATAGAAAGTGAGGATGATCATATTTTTACTGCCTTTCATCTTCGTTACTCGTTGGACACTGTCTGGGCACATAGCGAGAATGTCCTCTTCAGAGAATTCATACAGGTCCTCATTATATATACGCCCCTTGTTATAATTAAATGTTCGATGTGGTTTAATAGATTCAAACATGCTATCAGAAGGACAGGGGAGATTGAGGAGCATCATGGCCTGTGTAAGATCTTTGGCTCTGATTAAAATGCCCGTACCATATTTCTTTATGTGGCCCATTGGTAATAATCCAATTTCTTTCTCCAGATACCGGGAAGCATGGATAAGGTTACCACGTCCCTCCCTGTAGTAAGCCACAAACCAAAAGGGTGTAGGAACCCGACGTTCCTTTGGGACATGCTCTACAGAGTCATCAAATATATTAGGGCAGTAGTCATTGTCACTGTCAACTACATTGGTGGACCGCATCATCTGAACTTTACAATGAGTATCCCCCACCGTCAGAGAATCTTTTGCCTCAAATGCTGCTTTGGCAGCAGCATTTGTATTGAAAGTAATATAGCACCGATTAGACCTACAATCACTGTCATATGTGATTCGGATTCGAAGAACTACTCCAAAACACTTAAAAATGGAGTGGATAGCGCCATAGGAAAAGGATGCAAGTACATTCGTTAACATTAACGTGTCCAAATCGCTAACAGGTTCTTCGACACAACACACAACCTGCTAGGTCTAGTCTTATTTGCAGCTTTCTGCATATTACCACGACCAGAGAGTGACGTCTCGGGGGCCTGGTCGACCACCGCTCGAGGAAGAGATTGGGGCTTTTCTTTATCCATATATCATTGATTTGATGTTTTTGGCCCCAGGAGCCAAGAGCTACTACCTACCAGGCAGATGAGGGGACCGAGCGCTGGTCGCCGTGGGCGGGGTACCTCTTCCCCCACTGGGCCACTCGTTTTAAAAAGCAGCCCCAATGGCTCGAAAGAATGCCCACGATGGTGCTGAGACCCGCTTCCCCAACATCTCCCGGCCCAGACACCCAACCATCCAACATAGGATGGCCCCTAGAGGGCAGTCCCTATGGAGGGCAGCGCTGTTGGCCCGTACTGGCAGCCTAATGCATGGGAACCATTTAGTCTGGTCTCTCACTGGTGACCTTACTAGCATGGGAAGCCCTCTCTCCCCGAAATCGGGGCAGAGCAGGGGCCGGAGCCCCCTCTAGTCTAGCTCGCCAGGTCTCAGAGACACACAAGCCCCTCTACCATGTCAAGGCGGTTCCCGTTGGGGGGGATCAGAGACTGGAGATGGAGGAAATCAAGGAGACCATTGAAAAAATATTCTTCCAACCCTTCCTCCACAGTTACTGGAGGAAGTGTGTGAACACCTTATCAGCATTGGTGTAGAAACTGTTAATGATATTCACTATGTGAAGGCATCCCATCTTACACCCATGTAGAAAGAGATTCAAGCACGTAAACTTATTGATAAATGGAAACAAGGTACAGTATAATGCATGCCATATTTTTTTAAGATTAGTTTACCTTACTGTACAGTTCTTGCCTGCATTTAAGACTCAGGTAATATTCTATATTAGCTTATGAGTTGTGTCCTAGCAAACTTGGCCAATCTATTTTTTTTTTTTACAGTACCGGTACAGTACTGTATATTCAGACACTTGATGTGGGTTGTCATTTAACTGCAGGTCCAATTAAAACAGAGTATCACTGTTGCTTGTTATGTAACTTATTGTTCCCATGTACCCACAAAATACTTATACATCATCTTTTTGATGAAATGTTGTCTCATTTTCTTCTCAATTATGTTTCTTATAAATTAACTCATACAAAAATGGAATGCAGGAAGGGAGAAGTGAAGGAAGGAAGCACTGTGTGAATTATGTACAGTGTTGTGGATGGGCATGTTATTGCATATGGGCTTAAGTACTATGCATAATCAACACCAACATTTTTTATAGGTTTTCTTAATATTTCAGTGGCACCGGCATCACAGGAATTATCACACTCATCACAGGAACTATCACACTCATCACATGAATTATCACACTCATCACAGGAAGATACACACTCATCACAGGAAGATACACACTCATCACAGGAAGATACACACTCATCACAGGAAGATACACACTCATCACAGGAAGATACACACTCATCACAGGAAGATACACACTCATCACAGGAATTATCACACTCATCACAGGAAGATACACACTCACCACAGCAAGATACACACTCATCACAGGAAGATGCACACTCATCACAGCAAGATACACACTCATCACAGGAAGATACACACTCATCAAAGGAAGATATACACTCATCACAGGAAGATATACAATCATCACAGGAAGATATACAATCATCACAGGAAGATACACACTCATCACAGGAAGATACACACTCATCACAGGAAGATACACACTCATCACAGGAAGATACACACTCATCACAGGAATTATCACACTCATCACAGGAAGATACACACTCACCACAGCAAGATACACACTCATCACAGGAAGATGTACACTCATCACAGCAAGATACACACTCATCACAAGAAGATACACACTCATCAAAGGAAGATATACACTCATCACAGGAAGATATACAATCATCACAGGAAGATATACAATCATCACAGGAAGATACACACTCATCACAGCAAGATACACACTCATCACAGGAAGATACACACTCAATTCAGCCAACTGTTTCAGCTCTAGATGACGGAGAAATCAGTGCCAAGCTACAACCAATCACATTGGGCTCAAGATTATACAATACCCTGGAAAAGATTTTCAAAGACAAATTTGCTCGTTTCCTTAGAAAAAGGACAGAGACCTAAGCCTTCTGCTAGAAGAGAGATAGTGAGAGTGTTGGTGGATGATATATCAAAAATCTCAGAAAGACCAGGGAAGAAATCACTGGCAGTAATTGCTGAGAGAATTGTTAAAACTTATCCAGCATCGTTTTTAGATGAAATTGATGGAACACTTGTTGGAACAGGTTTTGACTCTTTATTTAAACAGTTAATGGCAAGGTTTGATAATATAAATAGAGGGCCTAATAGTAATTCAATCAAAAGAAAAGTAGACTGTTCCCATGAAAATGAAGAAATAGACACTGAGGGAGCTGGTCTAATCAGAAGAGTACAGGTGTGTTTTAATGATAAATATGGGTGTATTAATTATATGCCCAAAGATTATCCGGATGGGGAATCTGAAACAACACAAGAAGATAGGAAAACTTAATGAAAAATTACTGAAAACATTACTGAATAATGAGAGTTTGGAGGACTACATTGACTCCAAATTGACCACAAAAGGTTGATTTCCTTAAGGTGGCATATAGCACATTGTTTTGGGTGATAAATTTAGAGCAATGATTCCTCCAAACTATTCCAGATATTGTATCAATATTTCTGCCTTTATTAAATTGAATAGTGTATGAATATTTCTGCTTTAAACTAAATTGAATAATGCATGAATATTTCTGCTTTAAATTAAATTGAATATTGTATAAATGTTTCTGCTTTAAACTGAATATTGTATGAACGTGATATAAGTTGTTAATGTCAAACTTCCCTAAATTTGATATACCGTAGGTCTTACCTTGTGAAACTCCGTATAGGCTGTTCAGGTTAGGTCTTGGTAGTCTGCTATGGTTAGGTCCCGCTAGTCTGCAATGGTCCAGATTAGGTTAGATTGGGTTGGGTCGGGTTGGGTTGGGTTGGGTCGGGTTGGGTTTGGTTGGGGTGGGTTAGGTTGGATTAGATTAGGTTAGGTTAGGTATGTATGTCTAAAAACAGGACATTTGCACAATAAATGGATGTAAAAATTGAACTAATCACTTGAAAAAATCTTGGAAAAGCAATATTTTGTCTGAAAATTTCACACGTGTAGCTCAGAAAATTTACCCAATTTTTTAATTACAAAAAAAAAATTGTATAGACAAGGGAAACCATTATGAAATATGAGTAATAAAAACAACCGGTAATTATCTATTCTATTGCCATTTTCTATTACAATATTTTTATCTTCTTTATTCACAAATTCATAACATTCTAAAACACTTTTATTCGGAAATGCCCCATTTCCAAGTTAGGTCATATTCAAATTTTGAAATTAGTATGACCTTACATGACATAATTAGGGGAAACCACAATCTGACTATCTAACTCAGCTCCTTTTTACTGTAGAGGCAAAATCTCATTACCATCGTATTCCTCGTGTGTTTTTACGTATAATAACCAATTTTCATTGAAATCGTACAACAAATATTATTTTTCCCAATTTTTTTCACCAACTGAGGGATAATTTTTTTTTTTTTTTTTTTCAGAACTTCCTCATACTTTATGTGAACACTCTCCCTAGATACAGCAACACTGTCATGAGCCAAGAACCCCATATCACTGCTAGAAATGGGAAATTGAAATCGCTTGAAAAGGGAGATAAAATTCCTGAGATGAAAAAAATCCTCAAAAATAGGGTAATCATTTATCAAGGAAATGGAAACAACAAAATATGCTCATATATACGTATATCACTTGTGAAAAGCTTCATGAACATGACATAAACACTGTTCGAGCTGTTATCAATTGCACCTGAAAAAGTGGGTCTTGAGAAAACTGCGAATTTATGATATAGGAAAGTTGGGCAGTCTAAAATAGTATCCCCCGTTTCCTTTCCGTACTCTATCATATTTCAAGTATAGAGAATGTGTCTGATGTATGGTAAACTATTATTTTTGCATATATAACTACGAGAATCTTTATTCCTCGTTCATCACTGACATATACCAGCACAGTATGATACATATAACGATATATTATGATATATTATGCTATATAGCAAAATATTATGATGCATTATGAATAATAAACAGTTCATATGATGGACTGAGAAGGGAGAATGAGATTTGAGATGGGTATGGGAGGTCTTATTTAATTTTTGTGTGTGTGTGTGCATACACTGCAATTATTTGTATGATCATTCACTTATTCATTATTTATATGTTTATTTACCTATATAATTAGCCTTTACCGACAAGTGTAACTTGTCTCACCCCTGGGGGATTATGGAAGTAGCTGACTCAACGAAAAGGGGTTTATTTTTACCAGGGATTGGCTCTTCCCTTTCCTCCTCAGCTACTTCTACCCTTTTACTCACGTCCTTGCTTAGAAGGCTCCTGCTTCATATGTGGTGCCTTCTTTGGTGACTTTCTTCGTTTCTTCTTCCATTGCCTTTCGTTTCTTTGATCATCTTTCTTCCTTCTTTTCTTGGCGGCTTTCAAACAATTTGTGTTTTTTCACGTCCTGCCCTGTTCCAATTTTTTTCCTTATTTTTCCAGAAGACACAAGGCCTCCAGAATGCGCAAATCCAAAGTTGAACTCAGTTATGGCCTTAGCAATCAGGTAATGCACCCTCTCCTTTTGATAAAACACAGTTTTAGAGCACTTGCTCCATATGACTGAATTCAGGCATTCATTGGCATTCTGTGTTCGTCCAGTGCACCTTGACAAGAGTTCATCTGTGCTGTACTTTCTCATTATGTCGTACAGGTCACCCTTGAGATCTTGGCGTATTGGGTGGTGAATATGCTGGTCATGGCTTCCAGTAGGCTTTCCTTCAGCTCGAGCTTTGTTGAAGAAGCACCAGGAATCAACTCCTTCTGTGCACAGCTCGTGGCAAGGATCGTCATTGGTGCTACAACAGTGTTCAATTATTGCAAAAATTGCCTTTTTCATCTTCTCCACATCATCCAGGTTACGAATTATGGCATACCTGTAAAAATCCTGGATTTTCCCTAAAGTAACCTGGGTCAGGGATCCTCTTCTCCTCCCTCCAACACCTTCTCCTTTCCTACTCTTTTCTTGTACATAGTCTCTCAATGCCTTCCCAACTCTCTTTGCAACTTGATTGATGCATTCGTCTTTGCGAATTTCCACATCTCCATACACTTTTTCTTTCACTACAGATGAGTAGGTCTTCGAGTCACCATCTGAAATTACACTGGTATATCGAAAGTTACATTTTTCCACTGACCTTTTCCACAGTTTCATCCAACCCTCTGTCTCCATTGCAGGAGAACTTCCATCAAAGTTTTTTTACGCACTGTGGCTGATGTGCAGCATACCAGTCACCTTCTGTTTTTTTATTTTTTTCACATACTCTGCAGTATTTACTCAATACTTCATAGTCCACAACAAGTCCTGTGTCAAAGTGTATGACTGGTACCACACAAAACTTTGCCACAAACCCTCTCTTTGACCAGGAACCATCACATGTCACTGTTATATTCTTCACTTCAGGAGAACCTGGTTGTTCATTTTCAAGATATTCATGGACGAGTTCCCGTGCTCGTCTCAAACTCACTTCACCATCTTGGATTCCTTTTGCCTCAATTTCTCGGGCAATGTAAAAGAACCTGGTACTTGACATTATTTTCATCTCGAACACTTTTTCCATGTCCTCAAGTGTTTTATAGCCATTGTTTTCTAGGCCAAATTCTACGAACTTCATATTCACATCATACTTGCCCTGTGGTTCGTACCTGAAGGAGGTCCAGGCAACAGACGTCTCGCCACACACATTACACTCGCACACGATTTTTGTTCGCTGCACCAAGTCGCCTTCCTACACTGGGGATACCCAATGCAATATTTCTACACTTTTCACATTTTTTTTTGAAATTTTGGAACAATTTTCTCTTCGAAATCATGACATATTCGTCTTTCACTCTGTCAAGAGGAACAGCGATACTTTCTCGCAGCCGTCTCTTCACAGCGGCTGGTGACACTTGGGTTGTCCCCTCCTCTTGTGGTTGTGGTTGCTCCCCCGATGGTCCTGGTTGTGGCTGGGGTTGTGGTTGCTCCCCCGATGGTCCTGGTTGTGGCTGGGGTTGTGGTTGCTCCCCTGATGGTCCTGGTTGTTGCTGGGGTTGTGGTTGCTCCCCTGCTTTTTCTGCAATAGCAGCCAGGGCCTTCTCCTTCTTCTTCCTCGCTATATCAGCCATCTTTCTTCTAAGCTTTGACTTGGGTCCCATCTTGAGAAAAAGATTGCTTGCTTGCTTGATTTGAGCTCGTACAATAATACTCGACAGAGTCTGGAGTAAAAGTGAAGGAAAGTGGTAGTGGTAGGATGCGCTGTTTATGGTCGCGTTCTGAATCCTTTGAGACAACTTGAGGGTAAAGGCTAATTTCATTTTACATTTCTGTTTTTTTCCTTTTTTCATTCACAGTGAGTTTCATATAGAGTATTCTACATAAAAAAAAAACACACACACACATGTATGTGTATTTGTATATGGGTTTGTTATATAGTCTACGACTGTTCAGAAAATGAATAGAGTGTGTATTGAAGACATCTACGTGTAATTTGAATGCAGCCTGGCCAGGGGTAGGCCTCCTT
The DNA here is from genome assembly GCA_033782935.1 of Petrolisthes cinctipes. Taxonomy (NCBI): domain Eukaryota; kingdom Metazoa; phylum Arthropoda; class Malacostraca; order Decapoda; family Porcellanidae; genus Petrolisthes; species Petrolisthes cinctipes. The sequence continues at coordinate 531,654 of JAWQEG010000412.1, forward strand.
ATCAGCCGTGGTTGACCGTGTGAAGAAGGGTCGCGATATGGGTAGTGAACAAGGTTGGAGGTTATGGGGTTGGGGATTGGGAGTTAAGGGGAGAGAGTTATGGGGTGGGGGTTATGTGATTGGGGTTATGGGTTGGGAGTTATGGGGTGGGGGTTATGGGGTTGGGGGTTATGAGTTAGGGGTTATGAGGTGGGGGTTATGGGGTGGGGGTTATGAGGTGGGGATTATGGGGTGGGGTTTATGGGGTGGGGATCATGGGTTGAGGGTTATGGGGTGGGGTTTATGGGGTTGGGGGTTATGGGTTGGGGGTTATGGGGTGGGGGTTATGGGGTTGGGGGTTATGAGTTAGGGGTTATGAGGTGGGGGTTATGGGGTGGGGGTTATGAGGTGGGGGTTATGAGGTGGGGATTATGGGGTGGGGGTTATGGGGTGGAGTTTATGGGATGGGGGTTGTTGGGTGGGGGTTGTGGGGTGGGGGTTGTGGGATGGGGGTTATGAGGTTGGGGGTTGTGGGGTGGGGGTTAAGGGGTTGGGGGTTGTGGGGTGGGGTTCATGGGGTGGGGGTTATGGGGTGGGGATTATGGGGTGGGGGTTGTGGGGTGGGGGTTGTGGGGTGGGGGTTATGGGATGGTGGTTGTGGGGAGGGGGTTGTGGGGTGGGGGTTATGGGGTTCGGGGTTGTTGGGTGGGGGTTGTGGGGTGTGGGGTGGGGGTTGTGGGGTGGGGGTTATGGGGTTGGGGGTTGTGGGGTGGGGTTTATGGGGTTGGGGGTTATGGGGTGGGGGTTATGGGATGGTGGTTGTGGGGTGGGGGTTGTGGAGTGGGGGTTGTGGGGTAGGGGTTGTGGGGTGGGGGTTATGGGGTTGGGGGTTGTGGGGTAGGGTTTATGGGGTTGGGGGTTATGGGGTGGGGGTTGTGGGGTGGGGATTGTGGGGTGGGGGTTATGGGGTGGGGTTTATGGGGTTGTGGGGTGGGGGTTATTAGGTGGGGTTTATGGGGTAGGGGGGTATGGGGTGGGGTTTATGGGGATGGGGGACATAATAATACTAATCAAATTACTAATTCAATGACCATATATAACATAGGAAACAAAAATGGAATTTCGAGTGTTTGGGGGTAGTTGGGGGGGGGGGTTGGAGGGGTTTGAAGGCTGATAAGCAAGTTTGGTTGCTACTACATGATGCGTAGGACCTCAAAGAACATATTTAGCATGGAATTGATAAATGCAAAATTTAGGCCAAAATTATCATGTCAGAGTGTGGTCTCCCCTCCTAACCTAAACTGCAGTAAGCTACCAGAACCTAACCTGGGCAAACTACCGGGAACTAAACGTGGTAAGGACCGTGGCAAAATATGGTAAATATTGAAACAACTGCCGTTATCATGTACGTTTTTTCTACTTTAATTACCCACTTATTTAGACCATTCTAAGACTATTTTCTTCTATGACATTTCCAAGATAGGGCATATTCAAATGGGGCATTTTGAAATTAGCCTAGCCTAACCTAACCTAACCTAGACGCAATCAGACCACAGGGACCTAATCTGGGCAAACTACCGGAATCTAACCTGGTCAAACTACCAGGAAATAACCGTGGTAAAGTACAGGAAATGACGGGCAGAATACTGGGACCTAGCCGGATGTGGCAACACTGCTACAAAACGGTAATGGGCCAAACTTTACCTTAAATGGCACCAAACTATGGTAATCTGGGGTAATTACCTTGGAAATGACAACACTGAAGAAATTAGCAATGCTGGTGTAAATAAAAGGGATTATGAGTGTTAACTATTATTATTATCATTATTATTATTATTATCTATTTATTTATTTATCTAGTTATTGGATTCTAAATATTCATTGGTATTTATTCAAATATATTTCATTTTTTTTATAATACTCCTATTGTTATTATTATTGTTATTATTATTACTTTTACATTCATCATCTCAATGTAAACAAACTGGCGGCCATCATGGATTTTGACGTTATTATTGACAGTGTCGTGAAATCAGTGTTGCCATGTAAGAGGCAATTTTTTTTTTAATACTTACAAAAAAAAAAAATAATAATACTTAAATAAATAATACTTAAAAAAAATTAATACTTATTAAAAAATTAATACTTAAAAAAAATTAATACTTACAAAAAGAAAATGAAAAAAAAAATAATACTTACAAAAAATAGTACTTAAAAAAATTGATACTTAAAAAAAATACTAAAATAAAAATAATACTTAACAAAAATTAATACATAAACAAAATTAATACTTAAAAAAAGTAATACAAAAACAAATATATATACTTAAAAAAATAATACTTAAAAAAAAAATTAATACTTAAACAAATGATATTTAAAAAAAATAATACTTAAAAAAATTTTTACTTAAAAAAAATAATACTTAAAAAAAATTAATACTTAAAAAAAAAATTGTTACTTATCAAACCTTGGTTTGGCACTTAAGACTGTCTTAGCCACTAAGGATATTATGGTTAAAGTTTAAAATTTTAGAAGTTACTATTAGGGTGCCAAATCAATCTTTAGATACATAAACAAATTCCAAAGTCAATATGACTTCAGCGGGAAATGTATGTCAGTGTGACCAGTTTGGTAACTATAACAAGTAGCAAAAAGAATAACCTAAGTTGGATGTTAGGGAGAATAAAGTCAATGAAGCACCTGTAAAGACTCTCAAAATGACACTTAGCTGTAGGGTTGCAGACACTTCGTTCTCCCAAGGTGAAGAAATGAGGCACGAGAATAGTATGGGTTATCACCAATAGTCAGTCACCCAGTCGAGTACCGGTATAAGGTTTCTTGGATAAGTCAAGAGGATATGTAGAAAAGATCTCGTTAACTGAGAGCTATGACAATCAAGAATAAGGTATAAATGAAAGAACTTGAAGTGACTTGTACTACCACCGGTATTTGACTGGGCGAGATCCAGAACAGAACTGCTTTCCACACTCACTCTCTCCTCCTCCATCACCTCGGATTATATGTTATGAATCATCCCCAAAAGTCTCGAACTGAGGAAAACAGTTTCATACAGTTTTCACAACACAGAAAATTAGATTCATGAACATGGATTCATGTATTCATCGAATCATATCTTAACAAAACTAAATATACAGCATCTAATAATTATAACAAATACATGTATATGTTACACATGCAAAAAATCGATATTTTGGGTGCCCAAAGTCAATATGTGCATGCATCTTCTGTACCCGTTTATATCCCAAATTCAGGCTAAAAAAACAAACAAAAAATCGATATTTTTGTGTCCCAGAAGCGATCTGTACAGTCGGCCACAGTTCTGGCTGTTACAGTCAGCACTACAAACTCCAGTTGTCTGACGTTTGTATCCATGACTTTTCGAATCATGGGCTCGAAGAGTCTCAGGGGTGAAGAAGTGAGACGGTGCAGGAGGCGGAAGAGAGAGGGAGGGAGAGGGGGTACAGACGAGAGAGAAGGACGGGGGAGGAGAAAAGGGGACAGAAATGAGAGAGAGAGAGAGAGAGAGAGAGAGAGAGAGAGCCGGGTGGAGGAGAGGGTGGGCTGAAGGAGAGAGAGGGGAAAGGGGGACAGAATGAGTGGAGGGTAAAATAGCATAAGCCAACCAATGTAAGATATTGCTTAATATTCAAAAGATAAATTTTATTTTTATATTACTTCGAAAAAGATAATTAAAACCATATAGCCACGTCGGATGTAAAAGAGTTATAAAATGCAATTATCGTTATCAGTGATACGGAGATATCACATGACATTTGGATAGCAGATATTTTTTCACAGTGCCTTATGTTAACTGAGGTGGGACAGCCAGCATGAAGGAAAAGAGAGACAGGTGAAGATTTAAAAGGAAGCGGCTCAGGTTCAAAGGGTGGCCAAATTCCCTCAAGTATTGCCTACGAAAAAAAAAGAAAAAAAAAATTGTAAGTCATACCTTCTTGCGGGGGTTTCCAGTAACTATACTAGTGATAAACAAAGAAATGTTTCTGTGAAGTAATTTATTCAACAAAGCTTTCATAACATCATCACGAGACAGACAGACAGACAGAGAGAAAGAGAGAAAACCCACAATTTTCGGTAACACTGATTCTGCTCTTTTTCTCTGACCAATGATTGTATAAGTTTATTACTACCTGGCCAGTGTAATAACGTTACTATAATGTCTGCTTTACCTAATTCGCCGTAATAAAAAAAAAAAATCTTTAGTATCAACTATGGAAATCATAAGTGCATTGGTATAACCTAGTGTTTGTCATTCCTTGTATGGCAGCATGGGTCTGGCAATATACAGTATAAATCTTAGCCAGAGTTATTTAACCTATACTATAATGTTAATAAATCGAGTACTGTTAATACTAGTAGTATTACACCCCTAATTGTTATAAACAAATTATTTTCAACTTTCGTATGAACAAAATTTGATCGTAGCTCGAGGAGGTTTATCTCTAGGCAACAGGCTAATAACTGCTTGTTTTTATACGCAATAACAAACCGTAACAACAATTGCTGTGACCAAGAACGCCATGAAAGGCAGTATGATGCTTACTTTAATACTCCAGTGTATAATTATAACTATTGTGATCGATATTTATTTAAGTAGCACGATTCACATAGTATGGTATTGAAATAAGTGGCAACTCTGAGTAATCCTATCATGAGAAATTTTATCATTTTCAAACTGAAAAACACACCCGTTTCTGTCCCCCTTTCTCCTCCCCCGTCCTTCTCTCTCGTCTGTACCCCCTCTCCCTCCCCCTTCCCTCCCTCTCTCTTCCGCCCCCTGTACCGTCTCACTTCTTCACCCCTGAGACTCTTCGAGCCCATGATTCGAAAAGTCAGGGATACAAACTTCAGACAACTGGAGTTTGTAGTGCTGACTGTAACAGCCAGAACTGTGGCCGACTGTACATACCTACTCAGTGCTAGAATGTTTTCAAAATATAGGCTCAAAACATGCTAATAATCGATATTTTATGTGTCCAAAGTCGATATGTACATGCATCTTCTGTACCCGTTTTTATCTTAAATTCAGGCTTAAAACACCCGAAAATTCTATATTTTTGGTTCCCAGAAGCGATCTGTACATGCTTACTCAGTGTTAGAATATTTTTAAGATACAGGCCCAAAACATGCTGAAAATCGATATTTTAGTTGCCCAAAGTCAATATGTGTATGCGTATTCTGTACACGTTTATATACCAAATTCATGCTCAAAACACCCGAAAATTCTATATTTTTGGGTCCCAGAAGCGATCTGTACATGCCTACTCAGTGCTTAAATATTTTCAAAATATAGGCCCAAAACATGCTAAAAATCGATATTTTTGGTGCCCAATGTCGATATGTGAATGCATCTTCAGTACTTGTTTATATCTCAAATTCAGGCTCAGAACACCCAAATATTCGATATTTTTGGGTCCCAGAAACGATCCGTACATGCCTACTCAGTGTTTGAATATTTTCAAAATACAAGCACAAAAAGAGTTGAAAATAGATATTTTAGGTGCCCAATGTCGATATGTGAATGCATCTTCAGTACTTGTTTATATTTCAAATTCAGGCTCAAAACACCCAAAAATCGATATTTTTGGGTCCCAGAAGCGATCTGTACATGCCTACTCAGTGTTTGAATGTTTTCAAAATATAGGCCCAAAACATGCTAAAATTGATATTTTAGTTGCCCAAAGTCAATATGTGTATGCATATTCTGTACCCGTTTATATCCCAGATTCAGGCTAAAAACACCCGAAAATTCCATATTTTTGGGTCCCAGAAGCGATCTGTACATGCCTACTCAGTGCTTAAATATTTTCAAAATATAGGCCCAAAACATGCTAAAAATCGATATTTTTGTTACCCAAGGACGATATGTGCATGCATCTTCTGTACCCGTTTATATCTCAAATTCAGTCTCAAAACACCCGAAAATTCGATATTTTTGGGACCAGGAAGCGATCTGTACAAGTCTACTCAGTGACAGAATATTTTCCAAATTCAGGCCCAAAACATGCTAAAAATCGATATTTTAGGTGCCTAATGTCGATTTGTGCATGCATCATCAGTACCCGTTTATATCTCAAATTCAGGCTCAAAACACTCAAAAATTCAATATTTTTGGGTCCCAGAAGCGATCTGTACATGCCTATTTAGTACTAGAATATTATCAAAATACAGGCACAAAACAAGTTGAAAATCGATATTTTATGTGCCCTAAATCAATATATGCATGCATCTTCTATACCCGTTTATATCTCAAATTCAGGCTCAAAACAACCGAAAATTTGATATTTTTGCGTCCCAGAAGCGATCTGTGCATGCATCTTCAGTACCCTTTTATATCTCAAATTCAGGCTCAAAACACCCGAAAATTCGATATTTTTTGGTCCCAGAAGCGATCTGTACATGCCTAGTCAGTGCTTGAATGTTTTCAAAATATAGGCCCAAAACATGCTAAAAATCAATATTTTAGGTGTCCAAAGTCGATATATTCATGCATCTTCTGTACCCGTTTATATCTCAAATTCGTGATTAAAACAAACGAATATTCGATTTTTTTGGATTCAAGGAGCGATCTGTACATGCCTACTCAGTGTTAGAATATTTTCAAAATACAGGCACAAAACAAGTTGAAAATCGATATTTTATGTGCCCTAAATCAATATGTGCATGCATCTTCTGTACCCGTTTATATCTCAAATTCAGGCTCAAAACAACCGAAAATTTGATATTTTTGCGTCTCAGAAGCGATCTGTGCATGCATCTTCAGTACCCTTTTATATCTCAAATTCAGGCTCAAAACACCCGAAAATTTGATATTTTGGGGTCCCAGAAGCGATCTGTACATGCCTACTTAGTACTAGAATATTATCAAAATATAGGGCAAAAACCTGCTAAAAATCGATATTTTTGGTGCCCAAAGTCGATATGTGCATGCATCTTCTGTACCCGTTTATTTCTCAAATTCGAGATCAAAACACACGAAAATTCGATATATTTGGGTTCAAGGAGCGATCTGTACATGCCTAGTCAGTGCTTAAATATTTTCAAAATATAGGCCCAAAACATTCTAAAAATCGATATTTTTGGTGCCCAAAAACGATATGTGCATGCATCTTCTGTACCCGTTTATATCTCAAATTCAGGCTCAAAACACCCGAAAACTCGATATTTTTGGGTCCCAGAAGCGATCTGTACATGTCTACTCAGTGACAGAATATTTTTTAAAATACAGGCCCAAAACATGCTAAAAATCGATATATTAGGTGCCTAATGTAGATATGTGCATGCATCATTAGTAGGCTACCCGTTTATATATCAATTTCAGGCTCAAAACACCCGAAAATTCGATATTTTTTGGTCCCAGAAGCGATCAGTACATGCCTACTTAGTACTAGAATATTCTCAAAATATAGGGCAAAAACATGCTAAAAATCGATATTTTTGGTGCCCAAAGTCGATATGTGCATGCATCTTCTTTACCCGTTTATATCTCAAATTCGAGATCAAAACACACGAAAATTCGATATTTTTGGGTTCAAGGAGCGATCTGTACGTGCCTACTGAGTGCTTGAATATTTTCAAGATACAGGCCCAAAACATGCTGAAAATCGATATTGTAGGTGCAAAAAGTCGATCTATGCATACATCTTCAGTACCTGTTTATATCTCAAATTCAGGCTCAAAACACCCGAAAATTCGATATTTTGGGGTCCCAGAAGCGATCTGTACATGCCTACTCAGTGCTTGAATGTTTTCAAAATATAGGCCCAAAACATGCTAAAAATCGATATTTTAGGTGTCCAAAGTCGATATATGCATGCATATTCTGTACCCGTTTATATCCTAAATTGAGGCTCAAAACTCCCGAAAATTCTATATTTTTGGGTCCCAGAAGCGATCTGTACATGTCTACTCAGTGACAGAATATTTTCAAAATACAGACCCAAAGCATGCTAAAAATCTATTTTTAGGTGCCCAATGTCGATATGTGCATGCATCTTCAGTACCCGTTTATATCTCAAATTCAATCTCAAAACACACTAAAACTCGATATTTTGGGGTCCCTGAAGCGATCTGTACATGCCTACTCATTACTAGAATATTATCAGAATATAGGGCAAAAATATGCTAAAAATCGATATTTTTGGTGCACAAAGTCGATATGTGCATGCATCTTCTGTACCCGTTTATATCTCAAATTCGAGATCAAAACACCCGAAAATTCGATATTTTTGGGTTTAAGGAGCGATCTGTACATGCCTACTCAGTGTTAGAATATTTTTAACATACAGGCCCAATACATGCAGAAACTCCATATTTTAGGTGCCCAAAATCGATATGTGCATGCATCTTGTGTACCCGTTTATATCACATATTCAGGCTCAAAACACCTGATAATTCAATATTTTTGGATCTGTATATAATGTTAATAATAATAATAATAATAACAATAATAATAATAATAATAATAGTAATAATAATAATAACAGTAATAATATGTGAGAGAGAGAGAGAGAGAGAGAGAGAGAGAGAGAGAGAGAGAGAGAGAGAGAGAGAGAGAGAGTGAGAGTATATAAGTGAGAGTGAGAAATAATATTAATAATAATAATAATAATAAAATAGTTTAGTTATACAATATAAATACACGTTTTCTATTATACAAAAACAAATATGGAAAAATAATATAGTTATCCGTAAATAAATAGTAGGGAAGGGCTGACTCTCTCTCTCTCTCTCATATTTAAATTCAAACAGTTTATTAACGACAGAATCTCTCTCTCTCTCTCTCTCTCTGTGTGTATGTATGTATGTCAGAACATACATGCATACATACACTCAAATAATAATAATAATAATAATAATAATAATAATAATAATAATGATGATAATATTGATGATGATAATAATGATGATGATGATTAAGATGACGATAATGATGATGATGATAATGATAATGATGAGAAAAATGATGATAATGATGAAAATGATAATGATGATGATGATGATGATAATGATGATGATAATGATAATAATGATGATAATGATGATGATGATAATGATGATTATGATAATGATAATGATGATAATGGTATTAATGATGATAATGATAATGATGATGATAATGATGATAATGATGATGAGGAGGAAAATGATGATAATGATGATGATAATGATGATAATGAAGCTAATAATATATATATATATATACAATATAGTGTTAGATAGTGTTATATATATATATATATATATATATATATATATATATATATATATATATATATATATATATATATATATATATATAACACTATCTATCTATCTCTCTATCTATTCATCAGAGAGAGAGAGAGAGAGAGAGAGAGAGAGAGAGAGAGAGTCCTCTCTCTCTCTCTCTCTGTCTTAAAATCATATTTAAATTCAAACAGTTTATTAACAACAGAATCTCTCTCTCTCTCTCTCTCTCTCTCTCTCTCTCTCTCTCTCTCTCTCTCTGTATGTGTGTGCCTCAGAACATACATACATACATGCATACACTCTCAAATAATAATAATAATAATAATAATTTAAAAAAATATATATATTAATAATAATATTAATATTCGATCAGCCAATTAATCAATTAATACAATCAATCTATCTATCTATCTGAAACACACAAACTCACACACACAGAAAGAGAGAGAGAGAGAGAGAGAGAGAGAGAGAGAGAGAGAGAGAATATTTTCAAAATACACGACCAGAGTCGAACCAGTGGTGGTTCCTTCCAATTCATAATCACCTCACTCCAACCACTAGGCCACCGACACAATTATTATTATTATCGTCACAAATGTAGGCGATGAACAGACGCGAATAATTCGATATTTTGGGGTCTCGGTATTTAAAAAAAAAAAATATATATATATATATATATATATATATATATATATATATATATATATATATATATATATATGTATATACCAAATTGAGGCTCAAAACACCCGATAATTCGATATTTGGAGGTCCGTCACAGAAGCGATCTGTACATGCTTTACTCAGTGCTAGAATATTAAAAACATAGAGAATGAGAATCGAACCGGGGCCATTACATATCACAGTCCCTCACTCTTTCGGATCGACCACTTCCCTCCCACCACCTCTAGCGACTCATAACGTCTTGCATATTCACCACAAAAACACCCGAAAAGTCCTCATTTGGGGCTCTCTCTCTCTCTCTCTCTCTCTCTCTCTCTCTCTCTCTCTCTCTCTCTCTCTCTCTCTCTCTCGGTGCTACAACAATTTACAAATTCCAAGTGAAATACATGCTGAAAAGCGTTCTCTACTCGTTTATATTCTAAATTCAGGCTCAAGATAATAATAATAATAATAATAAGGAAGGAGACCTGAGTGAATGTGGTAATTGGAGGGGAATCACTTTGTCACCGATAGCTTTGAAAGTGTTTAGTAGAGTGTTGTTAAATAGGCTGGAGCCAGTGGTTGATGATATACTTAGGAACGAGCAGGCCGGTTTTAGAAAGGGACGTGGTTGTAATGATCAAATTTTTATTATTAGGCATTTAATGCAACAAGTAAATGAAATGAGAGTTCCGTTGAGCTTTTGCTTTGTTGACTTCGAAAAAGCATTTGATAGTGTTTCGAGAGGGACTATGGGGAAGATTATGAGGCTTTATGGAATACCGGAGGTGTTTGTGAAGGTCGTTACGAACATGCATGATGGCACATTTTGTAAAGTGATGATTGATGGTTGTATGAGTGATCCGTTTGAAGTCAAGTCAGGTGTGATTCAGGGTGGCATCTTGTCGCCTTTGTTGTTCGTATTGGTCATAGAT